>CM072814.1:21003074-21603074 GCA_036937905.1 Salvia rosmarinus | reverse complement strand
AAAAGACCCATGAAAAGTCCAATTTTTCGATAACTTCCCCGGAGTGCCAAACCTTCATGGGTGGTCGAAAACCTGCATACTTAGCATCTATGAATTCATTATAAGACACTCTTCACAACGCCTGAGGTTTCGTGAATGGTCGTATCATCGAAAAAAAAGTCAACCTTTTGACATTTCTCAAAAAACGTGCCATGCAAACCTAAAGCTTAAGAAGGACGGGTATTACATCCTCCCTCATTAGAAAAATTTTGTCCCCGAAATTTCAAGCACGTGGTGGAAACAACTCAGGGTACTGAGCCCTGAACTTGTCTTGCAGCTGCCACGTAGCTTCCTCCTCGCCATGGTGATTCCATAACACTTTCACCAGCGGAACCTGCTTGTTCCTCAACTCCTTGACTTCCCTTTGCAAGATAGCCACTGGTCTCTCCTTGTAACTCAAATCCTGAGCAAGGATTACCTGATCATGCTTGATCACGTGTTTTGGGTCGAACACGTACTTTCTCAACTGAGAAACGTGAAACACGTCGTGCACATCTCCGATGCTAGGCGGCAATGCTAACCTATAGGCGACGGGGCCTATTCTTTCGAGAACTTTGAAAGGTCCAACGAACCTCGGTCATAACTTACCTCGCTTCCCAAAACGAACGACTCATCTCGTCGGGGAAACCTTAAGGAATACGTGATCTCCGACCATGAACTGAAGATCCGTACGACGCTTGTCCGCATAGGACTTCTGCCTGTCCTGAGCTTCCTTGATCCTCCGCTTGATCTTATCGATAACCTCGACCATCTGCTGAACCATCTCTGGTCCTAACATCTTTCTCTCGCCCACTTCTTCCAAATAAAGTGGCGATCTGCACTTCCTTCCGTACAACGCTTCATAGGGAGCCATTCCTATGGTGGCCTGATAACTGTTGTTATAGGAAAACTCCACCAAAGGTAGTATCTCTTTCCAATTTTCTCCTCTGTCGGCCACGACTGCTCGGAACATATCCTCCAAGACCTGAATCGTCCTTTCCGATTGACCGTCTGTTTGAGGATGGAAGGCTGTACTGAGATTCAGCTTGGTCCCCATGGCTTCTTGCAGACTCCTCCAAAACCTTGATGTGAACCTCAGGTCACCATCTGACGTAATCGATACCGACACACCATGTAATCACACGATCTCTCTGACGTAAAGCTGAGCAAGCTTATCTAACCCGTACGTCATTCGAATCGATAAGAAATGAGCTGACTTCGTCAGTCTGTCGATGACAAACCATATAGCAGTGTTTCCTCGCGTTGACCTTGGAAAACTCACCACAAGATCCATACCGATATGCTCTCATTTACACTCTGGGATTGGTAGCGGTTGCAACAAACCTGATGGACGTTGATGCACACCTTTCACTTGCTAACAAGCCAAACAACGTTCCACAAACGCGGCTATATTATTTTTCATCCCTTCCCATCAAAAGTTTTTTTTAGGTCTCTGTACATTTTGGTGCTTCCTGGATGAGCTGTATATGGTGCCTCATGAGCTTCACTGATGATTTTATCTCTCAATTCCCTATTGAGTGTCACACATAACCTTCCTCGGAATAATAGCGCGTTGTCCTTCGCTTCCATCAAACCCTTGCTATCTTCGAGCCTCGCTTTCAAACGCATCTTTTCCAAGAACTCGTCTCCTCACTGCGGGCTCACGATTGCTTCTCTCAAGGCCGGTTCAGCTATCAGAGCTGCGACGAAACCTTGTATTGATTCCGGTGGATGAATCACTTCCAGGCTGAGCTTCTCAAAATCTCGAATAAGCTCTTTCTCTTGCGTAAGAAGACATCACAACTTCGCTCTCGACTTGCGACTAAGGGCATCTGCCACGACATTAGCTTTCCCTGGGTGATAGCTGATAAAGCAATCATAATCCTTCACCAACTCCAGTCATCTCCTTTGACTCATGTTCAGCTCCTTTTGTTCAAAGAAGTACTTTAGGATCTTATGATCCGTGAAGATCTCACACTTGACCCCGTAGAGATAGTGCCTCCAGATCTTCAACGCATGAACGACTATTGCTAACTCCAGGTCGTGAGTTGGGTAGCTCAACTCGTGCGGCTTCAACTGACGAGACGGGTAGGCTATAACCTTCCCGTTCTGCATAAGAACAAAACCCAAACCAAGCTTGGATGCATCGGTGTAGACCACAAAACCATCGTTTCCTTCTGGCATAGCTAACATTGGAGTGGTCGTTAGCTTCTTCTTCAACTCTTGGAAACTTGCTTCACAAACTTCTGACCATGAAAACTTGATCCCTTTCTCGAAATTGCGTCATCGACCTCGCCAACCCGAAAACCCTTCGATGAAGCGCCTATAATACCGCCAAGCCTAGAAAGCTTCGAACCTCATTGGCATTAGTCGGAACCTTCCAGTTACTTACTGCTTCAACCTTCACTGGGTCGACTTTGATTCCTTCTGCAGACACGATATGTCCAAGGAACATCACTTCTTTGAGCCAAAACTCGCACTTACTATACTTGGCATACAACCTCTCTGCTCGTAACGTTTCCAGAATGGTACGGAGGTGTTCTCCATGCAACTCTGCATTCTTGGAATAGACGAGAATATCATCGATAAAAACCAAGACGAAGCTATCCAGATACTGATGAAAAACTCGATTCATCAGATCCATGAAGACTGCTGGCGCATTGGTCAAACCAAACGGCATCACGATGAACTCGTAGTGCCCATACCTCATCCTGAACGCGGTCTTCGCAACGTCCTCCTTCCTGATCTTCAGCTGATGGTAGCCTGACCTCAAATCGATCTTAGAGAAGACACTCGCTCCTTTGAGCTGGTCAAACAGATCGTCGATCCTTGGACGAGTGTATCTGTTCTTGATCGTCAGCTTATTCAGCTCTCTGTAGTCAATGCACATCCGCATTGACCCATCCTTCTTCTTGACGAACAGAACTGGCGCTCCCTACGGCGACACGCTAGGTTGGATAAAACTTAGATCCAACAACTCCTGCAACTGCGCTTTCAGTTCTTGCAATTCTTTGGGTGACATTCTCTATGGTGCCTTTGATACTGGTGCTACTCCTGGTTCCAGATCAATAGTGAATTCCACTTGTCTATTAGGCGGCAAGCCTAGCAAGTCCTCGGGAAACACGTGCGGATATTCACACACCACTGGCTCCTCTTGCAGCTGTGTTATGCTGTTCGTGCCTGTCAAACTTACTAAGAAAGTTTGACAGCTTCCCTTCCTGATCATCCTCACTGCCTTCAGTGCTGAGATCATCGGCACGGAAACACTCATCCTTATGCCGTGGAAGCAAACTTCCACTTCTTTGGCTGTTCAAAAAGCAACTTCTCTCTCGAGACAACGTATAGTTGCCCTGTGCTTTTCCAACCAATCCATGCCAAAGATGACATCAAAATCTTCCATTCCGATGACATGCAAATTGACAAGGACCTTCTGCTCATAGATTTCTACTTCCTGGTACGGGTAAATCTCTTTTGCCTTTAGCACTTCCCCTGATGGGATGCTAATTTACTGGGTACTCTATGATTCCTTGGGTACCAAACCCAACCTCTCACATGCAACTCTCGAAACTAAAGAATGTGAGGCTCCTGTATCAAACAAAGCGAAAACGGGTATATCACTCATATGGATTATACCTGTAAGATTTCCGGAGCCTGTCTCGTCTTCATCGATTCAAGGCGTACACCCTGGCTTGCTGTGGCGGCCTTTGGTTCGCTGGCCTCGGATAACCTCCCGCTCCGTGGTTCATCCTCGGCGGAGCTTGGTTCTGCCTCTGCGGAGCGTGATGCTGTCTCACTGGCGGCTGCACCGCTGGTCCTCCTATCGATGGGCAATCTCGAGTGTAATGTCCAGACTTCCTACAACGGTAACACTCGACGTTACCTTACCGCACTCACCCAAGTGATTCCTCTAGCATTTGTGGCACCAAGGCTTTTCCGCACCTTGTCCCCATTGCCGCATGGGTTGGAAATTCCTTCCCCAAGGTTGCCTTCCTCTTTCATGAATACCCAGATTCCTTGGAATCACTGGACCGCTCTGGTTCCTTGGAACACCTGATTGCCTCTACCTCGATCTTCCCATTTCCTTTTTCCTCTTCCTCCATCAGCTGGCTGTCCAGGTGGCATCGTTCTCTCCTGGGGTAACATTGACTCAATGTTTAATGCCGGTTCAGGGCGTGCATACATCGATCTCCCCGATCGACGAGCTAAATTCGATCTCGGTCGAGTCTCTCTCGAACCTTTACGCCATGGCAGCCTACTGTCTTGACCGGTGCGTAGTGTTACGCGATAGACGATTGAACGAGCGATCATACTCGGTGATCGTCCTTCTCCCTTGACGAAGATTCCAGAACTCGTTTTGCCTTCTCTGCCTGTAAACGTCAGGCACGTACTTTTCCATGAGTTCTTCCTTGAAATCTTCCCACGTATACCTTCCCCATTGTCCTGGTGTCAAGGTCCTTCTCACATATTCCCACCAGAAATCAGCCTCATCGGTTAGCTGAAAGATCTCGCAATTCAGCTTTTCTGCTTCTTCAGCCGATTGTTTAGCATGATTTTGTGCTTATTCTTGGTATTCTTTTACATGTCATTTTCAGTAGTTTGTCTTATTTATGCTGTTGGTTTGATTAGTATTTATCGATTCGGACTTACTTGGTTTATTTCGATGTTTTGTAGAAAAACGACATTAAATAGGATAAAATGGATCTGCCAAGGATCAAGTATATTGAAGAGCATCTCGACATGAGTTCATAAGCGCAAACAGATCGTAATTTGGAGTTCAGACGAGGGAGAACGGGGCGAATCATCAAAGTCGCGCACGTACGCCCAGCTCGCCCGCGAGTCCGGCGTTTCACCCCTTCGCGCACCGCGTGCCTCGCCATGCCCCGTCTCCCATCATGCTCCTTCGAATGCCCATCCGACGTTCAACGCGAGCGCTTATCCAGCGCCAAGCCACATCCGGCGCTGCTCCTCAGCGCGCGCGTTCTCCATGCCCGAACACCGGCTCACCACGAGCGCCCGCTCGTCCATATTTTCCGCTCGTGTTCCCCATGAAGGCTCGCATGCTGCTCGGCACTCCTCGCCCCTCCAGTGTGCTCTCCCGTATCAATTGGCCTAGATCCCCGTACGAGTGCATCCGGCGCTCGGTGCCGAGCACCCACTCGTCCAACACCCAGCACTCATCCCACTCCAGCGTCCGAGCTCAGCCGGGGTTCGATGTGCACCTCATCCATCACCCAACGCCACTCCAACGTCGAGCTCAGCCGGCATTCGACGTGCACCCGGTGCTCACCCCTCTTCCAACGCCCGCTGCCTCCAACACTTTCGCTCATCCGCGGTCTCATTTCCAAGCACCGGCTCGCGTTCGACAACACCCGTCGCCCAGTGCCCATCCAGCGCACAACCGACGCTATGCCCCAAACGTCCGCTCGCCGATTTTCCCTCGCGCGTTCACGCCTGAACGCCCGCTCACTAGATCCTCATCCACGAGCGCTCGTTCCCAGGAGCGTTCACTTTGGGAACAGAAGCTCCGCGCCGCGCTTGCTCACCTCGAACAAGCGCTCATGCTCAATACAGAACGTTTCCACAACCGGCGCTCCTTCCACACCGACACTCACTCACATAATATATATATATATATATATATATATATACGCGCAAACGCGAGATTAGGTCATATTCTGAGTTCTAATTTTCTGTTCTTCAACCTTTTCCGAGGAGCTTTCTTCCACCAGACGATAGAGATAGATTTCAAGTATTGATTCTTGTCTTTCATTTTCTTCCATTGAACAATTTAGTTATCGTTTATGCTGTTGAAATTATCTTATTGGATTCATCGATTTCTGCTACTGATCTTCGTTCATTTGATTAATATATTGCTTTGTGATATATAGTTTCGTGATTTCTGTTGATTCAATTATATTGTAGACAAAGGATTATTGGTTTCTCCATTGATTCTATTTCTTCTGGCTTCGATTAATTTATATTTTATGCAATTGATTTCGAAATTTAGTAGTATGTTGAATTGTTCTCCATTGAATTTTATTGCTTCGTGATTGAAGATCTAGTTTAGTTCATTCCTTGCTTGGCTTCCCGCTTTGGTGTTATTCGTTGTTTCTCAACTAGGGATTGAAAACTCCTAGCTGTAGGGAAAACTAATTTTGACCCTTTCCCGAGGATCTATCTTGGATGTTTAATTCACCATACATTGATTATATTCCTAGCATGCGTCTATATAATTAATTGCAACACGTAGGGGTTTTCTCGTGTTTACCTTTGAATCTGTCGAGGTGGATCGGGATGAACGGATCGAGACTCGTGCTTCGACCTTCTGGACTGTATCCCGGTTGCCCAATCTCCAACGTCGAGTGAGGACGATCTATGGAGAATGCTACAAAAATCACCCTCAAACCACTCTTGATATTTTCGAAAACTTCTTCCCAAGTATACTATGGGATGGATGAAAATATGGCTAGGTCAAATATGAGGATTAGCCTTGATCTTATCTCTTACCTTATATTTATAATGCATTACCATAATCCCATAAGGAAAGGATCCATGCATATCCCATAAATATAATAATATCCTTATAGGATAAAGAGGATCAAATCCTTGCCTTAAGAGGGCGCCGATTTCTTCAAGAAGAACGGGCTGGATGGGCCGACCGTGGATCAAATGCAAGGAATAAAGATGGGCCTCAAATAAATTAATTATCTTATGTTCACCCGAACATAAATTAATTTATAAACATTCATTCATGCCACTAGAGAATAAATTGACTTACCCTTTATTACCGAAGTTGAGTCGGGCTTGCACTTAGACATTACTGAATCCCCATATTTAAGATATCGCACGTCCATTAATTATTTAGAGCATTCATTGCTTAAAATAATTAATATCTTTAATTCCATAAGTAGTACCACTCAACCTTATTATTGTACTTGAGCTAACTCAACCTGCAGGGTTTAGTACAATAAACCTTTTGAGCTCCTTAAGGGGACGTCATCATCCTAAGCGGATACGGTGACTCGTCTGAGATAACTAGCATGACATACAAGCACCGCCACCACCCAAGATGCGGAGAATATTGGGTTAGAACATATAACCTCACCCATAACAAGTCAAAGTGATGGTCGAGAACTCATACTCACCTAATACCTTATCGAGGTTTAGATCATCGTAAGTCACCGAGATCTAGGTTCTTCACGACGGTCAGATAGAAGAAATCATCTTAATTTGATTCCATAAATACTTCGAGACGTACCAGCATAGACAAGCAACCAAGTCAAGTCACTTCTTATCTATACCGCAGTCTATACCGACAACTCGTCCTCAAGTTGTCTCAGCTGTGATTCTTTTTATATCTCATTAAGCTTGACCAATCATACAGACTTCTGTGATCTTCTACACACTGTATGATCTAACTTATATATGAGATAAGGGGACACAGATATATGCAATCAAGTAATCAATTCAGATAGGAGATTGTAATAGTGGTAACAGGAAACATTGTATACAAGCTCAACCAAACTGCTTTCAGTATACAAATCCAACAATCTCCCACTTATACTAAAGCAAACTTTTAGTATACAATGTGTCTCTCTACTAGCTATTACAAACAAAACCATCACTTTGCTTCTCCCACTTATACAAAAGTTTCCTTTCTAAGTGGGTGCCATCAGCGCAATCGAGTCCTCGAACGTGCACTTCGTAGACTTTTTGCGGCAGGCTATTTGTGAATGGATCCGCTAGGTTATCCGTCTTATCAATCTTTTCAATCAGCACGTCCCCTCGTCTCACGATTTCTCGTATGACATGGTACTTTCTCTCTATGTGTTTGGTCGCCTTGTGGGTCCGTGGTTCCATCGAGTTTGCCACTGCACCTGAGTTATCACAGTAAACTATGATACTCTTGGGCAAACCAGGTACCACACCTAGATCCATGAGGTAGTTCTTGAACCATACAACCTCCTTAGCAGCCTCTGAAGCGGCTACATATTCGGCTTCCATGTTAGAGTCTGCAATGCATCACCGCTTTGCACTCCGCCAGATACGGCTCCACCTCCCAAGGTAAACACATAGCACGAGGTAGACTTTTTCTCATCACGGTCGACTTGGAAATCCAGTGCAGATAACCCAAAGGCATTAGACTATCTCGCATGGTAAACTAGCCTATAATCTCGAGTCCTTTTCATGTACTTGAGTATATGCTTCATTGCAGATCAATGAGCTTGTCGAGGTTAGGCGATATGTAGCTACTATGCCTACCGCACAGCGGATATCGAGCCTCATACATAGCATTGCGTACATGAGACTTCCTACGGCGGAGCGTAAGGAACTTGTCTCATTCCTCTATCTCCTTTGCGGTCATAGGATCGCTTCCTTAGATAAAGGAACGCCATGTGCGAAGGTAGCAATCCTTTCTTGGCGGTGCATACTAAAACAGTAATCACGGTATCAATGTAAGGCGCTGAGATAAGCTCAACATTTTCCTCTTGCGATCTCGGTAAACCTTGATCCCAAGAATGTACGCTGCATCTCCTAAGTCTTTCATTTGAAGCGATCGGATAACCAACTCTTTCGTCCGATAACAACTTCACATTGTTGCCAACTAGAAGAATGTCATCTACATAAAGTGCAAGAAATACCACATCACCGTTGACATCTAAGCGATACACACAACTCTCGCTAGGCAATGGGTAAATCCATAGGACTTTACCACCTCGTCAAAGCGTAAGTTCCGGGATCGTGAGGCTTGCTTAAGCCCATAAATGGACTTCTTAAGCTTCCATACTAGATGCTCTTCACCCTTGACCACATAACCTTTGGTTCTTTGCATATAGATGTCTCTACCTTCCTCAAGGTAACCGTTTAGAAAAGCGGTTTTCACATCCATTGCCAAACCTCAAGGTCAAGTGGGCTCACTATGGCCGTAAGAATTCGATGGACTTGAGCATTGCTACGGTGAAAAGGTCTCATCGAAATCGATGCCCTCAATCTGAGTGTCCCTTTTGCACAAGCACGGCTTTAAAGCGAAACCTTTCCATCTGAATCTCTCTTCCTCTTGTATACCCACTTACTACCTATGGCTTCCTTGCCATCGGTAGAGGTGTCTTTCGTATACATCCATAGCAGTTATGGACTCGATTTCTAAGTCCATAGCGGTGTGCCATGATCTTGCATCAATGTCTTGTATCGCCTCATTTGTCGTCCATGGGTCGATTATTGCCTATTCGTTTCCGGGACTAAATCCAAGATTCACCCACGAACATAAATCGCTCGGGTTGACGAATAACCCTCTCACTACGACGAGGCGCTACTGGCACAATGGCAACGGTGGGTGCGATAACTTGTGGTTCTCTATCTTGCACAACTTCTTGGATAGGAGCCACTTGCAGTGTTGGTATCTCGATGGAACTCGACCCACTTCAATTTCTTGAAGTATCGGTGTCGATCCTCCCACTGACACCGACATCTCGTACCTTTGGCTTAATCGGTGGTGGAATCGATCATCTTCTAATTCTTGAAGAATGATTTCAACTTTGGATTTATGGTTTGTCATATAATCCTCTTCTAAGAATCGGGCATTAGTGCTAATAATGACCTTCCGATCCTTAGGACTATAGAATAAACCACCTTCGTCCCTCTAGGATAGCCAATAAACGACCTTGCATCGGATCTAGCCTCCAACTTGTCAGCCTTCTTGTTCAGCACATGTGCTGGACTGTCCCATATCCTTATGTGGCTTAAACTAGGCTTGCGCCCAAACCACAACTCGAAAGGGGTCTTTTCGAGTGACTTGGATGATACTAGATTTAGCAAGTATGCCGCCATTTCTAAGGCTTACCCCCAGAACGAAATAGGCAATGTTGCATAACTCATCATTGATCTAACCATTTCAAAAGAGTCTTATTTCTTCGCTCGACACACCATTTTGTTTGTGGTGTGCACGGTGTAGTCTTGTGAGGAGGTAATCCCATACTTCACCAAATAGTCCATAAACTCATTACTGAGGTATTCGCCACCGCGATCAGACCGCAGTGACTTGATACTTTTACTAAGCTTCGTCTCCACTTCCGCCTTTAAACTCTTTGAATTTCTCAAAGCATTCGGACTGCGTGGAAGCGGTATACATATCCGTACCTTAAGTAATCGTCAATGAAAGTGACAAAATACTCGTACCCTCCACGAGCTTGTGTGGACATCGGTCCACACAGGTCAGAATGGACTTGCTCTAACACTTCTTTGGCTCTATAACCCTTCGCTTTGAAGGGTCTCGGTCGACATCTTTCATTCTATCTGAGATTAAGTAGATTTGGAAGCAAGTAGCGTGAGATTGCCCAACGCCCATTCTTAGCCGTCTTTGGATCCTATTTAGATTGATGTGACCTAATCTAAGATGCCAGAGAAATGTGGTGTCATCTTGCGAAGAAAACTTTCTCTTTTTAAGGTTTGTAGATGAAGCAACATAGTTATAGGTATTATGTTTAGCAGAAATAGTATAAAGCGAATTATATAATGTGCCAACACAGATAACTTCGTCATTTCTTATGATAGAAACACCACTATAAAAAATAACAGAACATTCATGAATAAACAATTTCGAAACAGAAACAAGGTTCCGTCGAAAATTCGGCACATATAAAACATCTTTTATTACTAAAACTGTTCTATCAAAACATAAAGTAACATCTCCGACTGCAACGGCCTCGACTTTCGCGGCGTTGCTCATGGAGATCGTTATCTCGCCATCATGCAGCTCCCTTGTCCGCAGGAACCCCTGCAAGGTGTAACAAACATGATCGATCGCACCAGTATCTACTACCCAAGAATGGGTAGAACAAGTCGCTAAACATGTTTCAAGTTACTAAAGCAAATGGCGTACCTTGAGCCTCGAGCATAGGGCACTTGGCCTTCCAATGTCGATCTTGCCAAGACCAAGCACTTGCCCTCTCGTTTGGCTTCTTTAAGCCTCGTTGGCGAGCATGTTCTTGTTCCCATTACTCCCACTATTTCCTTGCCTCTACCACCTTTGGTGCCCCTTTTTTTTCCATTTTGCAACGGAAATCTTGGGCCCCTAGATGTGCTAGCAAGAGCATGTGCACCTTTACCCATAACTCCTTCCGCGGCCACGAGATCATTTAGCAACTGACTAAGTGTATACTCGGTCTTGCTCATGATCGCATTCACACGAAAATTCTCAAAAGACTTGGGCGATTGTATTAAGGATGATATCGACCTTGGCCGCCGTCAATACCTCCTCCCAACCGATCAAGACTATCCATGAGATGAGTCATGTGGGAGACATGTTCATGGATCGAACTTCCTTCTTCCATCTTACACGCCAAGATTTCTCTCATTGTGTGCGGATCGTGTCGATCCGATTGTCCAAACTTACTCTCGAGACTTGACCATATTTCGGTCGCGTCTACCATCGATCGATGTTGCATTTGCAAGCCTTTGGACATAGTAGTCATCATATAACATTTGGCCATATTGTTCGACTTATGCCAAATGCCGCTGACTCGCCGCTCATTAGTCGATCGTCGAGAAAGGGCATCGGGTTTAGGAGTAGTGAAAACAAACATGTGTTCTTGACGATAAGAACATATTCCATGTTTCGCTTCCACTCGATAAAATTCGGACGGATAAAGGATTTTGTGCGAGCATATTGATAATCGATGTAAGAGACATATCGAAAAGATAATGTAAACACATAAACATCGATCGCACATAATTCGTAACAATAATATTGTAACCTTTTGATAAAACAATATTAATTGAAACCTCCAATCGCCAAGGAATTCCACATGCAAGCCACGTGTGTGGGCGTTTACATGAACCCTCGACTGGACTAAAATATACATTTTAGTCGTTTAATTTCAATCCATGTCAACTTATCCTTATGACAAATGAAATTAATGATTGGACCTTACTAGACCACATCACTATCGCAAGAAGGGACTTCACGGGAAGTTGTACTCGAGGTGATGTCAAAGCAATGACCACAATTTTAACAGCAGAAAATGAATTCTTAGAATTGGCATACTCACTAGGACCATACCGCTTCCAATCCAAATTCCTTTGTTATCTCATTTTAAAACTATCTCTAGAGAACTTATGAAAATCGCACATGCAAACCACGCGTGTGGACGTTTACACATGAAACTCCCACTTCTCAATAGATTTAAAATGTTTTATTTAGAAATCTCATCTAACAAACTTATGATAAGCAAAGCAAGCAAGCCACGCGTGTGGACGTTTAATCACGGTCGTCTCACTTTGTTTAGAGATCAAAAGTGGAGGTCTTAACATTTTAATTTTAAAATTAATTTGTCGGGTTGCTTGCTTAGTCTTTTTGTTCAAAAGGTTTGTCCATGCAGATCACGTAATCCTAGCATTCTTTTCTATAGAACTCAACATGTAAAACATGCTCATGAAATTCTAAAAAAGCTTGAAAACGCGATAAACCTAGCATGCTTACTATGCGATCCAATCACGAAAACATATAATATGTTTGTCACGTAATTTAAACATACATAGCATGCTTACGAATAATTTAAACATCCACGACATGCAATGAGCGATTAAAATAAAATAAAGCGTTCATCGTGGCCCACTCGTGGAACACACTTTCGCCTAATCTATTACATAGAATTGCAAAGCATGATCTTCATAAACTTTGAAAAAGCAGACCTCGCGTGCAGGCGGGGATGGATTAATCAAAACCGGATTCGGGCCAAAAATCGGGTCTGGGCGGGTTTGGGTCGGGTTGGCCCAAAATGGGCCGGGCAGCGCGCTGGGGCATAACACCGTGTGCATGCGCATCCCAATGACGATTAGATTTCTTTAGCCGCCGCCTTCACTCGAGCAAATGGAGTCATAATAACAATTAAATTACAAAATCAATCAAATTAATGCCTCGCGTGCTCTCCGCGGGCTGCCTCGCGGTCGCAAAGGAAAAACAAGACAAAATGCCTTTCCTCGCGACCCGTCGAGCATACTCTTCTACACCACCACCACCGCCATCTCCTCCATGCAACCCTCCTCCTCCACCTCCACCTCCACCACCACCGGGGCCATGCTCCGCGCTCCACCACCGCTGCCATGCAACCCGCCTCCACCTTGGCGCGATGCCTCGCCACTGATCGACTTAGCGACCATGGCAATCATTCATGGCGCCGGGGTTCACGCTGGCGATCATGAGCCATCATGGCGTCGCGCGACAAACGCGCGCCCCGTCTCCCACGTCGGGAATCTCGCACGACAAATGCGCGCATCCCTCGCGGACGCGAAGTCGCCCACGAACCACCGAAAAAAACATGCCCAGCGCCGAGGCGTGCCGAAGCGTCTGCGCGAGAATCGCGCACCCCGTACGGCCAGGCTGCCGAGCCGTGTGCCGCCCTGCCCACCGAAAAATGCATGCAGCAGCCGAGGTGCGTGCTGCGAGCGCCGAGCACGCCACGCGAGCCGTCTCCCGCGCGCCCTTCGTGCCGTGCGTCCGGTTTCTCCGATGTGTCTTCCCGTCGTCTAGTTCTTCATGCTTTTGTCTTCGTTTTTCATTTACAGATAAGATTTACAGGGAAAAAATCTAATCTAACCACGGATTTTCTCGTGGTGAAAAACAAAATCCGACAAAAATAAAACGAGCCACGATGAACGACAGATCCAACAATTAATTAATTGCGCACGTAATAATCAAACGTGAATTAATCCAACAGAGTCAAGATACTGATCCCAGGCTCTGATACCAATTGTAGGGAAAACTAATTTTGACCCTTTCCCGAGGATCTATCTTGGATGTTTAATTCACCATACATTGATTATATTCCTAGCATGCGTCTATATAATTAATTGCAACACGTAGGGGTTTTCTCATGTTTACCTTTGAATCTGTCGAGGTGGATCGGGATGAACGGATTGAGACTCGTGCTTTGACCTTCTACGGATCAGTATCCGAGTTGCCCAATCTCCAACGTCGAGTGAGGACGATCTATGGAGGATGGATGAAAATATGGCTAGGTCAAATATGAGGATTAGCTTTGATCTTATCTCTTACCTTATATTTATAATGCATTACCATAATCCCATAGGAAATGATCCATGCATATCCCATAAATATAATAATATCCTTATAGGATAAAGAGGATCAAATCCTTGCCTTAAGGGGGCGCGATTTCTTCAAAGAAGAACGGGCTGGATGGGCCAAATTGTGGATTAAATGTAAGGAATAAAGATGGGCCTCAAATAAATTAATTATCTTATGTTCAGCCCGAACATAAATTAATTTATAAACATTCATTCATGCCACTAGAGAATAAATCTTCGACTTACCCTTTATTACGAAGTTGAGTCGGGCTTGCACTTAGACATTACGAATCCCCATATTTAAGATATCGACGTCCATTAATTATTTAGAGCATTACATTGCTTAAAATAATTAATATCTTTAATTCCTTAAGTAGTACCACACAACCTTATTATTGTACTTGACTAACTCAACCTCGCATGGTTTAGTACAATAAACCTTTGAGCTCCTTAAGGGACGTCATCATCCTAAACGGATACGGTGACTCGTCATGATAACTAGCATGACATACAAGCACCGCCACCACCCAAGATGCGGAGAATATTGGGTTAGAACATATAACCCTCACCCATAACAAGTCAAAGTGATTGTCAGCAACTCATACTCACCTAATACCTTATCGAGGTTTAGATCATCGTAAGTCACCGAGATCTAGGTTCTTCACGACGGTCGGGTAGAAGAACTCATCTCACCGTGATCCATCAATACGCCGAGACGCATCAAAGATAGACAAGCAACCAAGTCAAGTCACTTCTTATCTATACCAAGAGCTCTATACCGACAACTCGTCCTCAAGTTGTCTCGGTTGTGATTCTTTTATATCTCATTAAGCTTGACCAATCATACGGACTTCGTGATCTTCTACACAATCGTATGATCTAACTTATATATGAGATAAGGGGACACAGATTTATGCAATCAAGTAATCAATTCAGATAGGAGATTGTAATAGTGGTAACAGGAAACATTGTATACAAGCTCAACCAAAACTCCTTTCAGTATACAAATCCAACACTAGCTAGATTGCTTTAAATTACATTTCCTGTTAGCTTTTCAATTCCCATTTGTTTCAAAACCCCGGTTGGTATTAGAGTGTTTAGGATTTACCGTATTTATGTGCAACGTGAACAATAAGCCATGTTAAGTTTTCCTTGAGAGACGACTTGGGTTACCTTTCCTTTACAACACCTCATTCGATTATGAGTCAATTAAGAGAACACTTTTAGTTGAAACAAATTTTGGCGCCGTTGTCGGGAAAACTTTAGGCGTATTGTTTGTGTTGATTATTTTCTGTGTTTCTTTTCGTTTTTATTTTGTTATTCTCCAGTTGTGTGCGATCTTTTCTTGTTTGAGTGTTGTGTATTCTAGGTCACCGCAGTCTAAATAGACCGCTTGCTACCCCGTTGGACCACCTCGAAGATCTAAAAGATCGCTTCTTCCGGTACTGGAGGAGTTTGGTGCCACTTCTGTGAGTGGTGAACAATCAGAGTTGATTACTAGAGATCATCCGTCTGTTGAGAATACTCCTCCGTTGAGAGAGATGGGTGAAAATGCACGAGCACTGCGTGATTTCTACAGACCTGTGATTGGGGCCGCTACTTCCCCAATTATTCTTGGACCGGCAGCCCGTGACTATGAGCTGAAACCTAATCATTTCTCGCTCATGCCTACTTTTCACGGGCTTGCTAGTTAGGATGCTTTGGGATTTATCAGAGAATTCTTTTCTGTGTTGCAGTCTTTCCCATTGGGAGGACTAAATGAAGACCAGCTGAAGATGCGTTGTTTCCTGTACACCCTGAAGGATAGGGCAAAGTCGTGGTTTTTGGCACTTCCCGCTAACTCTCTGCAGAATTGGAATGTCGTGGTAGATAAATTCGACGAAATACTACCAAAATAAAAAGAGTCAGGAGTTGAGGTCGCAGATCATGACCTTTAATCAGACTTCCGATGAGCCATTCCATGAAGCTTGGGAACGGTTCAAGGATTTATTGCAGAAGTGCCCTCACCATGCCTTGCCCGATGAAATTCTCTATCAGTTCTTCTATGACGGTTTAACTTAGAGTTTTCAGTACATGGTGGACAATGCTGTAGGTGGTGATATTGGGTCTCGAACGGCAGTAGATATTGCTGAAATTTTTGAGGCTGATAAACGCGTATTTTACACGTTTATTGTTGATTTTTAAAGATGATTTTAGATCGATAAAGTGCGTTTATGTCTTGGATCTCAATGCTTTTACATATTTTTTGGAAGATACTGCTCTTGGGTTCCGTTTTGGTGTTTTGTAGGCTTATAAGTTGAAAACCGAAGAATGGAACGAAGAACGAGCAGACGAGGGCAAAAAGGAGGGCCTAGCGACCGTCTTAGCGGCCGCTAGCCAGACCGCGAACCATCACTCGCGTGCACGAGCGCGCAGATGCCCACAGCAGAAGTCTAGCGACCGCTAGGTCGGCCGCGAAGAAACACCAGCACACGCGAGAGGAGGCCAGAGCACGCGAGCACTCCCAGCGGGCGCGAGCCATGCATGCGATGATTTTATGTGCGACGCGACCACACCTAGCGACCGTGAGGTATGGCCGCGAGGCAAATCTTGACGCGCGTACCTACCGAGAAACTGAAGATGGCCGAGACGAGAAGGATGCCTCGCGATCGAGCCCGGACCCCATGAAGCGTGAGCAGAAGCAAAATTAGGTTTTCACTCTAAATCTATAAATAGGGCCGCGCCCCCAACCCCGTCCCTGCACTGCTTTTACACGTTTTTGTCCAGTTTTTCATTATTTTTCCTTCTTTTACACTCTAGCGTTGATTTAGATTCATTCTAGCTTTAGTTTTTCATCGTTCTAGCATTAGTTCTACGCATTGTCGACGCTTCGGAACGCTTTTGTCCGAACGAATTGCACCTTTTTCCCGTTTTCCATTGGGTTTGGATACGAACCCAACCATTGTTCTCAGACGTTTCCCTACGGGTTTGATCTATTTAATTCGTATTTTTATGATTATTTCGTATTTTATTTCGTTATTTATGTCTAGCTAATTTCTGTTCTAATCCTAGGGTTTGCATGATTCTATCCTATATGTTGTGATTCTGCTATTGTTATTTACCTTCGTGCATTGATTCATGATTCTTGGTGCTTAATTATATGTGTTGATTTCGATCAATGTTGATGCATATCATAGTTGCCGCTAATTACGTAATGCTTTAATTGTCAATCGATCTTGAATGCATGATACGGATAAGCCTCGAGTCGAATGGCGAGATAGGAACATTCGTAGGAAGCATATTCTTTGTGATCCTTTTGGAGTTGCTTATTTTCCTCTAGACGAATGTTAATAGGAAAATTAGTAATCAATCGTCACAATTGTCGAATGGCGAAGTTGTTGGCTACATATGTGATCTTCCATCTGTCTCGGATTAAAACGGTTAATAATAAGCGTGATAAACATCGTTGTGGATAGGATTAGTGCATCCCTAGGTTAGTCTTTATCTCTTATATTCATCTTTGAGTGTTTATTGCTTTGTTTATTTTCAAGTTGTTACCTTTGCTTTGGATTTAGTATCCGAAGCCCTAAAACCTTTCAAACCATATTCTGTTGCTTGGATAATGATGAAGGATTAGAGAGTTAGCTTCTGTGTTTTCGGATTGCAATCCCTGTGGATACGATACTCGACTTACCCATATACACATCGTGCGTTATTTTCATGCGATCAAATTCTGTCGATCAAATTTTGGCGCTGCTGCCGGGGATAGTTAAGATCACATAGGAATAATTTGACGATTTGGAGTTATTAATTCAAGGTATATATTATATTATTTATTTATTCTTGTCAGAGTTAAGTTCTCTCTTTTTCTCCAGGTAGTATATGATTACAAGATCTCAGGGACCTCCTGAAAAATATTTAGATCCCGAGATCGAAAGCACTCGAGAGAAGAGCGGGCGAGAAAGAGAGAGAAAGAAATGGCTGCTAATCCACGTAGCGGGGTGTTCCTCCCGAGGCGGTGCACGTCTTCCGCGTAGTTTACAGAGATGCAGCCAGATGGCGAATATGGGACTCCTTGTCCTGCTCGAAGACGCGACCACCGAACTTTATGTACCGACCTCCTCTCGAGCAGCCCAAGGAGGAGGATGGGACCCGCACGTGGGCGCAAATAATTTTGAATTAAAGCCGTACGATCGGTATGGTGCAAGGAGAGCGGTTTGGGGAGGAGTTATAGAAGACCGAATGCCCATCTTGAGACTTATCTTGAGATTTGTGATACCATCAAGCAGAATGGGGTGCCACAAGACACTATTAGGATGCGCATGTTCGGATTCTATCTGCTGCAAGCATTTAAAGATTGGTTCAAGAGTCTGGACCCTTGGTATAGACAATTGGAAACTTTGCGAAAGGTTTCTCTCGAAATATTTTCCTCCGCGAAAGCCTTGAAAATCATAGCCGAGATCTCCCATTTCGCCAACAAGGAGATGAGTCACTATTCGATGCATGGGAGAGATTCAGAGGCTTATCGAGAAGATGCCCCAACACGGATTCTCTAAAGAGCAGCAGATCACGCAGCTTCTATAATGGGTGACACAGACACGAGGATTATAGTAGATGTGGTCGGGGATGCTTATTGAATCGCAGAGTGGGACGAGGCTAGCCAATTTTAGAAGAGATGGTCGCAATAGCTACCAATGGCCAATGGAAAGAACGCCTGGAAAAGCAACCTTGTGAGAGGACTAAATATGATGAGCTCATGGAGAAGTTCACTCTTTTGAAGAGCCGATCGAGACAGAGGATGTCAATTATGTCAATCGGAGGAATAATGGGGAAATCCGCATACCATCCGAACAATGTGAATCATCCGAACTTGTCGTACGCTAACCCCAATAACTTCCAACAACCTCCAGCAGGATTCGATGTGTAGAATGGTATGATCCAAGAGCCGAAGAAGCAGGGTTTAGAGGAGTTGATGCAGTAGTTGGTTGTGAGCAACCAACAAATGACAACGAATCAGAATCCGATGGCCACACAACAGAACTCGTTCATCAATAGCACTACTCAGAAAATTGCAAATTTGGAATCCACCATGACAGCCATGGGCAAACACTTGAAAATGCTGGATAATCAGATCAGTCATATGGCCGCAAAGCAGAATGTACAGCCAAAGACGGGCCAATTTTCGAGTAATACGGAAGTGAACCGAAAGAATCAGTGTTTCGCTATCCAGTTGAGAAGTGGAGCATCGTATCAGAACCACCCGGACGAAGACGAAGCAACGGAAGAGCACCTCGCGACCAAGCCCGCGACCGCGAGCCCGGTCGTGAGACATTACACAGCCCGTATTCCAGAATAGCTCGAGAGCCCATCCGTGGCCACGAAAGAAAAGCACCTCGCGACCGAGCTCACGATCGCGAGCCAGACCGCGAGAAACCAGGCAGAGAGCCAGGGAGACGAGGACGCGCCCGCGTGCCCAGTCGCTAAGAAGAAGGCCGAAGCAACGGAGGTCCCTAGCGACCGCACTCGCGATCGCGAGGACGGCCGCGAGGGACGCCCAGAGCCGAAATTCCCGACGTATACGCCTTCGGTTCCGTTTCCAAGTCGGCTAGCTAAGTCGAAATATGATGAGGAGTTCGCCCGATTCAAAGAGATATTTCAGAAAGTGAATATCAATCTACCTCTCTTTGAAGCGCTCCGAAACATGCCGGGATATGTGAAGTTTCGAAGATGCATTAGCAAGCAAAAGAAATTGGGTAAATTTGAAAAATTAACCTATCTGAAGAATGAAGTGCCATCTTACAACGGAAGTTGCCTCTCAAGCAGAAAGATCCGGGGAGCTTCACACTAGAATGCGAGATTGCTGAGCACACATTCCCCAATGTGTTGTGCGATTTGGGAGCGAGCATCAATCTGATGCCGTTAAATGTATTCAACCGCTTGGAGCTAGGGAAGATGAAGACAACAAAGATATCATCGATGATGGTCGATGTGTCACCACATATCCTAAGGGAATTGTTGAAGACGTGTTGGTAAGAATTCGGGACTTTGTCTTTCCTGCTGATTTTGTTATATTAGACATACCCAATTCAAGCATCAACCACTAATCTTGGGTAGACCTTTTCTAGCAACCGGTCGTGCTTTGATTGATGTGCGGAAGGTGACCTCACGCTTCGTGTCAATGATGAGGAGCTAAAGATTTCAATATATGACGCCATCAAGCAACACGATAGTTCGTGAGCCGAAAATTTCTATTCGATCACCATCGCATCGCTAGTCAAGTCTCGCACTTGAAGGGCAACCGACCATTCGATGAAGATGCTAGAAAGAAGAGGTGGACCCGGCATAAAAATCTGAGTGATTCGTTCAAGTTCAGTGGAAGCTATTATTATGCAAATTGGTGGGTTGTTGTCGACGCTAAGTACAAGGGCAAGAACAAGTTTGGAAAGCTGTCAGTTGTCAAATCGCCTGATTGACGAGAGGTAACGTCGAGCTAGCGACGAAAAATCTAGCACTGGTTGGAAGGTAACCCGTGTTTTCTCGCTTTTGTTTTTCGTTTTGTTTTTCTTCTTTTTCTTTGTTTTGTCGTGTCGTGTCGTGTTTCGTCGTTTTCGAGTTCCAAGGTATAATTGCTTTCTTTTTATAACATAAAAAAAAAAGCACCTCGCGACCACCCTCACGCCGCGGAGGAAAGGGCGTGCATAGCCATCCGTCGAGAGAGAGATTTTCCGCGACGCAGGCGCGCCTCGCGATCGAAGCCGCGATCATGAGCCCGCCCGCGAGTGCCCGACTGCCAGCGACGCGCGACCGCGAGATTTACCCATTTTAAACCCCTCCCCTATTTTTTTCACACACACGAAAATTTACAGCAGCTCACTCTCTCTCTCTAGCACCACACACTAATTCCTTCAAATTTCTTGCAAATTTCACCTCTAATCCACTCAAGGTATGCCACATTTACTTGATTCCTCTTGAATTTACGCTTATTAGCATGATTTGGGGGATTTTTGTCCATTAGATCCCCTTGTGGTGGGTTTTTGAATTTTTGAGGATTTAGGGTTCATATTGCTAAATTTCTTGGTGTTTTGAGCATGATTGTTACAATTTTAGGGCTATTAATGTTTATAGATGTGTATTAATGCTTATTATTGATCAGTTTAGCCTACATTGTTGAATTGGGATGAAAAATGCTCGAAAAACCCTTATTTGGCTGTCAGAACGCTGCCGTCGCGATCGAGGTCGCGACCATGAAGCCCGCCATGAGGCCGCGCATGGCACAAGACCTCGTTGCCTCACAAGACGTCCGCGTGCCTTCGCGCGCGAGTTTTAAGATTTCGCAGCCACGAGCGTGCTCATGCAAAGGTGGCGCTGGCGCCTCGTGTGCGCCAACCCCAACGCGGCGTGGTGCCTCGCGACCTCGCTGCGACCATGAGGTTGGTCAAGCAAAACCTGAATGCCCATTTTGTGTATTTTTGTGCGTGTGTGCGATTCCTTCCCCTTATTTCGCTTTGTTTGATCATATGTTAGTCTAGGGGGCGGCCATTTGCTCAATTCAAGTTTGGGGGAGGTTTATATTTTGTTATTGGTTGTCGTTGGCTTTTATATGCCTCTTTAATAAGTACATGAACTAACTTCGCTTTTATCTTTAGGTACAATATGTCACACCACTCCGGCCATAGGCGAAAGGGTAAGGAGGTTGCTTCCTCATCCCGGGATGAGCCACATGATGAGTTCCACCCCTCCTCTGTTGGGGTGCGACTGCCGACTCCCTCATCACGGGAAAGGTGGAGGAAACTGGTGCAGCTAAAGCACCGACATTCCCGGTTTATGTGCATTGAGACCTGCCAGGCTATGGGGATAGCCAATGACGTCTCATGGCTTGCGGAGAGGGCCGGACTGTATTCAGTTGTAACAGCTAATCATCTATCATACCGGACCCTTACGCTGGAATTCCTTTCGACCTTATATGTTCATAAGACGCATGGATCGTCGGATTACTTAATGTTCCAGCTCGATAACGAGCCCAGACAGCTCTCAGTGGACGAGTTGAACTCCATCCTTGAGGGCCATCCCGAGGGCAAATACATCGGGGACTTAGAGCATTCGCCTCAGGATCTGTGGCGATTGATCACAGACACATCCTTGGAGCAGAGCCAATATTATGATGCCTCCAGGGCTAAGGCGAGCTCCATTCGGAATCCGGCAGTCCGCTATTTCCACCGCCTACTCACGTTCACCATACATGGCGCTCGAATGCGCCAAGATTCTCTCTCGTGACATGAGTCTCCTGATGGCTACGGCGTTAAGACAGAAAGTGCACGCCGGGATGTTCCTAGCCCAGCACTTCCAGATGCAAGCCGAGGTGTCGGGGAATGCTCGGATATGCATAGGGGGATTTGTTACCCCTATTGCTGATTTTTACGGTATCACGATTCGAGAGGAGCCCATCTCTCAAGATATTTTCCTGGATAAGAAATATCTATATGTCCAGACGTTCTTGAAGAGGCACCGAGACCGCTACCTCTGGATGCTATATGACAAGCATGGCCAGTCGATAGTCCGCCTGCCCAACCCCGAGCTCACTAGCATAAGCAGCGGTGGCGCGCCGGAGCATAATTGGAATATGAGCTCCGACCAGCACTATGCATGGACTCAACGCTTAAATGCGCAAGGCGAGGTCGAGGAAGAGGAGCCGGGAGAGGAGGACAAGCAGCAGGAGGCACCCGAGGTCGGTGGCGCGATGCCACCAAGGCATGCTCGAGGATATTCCGGGATTTATGAGTGACTAGATCGCATAGACGGTCGTCTAGACCGCATGGACGAGAATATGACCTCCATGATGACACAGCAGACCCTCCCGCCCAAAGAAGCAAGCGCGAAGAAGAGCAAAGAACATCAGATGATGCAGATGATGCAGCAATGGAACCAATGGAGAGATTTCTACCCGCCGCCAGAGTAGAGTGACACATGAGGTAAGGTCTCTCCCAATCACTCTCTTCTGCAAACCTTATTGCCTCCATTTCACCTTGCTTACAATAAGTTTGGAAAGTGGACGAGTTTGGTTGGTTGAGAGTCCTTTTATGTTTTGCTTTGTTTTGTTAAGTTTTTATATGTTGGGGCTTTTGTCGTGTCTTTTGTGTTTTTGTTGTGTCGGTCGATCAACGAGTTTAAGTGAAATGTGTTATGTTGTATTTGTATATCGAAAGCGGTTTGGTTGAGCTTGTATACAATGTTTCCGTTACCACTATTACAATCTCCTATCTGATTTGAATACTTGATTGCATATATCTGTGTCCCCTTATCTCATATATAAGTTAGATCATACAATTGTGTAGAAGATCACGGAAGTCTGTATGATTGGTCAAGCTTAATGAGATATAAAAGTTTCACACCGAGACGACTTAAGGATGAGTTGTCGGTTTAGGCTGTAGTATAGATAAGAAGTGACTTGACTTAGTTGCTTGTCTATGCTGGTACGTCTCTGACGTATTGAAGGATCACAGTGAGATGTGTTCTTCTTTCTGACCGTCGTGAAGAACCAAGATCTCGGTGACTTACGATGATCTAAACCTCGATAAGGTATTAGGTGAGTATGAGTTGCTGACCATCACTTTGACTTGTTATGAGTGAGGGTTATATGTTCTAACCCAAGATTCTCCGCATCTTGGGTGGTGGCAGTGCTTGTATGTCACGCTAGTTATCTCAGACGAGTCACCGATCCGTTTAGGATGATGACGCCCCTTAAGGAGCTCAAAGGTTTATTGTACTAAACCCCGCGGGTTGAGTTAGCTCAAGTACAATAATAAGGTTGAGTGGTACTACTTAGGAAATAAGGTTATTAATCGTTTAAGCAATGATTGCTAGAAATGATTAATGGACGCTCGATATCTTAAATACGGGATTCAGAATGTCTAAGTGCAAGTCCGACTCAACTGGTAATAAAGGGGTAAGTCAACATTCTTTCTCTAGTGGCATGATCGAATGTTTATAAATTAATTTATGTTCGGGTGAACATAAGATAATTAATTTATTTGAGGCCCATCTTTATTCCTTGATTTGATCCCAGGCCGCCCATCCAGCCCATAGCTACAAGAAAATCGGTCCCCTATGTGCTCTCAAAGGAAAGATTTTATTCTCTTTATCCCACAAGGATATTATTATATTTATGGTATATGCATAGATCCTTTCCATATAAGATTATGGTAATAATCACGAGTGTATGGAAATAATCCACGAGAGTATGGAAATAATCCTAAGATTATGGTAATATTCCATATAGGATTATGGTAATATTCCATATAGGATTATGGTAATATTCCATATAGGATTAAGGTAGTGCATTATAAATATAAGGTATGAGATAAAGTCTAGGTTAATGCTCACATATTGTGAAGAAGATTTTCGCCATCTCATATACATTGAGAGAGAATTTTCGAGAGTATTGTTGAGAGAGCATTGGGTGATTTTCCAAGCATTCTCCATAGATCGCCCTCACCGACGCTGGAGATTGGGCAACCGGATACAGTCCGAAGGTCAAAGCACGAGTCCGATCCGCTCGATCCGCTCATCTCGCTCCATCGACCTCTTCGCATCCAAAGGTAAACACGTAAACCCCAACGTGTTGCGATTTAATTATATAGACGCATGCTAGGTTTATAATCAATGTATGGTGAATTAAACACCCAAGATGGATCCCGGGCGAGGGTTAACATACGCTTTCCTACACTGGTATCGAGCCGTGTTCGTAATCTTGGCTCGCTGGATTAATTCACGTTTGATTATTACGTGCGCTTATTTAATTATGGATCCGCTGCTCATCGTGGCTCGCTTATTATTTTGTAGGATGTTGTTGTTTTCACCACGAGAAAATCCGTGGTTAGATTAGATTTTATTATGTAAATCTTATCTCGTAAAAGAAGAACGAAGACGAAAGAACGAAGAACTAAACGACGGAAAACAGTATCTCGGCAGCCCCTCGACGGTATCTCGCGGCGAGCCTCGCGTCGCGAGGGCGATCGCGAGGGGCGCTGGCGACGGGCGCGCGCTTCTCGCCGAAACCCGGCCATGCGAGCGCACTCACGGTCGTGAGTTTCGTCGGTTGGCGACGACGCGTCTCGGCAGACGTTCGGCGCCGGGCGGTGGCCACGCATGCTCTGCCGGGTCGCGGTCGCTTTAGCGACCGCGAGGTAGCCCGCGAGGACACGAGAAGGCGGCAGCATGTAGGTGGGCGCGGCCGGGCCTTTCTCAGCGCGAGGCCCGGCAAGATTGAGCCGACCCGCCCGCACCGTTTTCAGATTTTCCGGTCCGCGTTCGCACGCCGAGGCCCAAATTGTTGAATCCGTCCGTGTCGCACGCGAGGCCCATTTTCAAGTTTAATTTGTACTTTGTAAATCTATGTAATAGATTAGATTTAAATGTGCGGGTTTCACGATTGGGCGCGATGAACGCTTTATTTTATTTTTATCGCTCATATGCATGTCGTGGATGTTTATATAATGCGGTGCAGCATGCTATGTATGTTTATATTACATTGACAAACCTTTATGTGTTTTACGAATTGGATGCGCATAGTAAGCATGCTAGGTTTATCGCTATTATCAAGCATATTTTAGAATTTCGCGAGCATGTTTTACATGTCGAGTTCTATAGAAAAGCATGCTAGATTACGTGATCTCGCATGGACAAACCTTTGAATAAAAAGACTAAGCAAGCAACCCGACAAATTAATTTTTCAAATTAAAATGTCAAGACCTCCACTTTTTGATCTCTAAACAAAGTGAGACGACTCGTGAGTAAACGCCCACACGCGTGGCTTGCTTGCACTGCTTATCATAAGTTTGTTAGATGAGATTTCTAAATAAAACATTTTAAAACTATTGAGAAGTGGGAGTTTCATGTAAACGCCCACACGCGTGGCTTCGTATGTGCGATTTTCATAAGTTCTCTAGAGATAGATATAAATGAGATAACAAAAGAATTTGAATTGGAAGGTATGGTCCGAGTGAGTATACCAATTCTAAGAATTCATTTTCTCGCTGTTAAAATTGTGGTCATTGCTAGACATCACCTCAAGTACAACTTCCCGCCAAGTCCCTTCTTGCGATAGTGATGTGGTTCAGTAAGGTCCAATCATTAATTTCATTTGTCATAAGGATAAGTTGACATGGATTGAAATTAAACGACTAAAAGGTATATTTTAGTCCGTCGAGGGGTTCATGTAAACGCCCACACGCGTGGCTTCGTATGTGGAATTCCTTGGGCGATTGGAGGTTTCAATTAATATTGTTTTATCAAAAGGTTACAATATTATTGTTACGAATTATTTGCGATCGTATGCTTATGTGTTTACATTATCGCTTTCAGATATGTCTCTTACGCCGATTATCAATATGCTCGCACAAAATCCGCTATCCGGTCCAAATTTTATCGAGTGGAAACGAAACATGGAATATGTTCTTATCGCCAAGAACACATGTTTGTTCTCACTACTCCTAAACCCGATGCCTCTTATCGACGATCGACTAATGAGCAGCGAGAGTCAAGCAGCACTTTGGAATAAGTCAAACAATATGGCTAAATGCTATATGATGACTACGATGTCCAAAGGCTTGCAACCGCAAAGATCGATCGATGGCGACGCGATCGTTATTTGGTCAAGTCTCGAGAGTAAGTTTGGGCATCGGATCGACAATCCGCTCCACACAATGAGAGAAATCTGGCGTGTAAGATGGAAGAAGGAAGTTCGGTCCATGAACATGTCTCCCACACGACTCATCTCATGGATAGTCTTGATCGGTTGGGAGGAGGTATTGACAAGCCAAGGTCGATATCATCCTCAACACACCGCCTAAGTCTTTGAGAACTTCGTGAATGCAATCATGAGCAAGACCGAGTTTACACTTAGTCACTGCTTAATGATCTCGTTGTGCGGAAGGAGTTATGGGAAAAGGAGCACATGCTCGCTAGCACATCTAAGGGCCCAAAATTTTCATCGCAAAATGGAAATAGAAAAGGGTACCAAAGGTGGTAAAGGCAAGGGAAATAGTGGGAGTAATGGGAGAAGAACATGGTTGCCACCGGAGGCTTGAAGAAGCCAAAGGAGAAGGGCAAGTGCTTGGCAAGTGTAAGACGGGCATTCAGGCCAGTGCCCTATGCTCAAGGCTCAAGGTACGCCTGCTTGCTTTAGTAACGGAAACATGTTTAGCGATTTGTTCTACCCATTCTTGGGTAGTAGATACTGGCGAATCGATCATGTTTGTTACACCTGCGTGGGTTCCTGCGGACAAGGAGTCGTTTGATGGCGAGATAACGATCTCCATGGGCAACGCGCGAAAGTCGAAGCTGCTAGCTTGGAGATGTTTCTTTATGTTTTGGGACAACAGTTTTAGTTTTGAAAGACGTTTTATATGTGCCGGATTTTCATGGAACCTTGTTTCGCTTTCAAATTATTTACTCATGGATATTCTGTTATTTTGATAGTGGTGTTTCTATCATAAGAAATGACGGTTATCTCGTGTTGGCACTTTATATAATTCGCTTATACTATTTCGCAAAACACAATACCTATAACTATGTTGCATCTTCATCAAACCCTAAAAGAGAAAGTTTTCTTCAGAAGATGACTCTACTTTTCTCTCGGCATCTTAGATTAGGTCACATCAATCTAAATAGGATCCAAAGACCTGCTAAGAATGGAGCATTGGGTAATCTCACGGTTACTCCGCTCCCACCGCGAATCCTCAGATAGAAGGTAAGATGTCGACTGCACCTTCAAAGCGAAGGGTTATAGAGCCAAAGAAATGTTGAGTTAGTCCATTTCGACTGTGTGGACCGATGTCCACACAAGCTCGTGAAGCGGCACGAGTACTTTGTCACTTTCATTGACGACACTTAAGGTACGGATACATATACCGCTTCACCGCAAGTCCGAATGCTTTGAGAAATTCAAAGAGTTTAGGCGTAAGTGGAGACGAAGCTAGGTAAAGTATCAAGTCATCAAGGCTCGATCGCGGTGGCGAATACCTCAAGAACGAAGTTTATGGACTATCTAGTGAAGTGTGGGATTACATCCCAACAAGATTTCACCGGCACACCACAAGAAATGGTGTGTCGAGCGAAGAAATAGACTCTTTTGGAAATGATTAGATCTATGATGAGTTATGCTACATCGCTTATTTCGCTCGGGATATGCCTTAGAGACGGCGGCATACTTGCTAAATCTTGTACCGCCCAAGTCAATCGAAAAGACCCTTCGAGTTGTGGTTTGGGCGAAGCCCGCATTTTAAGCCACATATGATATGGGGCGTCCCAAACACATGTCGAACAAGAAGGTCGATGTTGGAGGCTAGATCGACGCAAGGTCGCTTTATCGCTATCCTAGAGGAACGAAGGTGGTTTATTCTATAGTCCTAAGGATCGAGAAGGTCATTATTAGCACTAATGCCCGATTCTTAGAAGAGGATTATATGAAAAATCATAAGTCCAAAGTTGAAATCATTCTTCAAGAATTAGAAGATGATCGCATTCCACCACCGACAGGCCAAAGGTACGAGATGTCGAGTCTAGTGGGAGGATCGACACCGATACTTCAAGAAATTGAAGTGGGTCGAGTTCCACCGAGATACCGAACGCATAAGTGGTACCTACACGAAGTTGTGCAAGTTAGAGAACCACAAGTATCTCGCACCCACCGCTGCTATTGTGCTCGTAGAACCTCGTCGTAGTGGGAGGGTTGTTCGTCAACCCGAGCGATTTATGTTCATGGGTGAATCTTCGGATTTAGTCCCAGGAGACGAACATGCAATAATCGACCCATGGACATACAAGGAGGCGATACAAGATATTGATGCAAGATCACGGCACACCGCTATGGACTTAGAAATGGAGTCCATAACGGCTATGGATGTATATGAAAAGACACCTCTACCAGATGGCAAGGAAGCCAGGTAGTAAGTGGATATACAAGAGGAAGAGATTCCGATGGAGAGGTTTCGGCTTTAAAGCCGGGCTTGTGGTAAAGGGTACACTCGATTGAGGGCATCGATTTCGATGAGACCTTTTTCGCCGTAGCAATGCTCAAGTCCATCGAATTCTTCTAGCCATAGCAGCCCACTGAACCTAGAGGTTTGGCAAATGGATGTTAAACCGCTTTTCTAAACGGTTACCTTGAGGAAGGCAGAGACATCTATATGCAAAGAACTGAAGGTTATGTGGTAAAGGGTGAAGAGCATCTAGTATGGAAGCTTAAGTCCATTTATGGACTTAAGCGAGCCTCCCGATCATGGAACTTACGCTTTGACGGTGGTAAAGTCCTATGGATTTACCCAATGTTTCTAGCGAGAGTTGTGTGTATCGGTTAGATGTCAACGGTGATGTGGTATTTCTTGCACTTTATGTAGATGACATCCTTCTAGTTGGCAACAACGTGAAGCTGTTATCAGACGTAAAGAGTTGGTTATCCGATCAGTTTCAAATGAAAGACTTAGGAGATGCAGCGTACATTCTTGGGATCAAGGTTTACCGAGATCGCAAGAAGAAAATGTTGAGCTTATCTCAGGCGTCTTACATTGATACTTGAATTACTGCTTTAGTATGCGCACCGCCAAGAAAGGATTGCTACCTTTCAGACATGGCGTTCCTTTATCTAAGACACAGTCACCTATGACTGCAAAGGAGATAGAGGAAATGAGACAAGTTCCTTACGCTTCCGCCGTAGGAAGTCTCATGTACGCAATGCTATGCACGAGGCCCGATATCTGCTATGCGGTAGGCATAGTAGCTAGATATCGCCTAACCCCGACAAGCTCATTGATTGCAAGAAAGCATATACTCAAGCACCGAAAAGGACTCGAGATTATAGGCTAGTTTACCATGCAGATAGTCTAATTCCTTTGGGTTATCTGAGACTGGATTTCCAAGTCGACCGTGATGAGAAAAAGTCAACCTCAGCTATGTGTTTACCTTGGGAGGTGAGCCAGATCTGGCGGAGGCAAAGCGGCGATGCATTGCGGACTCTACCATGGAAGCCGAATATGTTGCCGCCGGAGGCTTCTAAGGAGGTCAGTATGGTTCAAGAACTACCTCATGGATCCAGATGTGGTACCGGTTTGCCCAAGAGTATCATAGTTTCTCGTGATAACTCGGTGCAGTGGCAAACTCGAAGGAACCACGGACCCACAAGGCGACTCAAACACATAGAGAGAAAGTACCATGTCATACGAGAAATCATTAGACGAGGTGACGTCTTTGATTGAAAAGATTGATACGACGGAAAATCTAGCGGATCCATTCACGAAGAGCCCGCCGCAAAAGTCTACGATGGACACGTTAGAGGACTCGATTATGCTGATGGCACCCACTTAGAAAGGAAACTTTTGTATAAGTGGGAGAAGCAAAGTGATGGTTGTTTGTAATAGCTAGTAGAAAGGCACATTGTATACTAAAAGTTTGCTTTAGTATAAGTGGGAGATTGTTGGATTTGTATAACGAAAGCGTTTGGTTGAGCTTGTATACAATGTTTCCTCTACCACTATTACAATCTCCTATCCGATTTGAATACTTGATTGCATATATCTCGTGTCCCTTATCTCATATATAAGTTAGATCATACGGTGTAGAAGATCACGTAAGTCCGTATGATTGGTCAAGCTTAATGAGATATAAAAGTTTCACACCGAGACGACTTAAGGACGAGTTGTCGGTTTAGCTGCAGATATAGAAGAAGTGACTTGACTTAGTTGCTTGTCTATGCTGGTGCGTCTCGACGTATCAAGGATCACAGTGAGATGTGTTCTTCTTCTCGACCGTCGTGAAGAACCAAGATCTCGGTGATTTACGATGATCTAAACCTCGATAAGGTATTAGGTGAGTATGAGTTGTCGACCATCACTTTGACTTGTTATGAGTGAGGGTTATATGTTCTAACCCAAGATTCTCGCATCTTGGGTGGTGGCAATGCTTGTATGTCACGCTAGTTATCAGACGAGTCACCGTATCCGTTTAGGAGGATGACGCCCCTTAAGGAGCTCAAAGGTTTATTGTACTAAACCCCGCAGTCGAGTTAGCTCAAGTACAATAATAAGGTTGAGTGGTACTACTTATGAAATAAGGTTATTAATCGCTTAAGCAATGATTGCTAGAAATGATTAATGGACGCTCGATATCTTAAATACGGATTCGTAATGTTCAAGTGCAAGCCCGACTCAACTTCGGTAATAAAGGGGTAAGTCAACATTCTTTCTCTAGTGGCATGATCGAATGTTTATAAATTAATTTATGTTCTGGGCTGAACATAAGATAATTAATTTATTTGAGGCCCATCTTTATTCCTTGCATTTGATCCCTGGGCTGGCCCATCCAGGCCCATAGCTACAAGAAAATCGGTCCCCTATGTGCTCTCAAAGGAAAGATTTTATTCTCTTTATCCCACAAGGATATTATTATATTTATGGTATATGCATAGATCCTTTCCATATAAGATTATGGTAATAATCATGAGTGTATGGAAATAATCCTGAGAGTATGGAAATAATCCTAAGATTATGGTAATATTCCATATAGATTATGGTAATATTCCATATAGATTATGGTAATATTCCATATAGGATTAAGGTAGTGCATTATAAATATAAGGTATGAGATAAAGTCTAGGTTAATGCTCACATATTGTGAAGAAGATTTTCGGCCATCTCATATACATTGAGAGAGAGAATTTTCGAGAGTATTGTTGGAGAGAGCATTGGGTGATTTTCCGAAGCATTCTCCATAGATCGTCCTCACTCGACGCTGGAGATTGGGCAACCGGGGATAGCCCGAAGGTCAAAGCACGAGTCCGATCCGCTCGATCCGCTCATCTCGCTCCATCGACCTCTTCGCATCCAAAGGTAAACACGTAAACCCCAACGTGTTGCGATTTAATTATATAGACGCATGCTAGGTTTATAATCAATGTATGGTGAATTAAACACCCAAGACGGATCCTCGGGCGAGGGTTAACATACGCTTTCCCTACATGTTAATCCATGTAGCCAATGATGATAGAAATTTTCTGTTAAATATGTGATAGTGCACATGATATGTTAGAAAATGACGCATGGATGACTTGAGATTTCTTAGCTTGTTGTTTTTAACCATTTGCTAAAACCGTGAGATTTGAGCTTCACTGTATACACATCTTGTTATAGTTTCTTTTATTTGTGTGATATCGTGCATGTAATTATCTTCTAGAACTTGCCGTTTTTCTGTGTCGAGGCTGCAATATGTGTTTTGAATATGGAAAGGATAAAAGACCATCTTTGTTAAACCACATATTTACCCAAACACTAGCCCAATGATATATACCATTTGTCGCCTTCTTTGAGCCTTTATTAGACCTTATTCTTTCGATTAACCGGATGATAGGAGGTGAGGATGGATATGTGAATCAAATGGGAGAAAAATTGTTTTGATATGCAAAGTGGGGATAAAAGATAAAGTATGGTACCGTGTGAAAAGAATAGACCTATAAGCTCTATTACAAAGCTAAGAAAAGAAAAAAAATTTGTGAATAGTATGAGCATAAAGGAAGTCAATTATCATAGTATATGGTACCTTGAGTGAATAAATGTCGAAATAGCATGTTGAAAGGAAAAGGAAATGGACAAAGTCCATATGAGCCGATTATAGAGATGGAAGTACTTGGAATATATTTGAGTCACTTAGCCATATATTATCCTACCTTAACCAATGTGCCTACAATACAACCTATGAAAAGTCCTTTTGATCCTAATTTGAATGCATTCGACGTGGTGGAGATATTAGAGAAATGGCAAGCCTATGGTGAGATTATTGCATTGCATTGATTTTGAGTGCATACACGTCCCTTATTTCTTTATGAGTTGAGTGTACTTATATTTTACGCACATGCCATTGTGAGGTTGAATTAAATGAGATTTTGCTTTCAATGGTTGTACATTGTCGAGTTGACTAATGTCGTCGTGTGCACTAATGATTTTGAGCTTTGAGATATTTCTGAGGCTTTATTGGTTAATCACCTTCGCTGACGCTTGTTGATCTTTTGTTGTTTTCTCTCTTTCTTTTCGGTCTTGTTTTTGTTTGAGGACAAACAATGATTTAAGTTTGGGGGGTTGATAAACGCGTATTTTACACGTTTATTGTTGATTTTTAAAGATGATTTTAGATCGATAAAGTGCGTTTATGTCTTGGATCTCAATGCTTTTACATATTTTTGGAAGATACTGCTCTTGGGTTCCGTTTTGGTGTTTTGTAGGCTTATAAGTTGAAAACCGAAGCATGGAACGAAGAACGAGCAGCAGATGCCCACAGCCGAAGTCTAGCGACCGGCCTAACGACCGCTAGGTCGGTCGCGAAGAAACACCAGCACACGCGAGAGGACGCCAGAGCACGCGAGCACTCCCAGCGGGCACGAGCCATGCACGCGATGATTTTATGTGCGATGCGACCACACCTAGCGACCACGAGGTATGGCCACGAGGCAAATCTTGATGCGCGTACCTGCCGAGAAACTGAAGATGTACGAGACAAGAAGGATGCCTCACGACCGAGATCGCGACCGCGAGCCCGGCCGCGAAGCGTAGCGGCAGACGCAAAAATTAGGGTTTTCACCCTAAATCTATAAATAGGGCTTCGCCCCCTCGCACCCCCAACCCCGTCTCCAGACCTGTTTTAGACGTTTTTATCCAGTTTTTCATTATTTTTCCTTCTTTTGCACTCTAGCTTTGATTTAGATTCATTCTAGCTTTAGTTTTTCATCGTTCTAGCATTAGTTCTACGCATTGTCGACGCTTTGGAACGCTTTTGTCCGAACGAATTGCACCTTTTTTCCGTTTTCCGTTGGATTTGGATACGAACCCAACCATTGTTCTCAGACGTTTCCCTATGGGTTTGATCTATTTAATTCGTATTTTTATGATTATTTCGTATTTTATTTCGTTATTTATGTCAGCTAATTTCGCTCTAATCTGTGGTTTGCATGATTCTATCCTATATGTTGTGATTCCGCTATTGTTATTTACCTTCAGGCATTGATTCATGATTCTTGGTGCTTAATTATATGTGTTGATTTACGATCAATGTTGATGCATATCATAGTTGCCGCTAATTACGTAATGCTTTAATTGTCAATCGATCTTGAATGCATGATACGGATAAGCGCGAGTCGAATCGAGATAGGAACATTCAGAGGAAGCATATTCTTTGTGATCCTTTTGAGTTGCTTATTTTCCTCTAGAGGCGAATGTTAATAGGGAAAATTAGTAATCAACCGTCACAATTGTCGAATCAAGTTGTTGGCTACATATGTGATCTTCCATCTTGTCTGGATTAAAACGGTTAATAATAAGCAGGATAAACATCGTTGTGGATAGGATTAGTGCATCCCTAGGGTTAGTCTTTATCTCTTATATTCATCTTTGAGTGTTTATTGCCTTTGTTTATTTTCAAGTTGTTACCTTTGCTTTGGATTTAGTATCCGAAGCCCTAAAACCTTTCAAACCATATTCTGTTGCTTGGATAATGATGAAGGATTAGAGAGTTAGCTTCTGTGTTTTCGGATTGCAATCCCTGTGGATACGATACTCGACTTACACATATACACATCGCGCGTTATTTTCGTGCGATCAAATTCTGTCGATCAGAGGCTATGGCTGCTACTTCAGCAGTGAAATCCAGTCGAGGTGGAAGAGCCAAAGCACATGCCGTCACCCCTTCCTTCTACATGAATAAGCAAGTGGATGAGCTTATGAGGGAGGTGCAAGAACTTTAGTTGAAGAAGCCTGATCCACCAGCACAGCACAAGGAATTGATGGAGCCTTGTGGAATCTGCAATGAACTTGGGCACAATGTTGATACGTGCCCCAGGATGGGAGAGCATAACTCCAAAGGCGAAGCAGAAGCATATGCTATGCAAGGATTTCAACCTAGACAGCATTTCGAGCCTAATCAGCAATAATTTAACGGGGGATGGAGGAATCAAAATCAAGGACAGAGTTCGAACCAGAATGCACCATACCAAAGACCTTCACAAAGAAGAATAGCCAAAGAACAGAGGCACCATCCTCGTGAATAATTCCCACAACAACAAAGAAGATTCACGAGCACCTCCACCACCACTCAGAGGCCACTTGGCGGATATGTTCGCCTAAAGATCGATGCTCAAGACTCCACAATTAAGCCGCCCAGAGTCACAAATGGGACAAATTCCTAGCACGCTTGATGAGTTGTTGCAGCAAGGTGCAGCGAGGAAACTTCCAAACCAGGCTCATCAAGCTCATGCGATAACTGTTCTAAGGAGTGATCGAATTGTTGCAAGTGAAGTGGGGGAGTCATCAAACAAACCGCTGCAGACACATGGAGGTTGAAAAGAAGAAAGAGGCCGAGGTCAGACTGCATAAGGCTACAAACCCTTACATTCCACCGATACCCTTTCCACATCAGTTGAAGAACGAGAAGCAGGATCGGCGATTCAATGAGTTCTATAAACTCCGATCCTAGGTGAATGTTAATTTGCCCCTTTTGGACATGATCAGAAATGTGCCGGCTTACGTCAAGTTTTTCAAGGAGCTCGTCTCAAAGAAGAGAAGGTTTGGAGAGCACGAGAAAGTTATGGTCTCGGAGCGACTAATTCCATCTACAACTTGATTGCCTCCCAAGCTCCGGGATCCAGGTAGTTTTATTATTAAGATTGCTTTAGATAACAGGAAAGAAGTTTCTGGCATGCTTGATTTGGGGGCCGGGATCAATCTTATATCTTATTCTATGTTCAAACGATTAGGATTAGGTGAACTAAAACCCACTAGGATGTGTCTACAATTAGCTGATGGGTCCGTGAGATACCCCAAGGGTATTGTCGAGGATATATTAGTAAAGATGGGTGGGTTGATTGTTCCCGTTGATTTCATTGTTTTGGATATGAGAGATTTAAGGGAAGATGGGGAGGAACACACACTATTGTTGGGGAGGCCATTCATGACCACAACCAACACACTAATTGATGTTAAGAATGACACATTGAAAATGACTGTACTTGGTGAATCTGTGTCTTTCTTTGCACATAATAGTGTGATATTTCCCTCTGTTAAATTCATTGATAATCGTGCTTCCATTGATACTATTGATCCCTTGGCCGAGAATGTGTTGTTGCAGGATGAGAATGCGCGTATTGACAAGGATAAAATGAAATGAATTCATAACCGACGGGTAGTTCGCAAGGATTTAAAGCCGGGAATGAAAGTTTCACTTCTTCAGTCTCGTGTTGATCTTTTCCCCGAAAAGCTCAACTCCAGGTGGAGTGGTCCTTACATCATGGAAAAAGTGTTTCCTTACGGAGCTGTCTTACTTCGCGATCCCAACACCAACAGATCCTTTACTGTGAATGGACAGTGGGTGAGGCCTTACCTTGATCGAGGGGATGGTCCAAAAGAAGTTGAGAACTCCATGCTCATCGATCATATCTGTCTCTGAATGGATTACGTCGTGCTCATGACGTTAAACTGAGTACTACGTGGGAGTTTACCCACGGATTTTTCTGTTCTTTTTCTTTCTTTCTCTTTTGTTGGTTTCGTTGTTCTCTTTGATCTATCTATTGTCTCTGCGTTAGTTTTGTTCAGAATTGGGACGTCGTCAGCAGTGAGGTGAAGTCTTGATACTCCAGCTATGCAACGCATGCTCATACTCCAGCCCTGTTTCCGCCATCTATTATCAGGGAAGTCTCCTCCTCTATTGGCCATTTTGAGTTATTAATGTTTTGAGCCCTGGGGACAGTGCTCGAATTTAGTGTGGGGGGAGATTATTTGTTTTGTGTGCGTATCTTATCTATTTGCATGCTTGGTGATGTTCCTTTGTGCTTATTTTGATCTCTTGGACTTAAGTTTTGTCTATGCGAGTAAGTTAGGATTTTGATTTGAGCAAATGAACTCTGTGGTATTGATCGGACCTTGATGTAATTCCATTTCTCTTGTTGATATGTGATTAAAGTGCAATTTAAATTGACGAGATTGTGTGGATTGATCTTAAACCGGGGGTTATTGACGTGATTTGTCCGGCTAATGCTAGGGGGAGTTTTAACATTGTGGTTACCTATATACTTGTTTCATTTATATATATATATATATATATATATATATATATATAAAATAATAATGAGGAGAATGAAAACTCCAGTAAATTGTTGAGATTGTTGAAATGGAGGATGTGATTCTGCCCCTCTTTCTCGTAAATTGAGAAATGGGAATGGGAAACAACGATAGGAAACTCGAGTTCATCGAGATTTCACCTTTCGAACATTATTCCAAAATCTGTTAATACTTTCTTTGTGTTCTCAAAAGAAACTTGTTGCTAAAGGTGACCACTTTAGTTAATTCACCCTATCGGAGAGTTGGGTCTGAGCAAAAATAACCTATTTGTTTATTTGATATTTTCACAATTTTAGATTTGTTTTACGTTAACTTTGATTATGCATTCATCAAGTTTGAGGGAAAGGCAAAAAGAGGTTTGATTGATTGGATTAAGAGTTAAGTTGCACGGGTAATTTTTCTACTCTTATTAGTATAGACTTTGCTTGAGGACAAGCAAATGGATAAGTGTGGGGGAGTTGTTTAGCATGATTTTGTGCTTATTCTTGGTATTCTTTTACATGTCATTTTCAGTAGTTTGTCTTATTTATGCCGTTGGTTTGATTAGTATTTATCGATTCGGACTTACTTGGTTTATTTCGATGTTTTGTAGAAAAAGGGATTAAATAGGATAAAATGGATCTGCCAAGGATCAAGTATATTGAAGAGCATCTCGTCAGGAGTTCATAGGCGCAAATTGATCACAATTCGGAGTTCAGACGAGGAAGAACGGGATGAATCATCAAAGTCGTGCATGTACGCCCAGCTAGCACGCGAGTCCGGCGTTACACCCCGTCGGGCGTCGCGTGCCTCGCCACGCCCCGTCCCCCATCACGCTCCTTCGCACGCCCATCCGACGCTCAACGCGAGCACTCGTCCAGCGCCAAGCCACATCCGGCGTTGCTCCTCAGCGCGCACGGTCTCCATGCCCGAGCGCCCGCTCGTCCACATTTTCTGCGCGCGTTCCCTCTGAACGCTCGCACGCTACTCGGCACTTCTCGCCCCTCCAGCGCACACTCCCACATCAACCGGCCCTGCTCCCCACACAAGTTCATCCGGCGCTCGATGCCGAGCACCTGCCGTCAACAACACCTGGCCACCCCACTCCAAAGGTCCGAGCTCACCAAGCTCGACGTGCACTCGGCGCCACCCTCGCCCAACACCCCGCCACCCCACTCAAAGTGTTCGAGCTCAACCGCGCATTCGACAATCGCGCACCCGACGCCACACTAGATCCTCGTCCGCGCGTTGTTTCCAACACGCGCGCGCCATCCGCATGTCTCTTTCCAAGCGTCGGCTCACGTTCGACAACGCCTGCTCAACTCAAGGCCGGCATGAATCGCGCCACTCACTTAATATATATATATACGCGCAAACGCGAGATTATGTCATATTCTGAGTTCTAATTTTGATTCGTCCGCGCCGCTGTTCTTCAACCTTTTCCGAGAATCTTTCTTCCACCAGACGATAGAGATAGATTTCAAGTATTGATTTTTGTCTTTCATTTTCTTCCATTGAAAATTTAGTTATCGTTTATGCTGTTGAAATTATCTTATTGGATTCATCGATTTCTGCTACTGATCTTCGTTCATTTGATTAATATATTGCTTTGTGATCTCTAGTTTCGTGATTTCTGTTGATTTAATTATATTGTAGACATAGGATTATTGGTTTCTCCATTGATTCTATTTCTTCTGGCTTCGTTTAATTTATATTTTATGCAATTGATTTCAAAATTTAGTAGTATGTTGAATTGTTCTCCATTGAATTTTATTGCTTCGTGATTGATGATCTAGTTTAGTTCGTTCCTTGCTTGGCTTCCTGCTTTCGTGTTATTCGTTGTTTCTCAACTAGGGATTGACAACTCCTAGCTAGATTGCTTTAATTTACATTTCCTGTTAGCTTTTCAATTCCCGTTTGTTTCAGAACCCCCGTTGGTATTAGAGTGTTTAGGATTTACCGTATTTATGTGCAACGTGAACAATAATCCCTGTTAAGTTTTCCTTGAGAGACGACTTGGGTTACCTTTCCCTTTACAACACCTCATTCGATTATGAGTCAATTAAGAGAACACTTTTAGTTGAAACACCGATGTATTCAAGATCCTTTCGATGGATCGTATCCAGTTCTCAGCATCGATCGGTTCGCCGAGACCATCGAATGTAGGGGGATTTTGCCTGTGAAAACTCTCGATCATATACCGTTGAACCAAGGTTGGTTCTCGGGCTTCTTCCACGTTATTGTTCCTCTGGTTCCTTGTTCTCGGCATTCTGTACCGACGTTGAAACATTAGAATCACGTTCGCATAGATAACCAGGTACCATCGCACAACATATATCTTCATGCATAATCACATATCATCACATATGTCACACATCACGATCACATATATCCATGCAATCCTGTCAACACACAATCGTTATGCATCTCACATAACATCATCACTCATCATCCCATTATAGCTCATATCACATATAAGCATTAAAACATAACCATCATGTCATAGACAGCGTTAGTATCAGTATTATCCAAGTGTCCATGAAGGACTGTCAAAATACATGATCATAGGTATGTCAATAAAAAAGAAAGTCAGATATGAGCAAAAGAATCTGACTCCGGTTACTACCAAAAGGTGTCGCTCTGTCTAGTGCGATAGCAGACTCTGCGACTGTTACTGTACATACTGACTACCTAGATCTCTGTCCTCCATGTCCGTTTACTGTCCTCGTTCACATCATCCATTCCATTATGCCTTTCGTCATCCTCTCTCTCCCTTCCTATCAGTGCTCGGACTAGGGCTGCTGCCTCGGTAAAGTGATCCCGCATGGTAGCAAACCTCTCGTGAGTATGATCCCACCCAAGATGTGCTCTGATTGCCTGGGTCTCATGTGAGTACTGTTCTTGGGTTCCAGTCTCCGTCGCTTGCCCTTCCTCCACATGCTCGACCCCATCCGAGTCATCCACTATCCGGATTACCAGATCCTCTGAGTCCTCACTGTCTTCCTCATCCTCCTCTGGGTCTTCCTCCTCCTTAGAATCTCCTTCCCGGGAGGCCAACCTGATACTGGCCGGTGGTACTGTAATTCTTATCCTGGGCCTCTTCTCTGCCACAGATGGATGGATCATCTCCTTCACCTGGGAGGGTCCTGCCTCAAAATCATTCCGAGTCCTTCGGAAGGTGAGGGTCGTAGATGGAGGGGTAGTGATCGGCATATACTGACGCACTGACGATCGCCTAAGCGATGGCTGCTCTCCCAATGGCTCCTCAGGAATATCGTCCCTGTCATCAATCTGGATCGGCCCTCGAGGATGCCTCTCGATCACATCTGCCTCAGAAGGTATGCCCCAATGATCGGTTCACTATCTCCACACTCGAGCAGCGAACTCAGTGAAATCCTGAGTGAGATGCCTGGTAATAGGAACCCGACGGAACATCACGTACACTTGCCTTCTTGCCCATCGCTGCCAACCCGTTGGTAGCCTCTCTGTCATCCGGTAATAGGCCTCGTACTGAGATACTTTCCCACTGTCTCGAATCTTTCTCCATAATCCAACAAATCTTCCCAAAAACACTCCCAATGGCTCGTGGACATTCCTGGTACATTCCCTGAACTTACGAATCTGCTCATCCATCTTGTGGGATCTTAAACAACGTTGTCTGGGCCACTGAATATCCATAAACCTAAATGTTAGTTCATCATAAAACAAAAATAAATATTCACTTTTCCTCTTCTGCCCCCAGTCATCTAGGTAACCATGCCTCAGACACATGTTCGCTTTCAACACATATCAACATCTATATGGATATCATAACAATAATCACGCAAGCAAATACATGATTCACTTACAAGCACTCGTTTATCAAAATAAACAAGATTTCAACCAACAACATATTTCTATGTAAACACATAGATTCATATCATCCATCCGTGATCATATCAATCACATCACATCATATCATATCAATGATTTTCATATCATAGCCACACAGGCCCTTCCGTCTCATTGGCAATCACTTCCACATCCACATCAACATCAACATCCAACCACATCTCATCCTCATCCACATCACGTTTACATCACGTAAACTCTTACCATGCCAGAACACATGAAACCAAGATCACATCAAGCTCACGTAACCACATAAGGCATCAACAAATAAACACATACCTCATACCTTTTTTAAAGGAGGCGGCCTGACGGTGAGCTGAGGGTAGTTGTACTTGATAAACAGTTTAGAAGAACAAGTTCTAAACACTCAATTTCAAGAACGTACATGATATAAAGCAAATGAACTGCCTTGATATCAAACAACTACGAGAACTAGGTGCCAAGAATATTGCTCTGATACCACACTGTCACGCCCCAATTCCTGAGGAAATGCACGAATGCCGGGGTGTGATTAGGGGTGGGGGTTAAGAAGCGGGGAAGAAGGGGGGAATACATAAAGCATACATAATAAGAAGATACAACAAGAAAATCGGGCAGCATGTCCTCTATACTAGGACATATTCTGAAGGGGGGGTGAGCAAACAATCCACCAACAGAATTATATCGACATCATAACTTCAATGAACATGATCTTGATTAGATACTAGTAATGCAAAGAAACAAAATAGCATTATATCCTGTTGACTTAGACCGGTCAACCACATAGCATGCTCTTATCGAGACTCACAGCATAATAACATCATAGCAAATCTTGTTCCCAATCAGAGAGCAAAATAAAGGGACAAGAATACAACAACATCAGAATAAATAAATATAACACAGCATCGCAGAAGCAGAAAGGCATGAAATAAATCGCAGCTCAACCCCTCAACGTCGCCTGCCCAGCCCTCCTCCATCTGTGAAAAATATTTGAAAAGATTTTGGGGTGAGTACTAGCGTACTCAGCTGGAGTTTTTAACATAAAACAAAAATCCAAGATGCCGTGTTCAGAACACTTACCTTAGAAGGTTATAAAACGTAAATCCACTTATAAGTAAGCAAAAAGAGATTTTTTTTTCGATACCTGACCCGTTATTACTGTTACTTCCATCATAGAACCACGGCTCGGAACATATCCCGTCAGCCCATCACATCTCGACCCAGAACATATCCAGCCTAGCCCATAATATCTCAGCCCGGAACATATCCAGCCAGCCCACGCCCGAAACGTATCCTGTCGGCTAAATCAGTGTGGACTTCAAGGGTCAATCCCCGTCAGAACCATAACCACTTCATTATTATTTCTGTGTGGAATTCCGGGGTCTATCTGTAACGCCCCCATTCTTGTAATAGAGACATTACTAAAATCTTTCTTTCTTTAACAATTATAAAATAATAATGACAATAATAATAATATTGGTAAATATTATATATAAGCAGCGGAGGAAAAAAATTCGACGAACGGACGGCATATACCCTATAAATATGTATATGCCAATCTGAAACAACAATACCAACAGCGCAACAGCAACTAGGGACACAGCCCTCAACAAAATATATACATATCTATTAAACGTCATAGTATATCAAACATAGTTTTTAACCAAAAACCATTTAAGGTTGCTCTTAACACACTCGAGTACTAGCATAGTTTGAAACATATTTACATAAAACATGGTCCTGAGAGAATGTATTTGTGGAGCTCATTCCCGTCAGCATCATTCGTCAACCTCTCGACCGCAAAACATATATGAAAATATGGGATGTGAGCATGTAAACATACTCATGGGGAATACTGCTGTATGATTATAACCAATTGCGAATGCACACAACATAATGAACTCTTCTTTATGATTACCCTTGCGGGTACTCATTATTTATCTCATTGGCGATTACCCTTGCGGGTACTCATTATTTATCTCGTTGGTTAGCCCCTCGGCCTCCCCGAGGGTAATTCTTTAACATTGAGCCCCTGTGGGCCTCCTCGAGTGTAGATCGCTACACTAGACCCCTTGTGGGTCTCCTCGAGTCTACTTTAACATTCTAGCTCACATGCATGCACAAAACACAACAATGATTATAACCATACAACGCATTTACGCATCAAGTAAACCCCACTCGTGTGACGCGTTTCAAAAGACTCTTTAGCTCTCGCTGGTTGTTCGTCCTCGAGCTTTGGATGTCGCACCACCTAGCACTTTAACATTACTCTTAACTAAGTTTCATATGTCCAATTAATTATATAAGACTCATCAACATGTACAAATGGTCTAATCTTAACTAAAATCAACATTAGCTTATGTACATAACATATGTCTAACGTGAAAATTTGCACAAGACGTTGTCTATCTTGGATGAACCTTTATATATGCTTAAATATCATCAAAGATCACAAATCAATAATCAAAATCCAAAGATCAAAGCTTTAGCAATGAAAGCCCTAATTCGACGTCAAACTAAAGTTTTCCAAATTTTGAATACGTCGGTTGAAAATTCGAATAAATCATTTTAAGCTTTATTAAGTAGTATAGAATCCAAATATGAAGTCAAAATGGTCAAATAAAATCAAAAATCCAACATTACTTGAGCTAGGGTTTCGCCAAAAGGGTTTTTCAACGGCTCGATTTCAAACGCGTTTTCTTGTTCAAAATATATTTATTTCAACCCAACAACACATATATGAACAAATATCAAGCATATAAACAACATAAATTCAATATCAAGGCCTCAAATTTTTGAAATTCACAAAAATTCCAAGAATGAACATATGCTCAAAATTTCAACGTTAAACGGTTTATCGACGATTAATCCAACGTAACATCAAGAAATAATCAAACAACAACACATCCTCTTCACAATCCATGAAAGGACCGAAAATTTATCAAGTTCATAAGTTCATGTTTTTCAAAATTTCAAACCATAGATGTATTCTAAGGATTGAATTATACCTGATTTCGAAGACTGATCGAAAATTTAACGGTTGGATCGTGAAATTTGGAGCATGAAGTTTTTTGAAAATTTTAGTGTGTGTGTAGTGTGTGAAGCACGAAATTTATGAAGAAAAACAATGAAAATGATGAATAGTAACCTATTTATAAACATCCACAAATTTTTCTTTTATTTTACAATCTATTTAATATGATGATTATTCATCATTTCTAGAGAATTCCACAATTCTCTACACATTTCTTCACACTTAAGGCATAGGATATGTATATTTACATATATGTACATGTATATCCATTTTATTACTTCTTCACAAATTTTTATTCTAATGCATAACAAATAAACGTTTTAATCGATTCTTATATCCAAATCACTTAATATCATGAATTAATCACCAATGCATAAAAATTAAACTTTCATTCTAAAATTATAATTATAGTTTACTAAAACATTAAAACTTATAATATCAAACTTTACATTTTCGCTAGGGCGATCCCATTTCTTGGCGAACAACCTGTAAAAACGTTCAAAACTCAAATTTTTTTATTAGTTCACAATTTAAAGAAAAATAATTCACTCTTAAAAATATAGATATAAATATATATAAAAATATATATCATACTTCTTTAAGAAAATTTCTCGGGGTATTACACTATCCCCTTCAGAACCATAACCACATGTTCGGGGTCTATCCCTTTACGATCAATACTCAAGATGGTGATCAACCCACCGAATAGAGATCCGTGCACAATCATAATAGAACCACATCTCGGAGCAGAGAACAGTAATAACTTCGTTAAAACATTTTTACGGCGCACATGTTTTATTTTTGAAATATCAGAGTAAATAACTCAAAATAAGCATATATAACCCAACCTGAACTGACGAAAACGTCATCTGGGAGATATCCACAGATCCAACGACCTCACCGATTGCACTGGTAGGTACCTAGTAACAAGATGGAAAAACTTTTGGAGTCAAATCCCACAAAACAAAGCAACAAAGTGATTCAAACGAAGATCGAAGCAAAACGGAGGTTTTTGACTTTCTGAACCCACATTTGGCACTCTTCGGGTTTTCAAATCAACTCGATGCAAAGGGAAATACATTAAGGGCATCAAGACCTATAATAGGGTACCTTCAAAATATGCATGCATGTAAGTAGACACAAATCTTAGCAGCGAAGAAGCTTCAAAAATCGATGCCTATCCTCAAATCCAGGATAAACCATCTAAAACCGATGCATGAAAATGGAAACATAAGCAATATGCATAACGAGGAACATGGAATGACAAACTATGTTGAAAATGGATAACCCGGGCATGTACTTCATTTAGAAACTCGAAATGACGGAAAACATCCCGACATGCAGAAACGCAAAAAATGAAAAAAAAGGAATCGGTACTTTAGTAGAACACATAGCCCGGAACTCAAAACCTAAAGGGCCCGTAGCCAAAAAGTGGCCCGTCGGCCACCAAATTGGCGGCCACAAGGGCGACGATGGCGGAAATGGGCAGCAGCGGTCGGCGGCCAAATTGGCTGGCCTCCGGCCGTTTTCTCGTTCCGTCCCTTTAGAAACCCGAGTTCTATGCTATGCTATCTACTAAAAGGAGGAATCAAAACAAGAAATTGATAAAAACGGAAAAATGGGGTTGTCGGGAGGGCGTCGATCGGTGGTGGTGGCGGGCGTATGACAAGAATGGCGCCGCCGAGCCTCCCTACTCGATCCACACTCCTCCCAGCTCATGGCGTGCACGAAGCTACTCGGCTCATCCGTAAACACAGAGAGACGAAGAAAATGAATGTTGAAAATGAAGGCCCTAGCCCTCTATTTATAGGAAAAGCGGTCAAGCCTACTTATGCAAGCGGTACTTTTTCGAAAACGTAAAAAGCGACGCATCTTTTGCAGACGGACTCCAAATTCAGCAAACTTGGTACCCATGGACTCGAAATAAAATACCGAACACAACGACTATAAACAAGATATGCTTTTAAAAGACCCATGAAAAGTCCTGTTTTTCGATAACTTTCCCGGAGTGCCAAACCTTTGTGGATGGTCGAAACCTGCATACTTAGTGTCTATGAATTCGTCATAAGACACTCTTCACAACGCCTGAGGTATCATGAAGGTCATATCATCGAAACAAAAAGTCAATCTTTTGACCTTTCTCGAAAAACATAACATGCAAACCTAAGCTTAGGAAGGGCGGGGTATTACACTGTCACTCCTCCCCCAAATTGTTCCCCTTGTACCATACTGATTAGGGTCGGCTTCAGTTCGAAGTTGTTAGCGTTCACTTCAGGGCCCCATCCACCTCCTTGAAACTGTTCAGTAGGAGGTCGGTACATATAATTCAGAGGTCGTGTCTCTTGAGCAGGGAGGATTTCCATATTTGTCATCTAGCGTTACATATCGGTGAATTCCGCCAGAAGACGAGCAGCATGTTCGTGAGGGACACCTCCGTTGTTTGGGTTTGCTGCCATTGCTTGTCATCTCCTTTCTCGCTTCTTTCTCCTTTGGGTGATTTCGATCTCGGGATCTAAAGGTTGTGCAGGTTGTCCCCGGGATCTTGTAATCATAAACTACCTGGAGATAAAGGGAGAAATTAGTCCTGGCAACTAAAAAATAAAAAGCTTGAATTAATAATTCTAAATCAACAAGTTATTCCTATATAATCTAAACAATCCCTGGCAACGGCGCCAAAATTTGATCGACCTATTTTCTAACACGAAAATATGCTAGTAGATAGGTAAGTCGAATATCGTATCCACAGGGATTGTAACGTGAAAATATAGAAGCTAACTCAATAATTCTTTATTATTATCCAAGCCACAATTTGGTTTAAAAGAGTTTTGGGACTTCAAATATAGAATTCAAAGTCAAGAGAATCAAAGCGAATAAAGATAATGATAAAAATCAAATAGACGAACAGACTAAACCTAGGGATGTAATAATCCTACCAACAGCGTGTGTTTATCTTGCTCCCTATTAACCAATTTTTAATCCAGTCAAAGATGAAAGATCACATAAGTAACCATTAATTTCAGTTACGACAATTATGGTTGTGGATTACTAATTTACCTATTACTGTTACGTCTCAAGGTAAAAATTAGTAACTCAATCACAAAGAATATGCTTCCTACGGATGTTCCAATATCAACCACGACTCAAGGCTTACCCGTATTGTGCATTCAAGATCGATTGATAATTAAAACTTTTAAGTATTTAGCTGGCAACTAGATATGCATCAAAGTTGATCAGAAATTAACACATAAGATTTAGCACCAAGAATCACAAATCAATGACTGGAAGGTAAATAGCAAATAGCAGGAATAACCACACTTAGGATAAAATCATACAAACCCTAGGATTAGAACAGGAAATTAGCTAGACATATAAATTGACATAAAAGACGAAATTAACATAAAAATAGGAATTTAATTGATAAACCCGTAATGAAGTGTCGGATTAACAATTGTTGGGTTTGAATCCAAACCCGAGTAGAAAACTGAAAATCTGAAATCCTTCGGATGAATTGCTCCAATGACGATTACAATGCGTTAACGGAAAGTGGAATTGATGATAAATAAAGTCTAGAAGCGTAATATCTAAAGCTAGAATGAAAATTGAATGAAAAGAGTGCAAAAATTGGCTAAAACGAGGGTGAGGCGCCAATAGATGGTCCGGGGTATTTATAGATGATGGGCTGAAGCCCTAATTCTCGTCAGGCCACGGCACCTAGCGGTCGCTAGGGTGGCCGCTAGCCCAGGTACAGAGACTTGTGGAGCGAGCTAGCGGCTAGGCTAGTGGCCGCTAGGGTGGTCGCTAGCCTTCTGTTCCTTTTCATCTTTGGTTACTTCTTTGCCTTGTGCATCGATTATCACCTGAAAAGCCTACAAAACACCAAAAAGGAACCCCAAGAGCAATATCTTCTCAAAATCGCTAAAAACATAATATCAACTATATAAACGCACTTAAACTGATCTAAATTCATCTTAATATATCATTCTTAAACTAGTAAAAGTGCGTTTATCCGGTACTTATTGACGTATTGATGGATCACAGTGACATGAGTTCTTCTATTTGACCATTGTGAAGAACCTAGATCTCGGTGATTTTATGTTGATCTAAATCTTGATAAGCTTTTAGGTGAATATGAGTTACTGACCACGACTTTGACTTGTTATGGGTGAGGGTTATATGAGATACCCAAGATTTCCCGTATCTTGGGCGGTTGCAGTGCTTGTATGTCATGCTAGTTACTTGTATCGAGTCACTGTATCCATTTAGGATAATGACGTCTCCTTAAGGAACTCAAAAGGTTTATTGCACTAAACCCTGCAGGTTGAGTTAGCTCAAGTACAATAATAAGGTTGAGTGGTACTACTTAAGGAATTAAAGAGATTAATTATTTTAAGCAGTCAGGATGCTATAAATAATTAATGGACGTGCGATATCTTAAATACGGGTATTTGTAAGTCTAAGTACAAGTCCGACTCAACTTCGATAATAAAAGGGCAAGTCAGCATTTATTCTCTATTGGAATGAATAAATGTTTATGAATTAATTTATGTTTTGGGCTGAACATAACATAATTAATTCATTTTAGGTCCATCTTTATTCCTTGCATTTGATCATTGGGTTGGCCCATCAAAGCTTGTTGATTCTGTTATTTTCGCCCATCCTAGTAGAGTCTCATTGGGACTTTGTTCTGATTAATATATTATTTTAATACATCTCCGGTATCTAGATAGATATTATCATATATTATTAAATATCACGAGATATTATCTGATATCATTAGATATCAAGAGATATTATTTGATATTATTAGATAACACGAGATAATTATTGTAGATATGTTTTATCTGCAAAGATATGATTGTATTTATTATATATGTAGGGATCCTATCTAAATAGGATTCCAGGAATGTATTATAAATACAAGGTGAGAGAAAATCAGATGAAATCCTTATTCATTTGTTGAGATTTTAAAAAATCTCATTGTTCAAAGAAGGAGGTAAATTTTTACAATATTCTCCATAGATTGCTCTCGTCAGTGTTGGAGAATAGTCATCTGGGATACAGTCCAGAAGATCAAAGCTGGAGTCTGCCATTGATCTTATTTCACAAAAATTAGCAGGTAAACACGAGTAAACACCTAAATGTTGCAATTAATTATATAGATGCATGCTAGGTATATAATCAATGTATGGTAAATTAAACACCCAAGATAGATCCTCGGGAAGTTGGTAAAATCATATTTCCCTACATCTTCCCCTTTTCTTTCTCTTCGTCCTTACTTTTAGTGGCCTTCTCTCTTCTATCTTCCTATTTTTGACATCATCAATAAATTTATTGAGGAAGATCGAGAGGTTGCTTACTATTGTGCTTAACTTGAACTATGTCTTGTTCAGCTGGTCCAACCTTTCAACATGTTCGGTCTGGATGGCATCTGCTAAGGCTAGCTAGTTTTTCAACATTTGCGCTTCAAGCTCGAGGGTAGAGAGTCAATGGTCAATAGTAGAGGATGAGGTAGACAGGTTCTCACACACTTCAGCTAGCTCAGCCTGGATAGGTTGAAGGGGCATCGAAAATTCACCTTTAGAAGTCATCAACTGTAATAACCCGAAAAATTTAAAAATTTTGTTAGTGATGCTTAAACCAATTAATTTTGTTGCTTAGACCTTAATTATGTTTAAGGTAACCAACAAAAACGAATTAGAATCGATTCGGAGATCGAAAACTAGAGAAATCAAAAACTAGTGACTAGTCCTATCGGATTAGGGTTTTCTGAATAGCCAGAACATAGAATGAAAGATCGAGAATGAATCTTGACGAAACGATTTCATTTCTAGAATCCTCTCACGAAAACATGTGAGAAGCCAAAGAATGAGAATTTTCGGGCATGCTTGTCCGGTCAGCCTTAAAAGCACTATTTACATGCCGGATCAACTTCCAGTCCTTGCTAATCATGAAAATTATTGATAACAATCAAAATCAAGGAGGAATATATTATTATGAATTTAAAATTCATAAGAATCAATTTATGAACGAAATTCCTGAAGAACTTAACCGAACGCCGGGTATAAGTACCGGAAAAACCCTAAACTGATCCGAACGACCGAAACTAGAACCAAGGGTCTAAATAAATAAGAAATGATTTATAAGACTCAAATTAATTATGAAAGCTCAAGAATTCAATAGAATTTTGAATGAACATAATTTAATCGCCGGACGCTGTTTTTCCGCGATAACTCAGAATTGACTTATCGAAGGCCGTCCGAACTTCATGAAATTATTATGAACCATAAAATAAGTCATTTTAAGTCTATTTGAGAAAATAAAACCTTAAGATTCCGAGAAATCAATCGAAAGTGCGATAAAACTTAAAGAGTCGGCATTAACATGCCAAATCGGGTAATTTGACCATTCCTTCTCCCAACCACCACCAAGACCCCCCAAATGAGCTTATAACAGCTCATTTACTGCCAAGGGAGAAGCATTTCGTCCAGCCCTCTCTCTCTCACTTGGGAGACAAATTCTCTCTTTTTTTCAAACTTCTATCTTTTGTTCTTCAAGCTTTTAAGCTTTAATCCCTCATTTCAAACCATTCCAACCCTCAAATAATTATTCTAAGACCATAAAAGGTAGCATTAATCATTCTCTTCATTTATAATGGAGTAGAAGTTTTTCTAAATTTTTCTTGAATTATTTCATGAAAAACCCTAGTTTTGCTCTTCATTTTTTTTCATGAGTTTTGAGCCACCAAATGCTCTCAAGATATGAATTAAATATGCTTAGAAATATGTTGTAAGTCTGTTTTTAAAGTTTGAGAATTTTTGGAGCATGCTTTATATTTTTCAATTTTTGGTAGAATTTATTTTATATAAGATAAAGCATGATTTTGTGAATATTATTTGATATTATTTCTTGTTGATGTATTAGGAGCATGTATAACAAATATGATAATTTTTAGAATTTTCTTGCTTTATTTTTTTTAAAATGCCGTGAGCTATATGGTTGATTTATGCCATGGTTTGATTTTTCTTTTTGAAAAATAGTTGAGAAATAGTGTTTAATATATGATATGAACATCATATATTAATCTTGAAATTATTGGAACACTTCTCCTATTTTTCATGAAAATACCGAATCCTATATATATTTTGGAATTTATTTTGATTTAATTTGTTGAAAATAGTTGAGATATAGTGTTTAATGTATGATATGAACATCATATATTAATCTTATATATATATATATATATATATATATATATATATATATATATATTAGGATTTATTTGATTTTTATTTGTTGAAAATAATATAGTATGTGATGTTTAGAAATAATATGAACCTATTATGCATTGTTGGGAATTTATTGAACACATATGTAATATATGTGTGAGGGAAAAAAGAATTCCAAGCATTTGGTTCATATTATAAATATTAGTTGATGTTTAATGTTAATATTACATGTTATTACATAATATAAACATATTGGGAAGTGAATGGAAATTATTGAATATGTATACATATAAATAGTAATTACCGAAAACATATGGGTGATAAAAAGCATGTGTATTAATTTTAATGTATGATATGAGATGATATTTCATGCTTAGTATATGATATAAGCATGATATGATTTTTGTGGAATTTATTGAACACAAATGCTCAATTAATCATGAATGCCGAAAACTTGGAGTGTTTTAACCTATGGTTTGAAATTTTATATGATGATATTGAGTTGAAAATTAAATTCTATAGTATGATATGAGTATAGCATAATTGTATTGAAATTTATTGGATACATATGCTAATTATTGTTAATTATTGAAAACATAGCAAAATGATTAAGTATGAGTTTAATTCTAATGTTAAATGATGCTATGATAGTTAACTATAAGCTTGGAGTGAATGGTTGTGATTATGATGAATGAATGGAACACTTATAAACACATACACAATGGTTTTGCATTATGTTAGAAATTAGGGTTTTCTAATGCTTTAGTATAATTATGTTGTGTATGGTATTGTATGGTGTTGAATGGTTATGTTTATGTTGTGCCGACAAACAAAACCCCAAACGTAAACAACATAATATTTTATGTACGAGAATCCAAAAGAAATCGACTAATTTCGATAACTTAAGAATGAATTAATGAGAATCGAAGTTAGACACAAATTAGAGTTTTCTATTAATAATAGGATACTCAAACGTGAGCTCATAAGTTAAAGAAACCAAAAGCCGAGTTGCAACGTTAATACTCAACAACGATAATCAAATACGATATTAGATTGAGCGTTAAGACAACTCGACAACGAATAGCGATTATACAACTTACACAATCTCCGACGAGTTAAGAGGAACCAACAATGTCGTGAAGTGTAAGCAAAGATTCGAACATAAGATGTCGATCCTTATGTCTCAAAGGTCGAGTTAATAATCCCTAAGAACTTCATTAACTCCTAAGTATTTATTTACATGATGGTATGAGATATCTCAAATCATAAGTCAAGATCTTCTTTCGTTCGTCGTGTTAATACGACAAGTCGCAAAGCATAACCTACTAGGACGTAACTATAATTGTTAAGTATAGTTAGTGGCTTGAGAATATCCTAATTTACCAATCATAATTTGATTACCGATAATCTATAATGCAATAACGTTTAGAAGAACACTAAGGTTAAGAGTCGAGGATAGTCTCGGAGTATATGACTCATAAGTTAAGGTTCATCTATGAATGATGAAGTAAAATAGTTTGGAAATTTGGGAATGTAAGATAATAGAAACTATCTTAAAACCATCACATGAAATCATAAAGAAACCCTAATTGGGAACTTTAAGTCGTAGTTTATAAACGACCTTCGATCGATAGAAAGAATCTAAGAACGGCTATTTTTTTATGAAGGGTTCGATCGTGCGTAGTTGCTGAGGAAGGACACTCACACCCTGCTCACTTAGAACATTTAGCTCCGGATTAGCAGGTGGGCTCTCTTGAAATAAAAAGGATATGCATATCTATCTCAAAGCATGATTTACAAAAGCTTTATGAAATATTATTCTATGAACTATTATTGATCGCCAAATGTTTACGTTTTGTTGTGATCTATCGAGATTGGTATATCGATGTGGCGTGTGAATGAGTTGGTCCATAGCGTTAAAAATGGTAACGATCGGATCCGATTTAGTTAAGGACTAACTCGGATTGTGTACGATGGGGTGTGTGTTAAGGTTAGCTACCTCGACCGGTCACGGTGACTATGTGTGGTGGCCACCCATAGTCTTGTGAATGAATGAATGAATGATCGATATGGAACAACGTGGATAAAATAGTTCGGCCGAACGCTTTTGAGAAATGATAAAATGTTTGATAGGCATGATTCTTTAAACTAAAATCCTCATGTGCTATTGTGGGCAGTTCAATAACTTTAATAAAGAAAATGTTTTCGGCAATGAGTCCACTGAGTACTTTTGTACTTAGCCCTGCATATTCGTTTTTGATGTACAGGTTGAGCAAGGATTGATGATGGGTGCTAGGTGGTGCAGAGTGGCAGTTGATTTGATGCATTATTATAAAGGTTTCTAGAACCTTGGGCATGTATCTTCATATGCATGTCCACACGTTATTGCTGCCTAACTCTGATATTATTTTGGTATCTTGACTATAACTGCTTTCCATTATCGTATTGAACTTGAGGTCGTACCCCGTTCCTTGAATTGCGCTCTGATTGAGTTATTTCTGAACCTTGAACCTTTTAGCAGGTCCTTATGTGACTTGAGTTGGCATTGAATAGCTTATCCATTTTTAATTCATGCGTTATGAGTAGTTCTTTTGTTAATTACATTTATTAGTTATGTATATATCCGCTGCATTATTATACCAGTGACGATCCGTATTATCCGTACTTCCTTAAGTCGGGTTGTCACATTAACAAAAGCAATCTCCATCATCTTGAGCATCTCAGCATGGACAGTAGTGATGGCTGCTTCTCTAACTTGGCTTTCCTCAGCTAGCTTCCCTTCAACTGTGATAGTCATTTTCTTAGCAGCTGTGAGCACGCGATTCAAGCCTAACTAAAGCTCTACTGAGACTGAGCTTCGGAACTCCTACTGCATCCAGTTTGATTTCGTTGAAGGAGTCTTGTAGTTTGGAGTAAGCTCAGTTGTTCGTTGTTACTTGATCAACATAGGTCCTCTGCCAATGCCCAACTGATCGATGGTTTTCTCTATTATAACTTCGAGCTGATAGGATGAACGTTTCAGCTCAGTATCAGAGATAATAGATGCTCGTGGCACCACTAACTCAGGGACAGCTGAAATATCAGTTGAAGAAGGAATGTTAGTCTTTTCAGGGGAAACTTCTTCAGCAACAGGGGCTTCAGTAGGGAGCACGTCAGCAGGCTCCTTCAGCTGCTGATCATAAGTAGAGGGGATGGAATATCAATAGCAATATTTTAAACATACTTCTCTCCTGGTTGGCCTACATCAGCAGCCTGGCTATCAGTAACTACTTTTTCCAGCACTGCACTCTCATCCATTGCCTCAACAATAAAGTCTTTGACAATCTTTTCAAAGTTACAGATTATCGACCATATGCTACAAATCCCGCACATATCCTCTAGCTTAGCTTGCTCATCGATATATTTCTCCCAGAAATCTAGCTCTACTAGATCTTCCACTTAGTAGAAACGAGGGATTTTGACTTGGATAGAGACATGAATGCATTTAGTCTTGGCTAGGGTGTCAAGTAGGTTTTAGAGGATGGGAAAGGTTTGTAGAAGGAATTATTTGGATTTTTCATGGAAGGAAGCGAGGAAAATGGCTATCTTGGATTGAAGTTGGGTACGAAGGCTTATCTCTATGAATCCTTCGCAGAGGATTTAGTTAATTTGGATGAGGGAGAGGGTTGAGCTGAAGGAGGGAAATTGATATCAGTTTCAACAAGAGACAAGCTGATAACAGTGGGTTTAGGTGGGATAAGGGCATATCTGTTGAGGTGTAGGAAGTTGAGGTGGTATGAGCTGATGAGTGAGAGTGGATTAGGAAAGATTCTGGTTCGGGCTCATGAAAGACTAAGGTACGTAGTACTAAAGCTTCATCAATAGTAATAAGTGTTAAAAAAAAGTTCGAGATGCGCGCCTCGAGGCACACCTAGAGACTTGTTGCTACCAAATAGCTCGAAATCTATGCCTTATTTAGTGTTCGTGAGGCTTAAGGCTCAGTGGGCTGAGGCGCCCGCCTCAGTGCTGCATACCTCAAAGGCACAGAGAGGCGCAATTTTAATTTTAGGGTTTTTCTATGTTTTCTTAATGGGTTTAGGGTGTTTTGGGTTGTTTTTTAAGGCCTATATACAATTAAATAAAAAGCCTATGCATTTTAAAGTTGAAAATTAAAAGCCCATTACTAATTTAAATTGTCAACCCTATTTTTATAAGAAGCGCCAGCCTTTCCCACTTCAGCCCTTACTCCTCTCAACTCCTCCTCACTTCCGATCAACCTACGTCTTCGTCGGCCATTGCCGACCGTCGCCTTCAGTGACAATAGCTTGCAGCAGGACATTTTAGTTTTTTTCTGTGCTTTTTTTAGTTTTCTTGGGCATTTTCATTTTTTTCTGTGTTTCTTTTTCAGTTTATTTCATTTTTTCAATTTTCTTTCTAGGAATTGATGTTTATAAATAGTTTAGGCCTTTAATTTGATGTTTTTAATATTTATAAATTATTAAATTTGATTGCTATTTATTGTTTTCGATGATTTTCCTTTTTAAGTTCGAGGCTTGTGCCTCGGACCGCCTCGAGGCTTACACCTCGCCTCGTCGAGACAAAACGTCTCGTTACGCCTTAAGTTTTTTACAACATCGGTATCAATGTGGCATTGGTATTTCTGAAGCCGCTCAGCTTCAGGAGATTCTCCATCTTCAATTTGAGGTAACTGATCTCGTTCAACATGGGTCCGCTTCTCACCTTGAACAACCTTCTTCCATTTACCAGCAGGAATTGAACTCTGTTGTCTCTTCGGCTGGGATCCTTCTACGATTTCTATGCCCTTTATTTTTAACTCAATCGGGACCTTCAGTCCTATCAGCTGAAGTGTTGTTGCATCAGACTGCAACAATCGATGTTTGTTGGGGACTTTCTCGCAGTAGTCGGGCTAGCTTATCACTTTTTCCTTAGTGGCTTCGAGGATGACTGAGGAAACCTGTCATCCCAATCTTATCTTCGGTCCTTCTCTAAGCCCTTCTTATCATCGTGAAGATGCCTGAAGAAGGCGTGCTCCCAATTGATGGGTTTACTAGAGGCGATTCCAGCCAAAATCTGTTGTTGTTAGGCAGAAACTTGGTCGAACGACCCAAGCAGCCTAAAGAAGCATCTTTGGATGATGCTTAACATGAGCTTATACTTTGGTTTCAACCAAGTACACTTTAGAGTGGGGGTGATAGGGGATTTGTTTTTGAGCATCCTCCTCATCATTTTTTCGACAAAGAAATGTTCTAAATCTGTGTGGAGGAGGTGGTCTTAGCGAGGTAGTTGAGAGAGACAGTGAACGATTGACACCAAATTAATGTCAATCGTGTTATATTCCTGGGTTTTCTCTAAGATCTGGGAGCAAGGATGGAAACATTTTAGAAAACGAGAAGGTGTAGTCCTGTTTCACTTAGGGGGATTCAAATTTGGTGGTTTGTGTGTCTTTCTTTGGTGCCATATCTTTGGTATTCTTGAGAAATTTGTGAGAAGAAGTATAGAGTGCAGGAAATAACTCTAATAAAACTTGAAGATTTAAAATATGTAGAGTAATGACGGTTTGAAAGTGTGAAATTGGTGAATGTGGGGGAGAAACCTTTAAATAGGCCATAAATGATTACTTTCATGCGCACGTCGTCTCAAAAGTAAACTGTGGACCTAACTACACGCGTATTGAAGCAGTAAAAATTGCTTTTACTTATTACTTTTAGGCATCTTTTTCTGACATTGCACTAAATACGAGGATTATATCATGCACACAGAAAGGGACCCTATAATTTCAAGAGAAATAAATTCAAATCATTGGTAATAAACGAATCGAAAAAAATGCTAAGTGTTGAATGCTTTAGTTAGAGTAATAATTCCAATACGACAAATCAGTAGGAGATATCAGTAATCTTACTTGTCACGACTGCATTTTGCTACGGATAATAAGTCTGGGAAACCGTTTCTAGGAAGGGGATAAAGAAGCGGGGATAGAAGAATGGGTACATTGACTCGTTGTGACTCGACAATTGAAACATACATTAGAACATATCATAAGAATGATAACAAGAGATCAGGAATGATCATAGCATAATACGTCAAAAGATACTTGGTGAATCCGTGTTAGGAGTTAGATAATACAAAAGAGGTATCGATATAGTTTAAGTATTTAAAGCGTCAAAATAATCGAGTTTAATAGCGGAAGACATTAATGGGGATATATGTATGAAGACATATATCCTCTCTGAGTTCATATCTATGATCGACAAAAGCTTTGTCCGGCACCCTCCATCGTTTTATCCGCTCAACATGTACATTTAGAGATACATGCAAGGCTAAGTACAAAAGTACTTAGTGGGCATTGCCGAAAACATACATATATGCATACATTTATTGTCATGCCTTTCATAAAAGTAAGACACGAGAATTTTCTTATAAAAGGCCCATGCTTACTAAATAGTTCCATTTTCATAAATAGTCCATGGAGGCTGTTTAGTATGATTTTTGCATATTTTTCATATTTTTATGCATGCCGCTTCACGTGGTTTGTCCTATTTCTACCGTTGTTTTGATTAACATTATCGATTTAAACTTATTTGGTTTGCTTCGAAGTTTTTATAGGAAACGACGTTATCTGATAAGGATGGATGTGAAAAGTTTACAATGTTAAAGAGCATCTCGATAGGACTCCATAGGCACAAACGGATCACAATTTGGAGTTTGGACGAGAGAGAACAAAGCGGAACAAAATATCACAGAAGCACCACCCACACGGACGGACGAAACGAGGCGTACTGGTGCGTATTTTCTTGCACGTGGGTGTCTGTAATACCACGCATTCCTATAGAAGAGATTAGCTCTTGATTAAGAGCTTATGAGAAGGGCATTGCATCCTTAAGAAAGAGTTGTTTAAGCTAGAAGCTTTTATGTTAAGCTTCGCGTCGACAAAAATAGAACTTGAGATTTATTCGAGATCGATTCGAGATAGAACCTAAGATAAGATTCTTAGGTCTTGTTTAGAATAAGAAGACCTAGATTTCAAGAGTCTTGAGATGATAGATACATGCTCAACGAAGTCTTGATTTTATAAAACGAAGAAATTCAAATCTTTGTTCTTTTGTGATATCGGCATTTGCCGATTAAACCCTAATCGTCGGCTGAATGTCTAAACTGGTTTTTGAAGCCAAAAATGTTTTTACGATCAAAGTTTGATGTTGATAATATGTTATTTGAGTTTTAAAAGAGAATTTCAAGGGGAGAGCATTTTATTAGAAATTGAGTTTTGAAATCGGAACGATATGGATTAATAGTATGTATTTATAACAACAGTATTATTCCTCGAAAAGCGTGTATTTCTAGAAAAGTGTGCCTTTCTAGAAACATGATTATTCATCATGTTAAAGTAAATTAAAAATGTAGAAATCTATGGAATTCTCTAGAATTAGTGATGAATATTCATTTATTAAAGAAACTGAAAAATAAATATTCTTTCTAAATCCAAGTTTTGCCAGTTGTTGGCACAACATAGCTACAGTTTCTAGATATCAGTCAATTTTTTGTGACTGATTCCATCATCCTTTACCCTGGAGTCATTCTTTTATATTCATTTTCCGATTGTGCTATTGATTTGCTATATCCTGAGATTGAGAAAGATTGTAGAGATGCCAGACTCCTATGAAGCTGTTAATGGCAGTGAGGACAGAAATGCAAAGACGTAAGAAAAGAATGACGACGATGATAGCCTATCGTGAACATATGGATATATACATATAGGTGATGTCAATAGATATTTTTATGATGCGATATCGTGCTTAAGAAGCCGTACCGGATATGTCTTTTCGAGATGCCAAATTATCTATATGTCTGAAAACCCCCAGATTGCAATGTTTCCCTGCTTTGTAAAAAGTCCTCAAAGAGGTAATTTTTCTTCCCTTGACATATACGATCATTTTGCTATCCAGCTGTGTTATTTCATATCATAACCTTTTTATAAACAATTGTGAAGATCTTTGAAATGTAAACCTGTTGTTGATTGAGAACCTTGTTCTCGTTTTTGTTAGATTTGTATACTGAAAGAAGTTTTGGTTGAGCTTGTATACAATGTTTCCTGTTACCACTATTACAATCTCCTATCTGAATTGAATACTTGATTGCATATATCTGTGTCCCCTTATCTCATATATAAGTTAGATCATACGGTGTGTAGAAGATCATAGAAGTCCGTATGATTGGTCAAGCAATGAGATATAAAAGTTTCACTGGTGAGACAACTTGAGGACGAGTTGTCGGTGCAGTCGCATTATAGATAAGAAGTGACTTGACTTAGTTGTTTGTCTATCTTTGATGCGTCTTTGGCGTATTGAAGGATCACGGTGAGATGAGTTCTTCTTCTCGACCGTCGTGAAGAACCAAGATCTCGGTGACTTACGATGATCTAAACATCGATAAGGTATTAGATGAGTATGAGTTCTTAACCATCACTTTGACTTGTTATGGGTGAGGGTTATATGTTCTAACCCAATATTCTCCGCATCTTGGGTGGTGGCGGTGCTTGTATGTCATGCTAGTTATCAGTGTCAGTCACCGTATCCGTTTAGGATGATGACGTCCCCTTAAGGAGCTCAAAAGGTTTATTGTACTAAACCCTGCAGGTTGAGTTAGCTCAAGTACAATAATAAGGTTGAGTGGTACTACTTAAGGAATTAAAGATATTAATTATTTTAAGCAGTCAGAATGCTATAAATAATTAATGGACGTTCGATATCTTAAATACGGGGATTCGTAATGTCTAAGTGCAAGCCCGACTCAACTTCGGTAATAAAGGGGTAAGTTAGCATTTATTCTTTAGTGGCATGAATAAATGTTTATAAATTAATTTATGTTCTGGGCTGAACATAAGATAATTAATTTATTTGAGGCCCATCTTTATTCCTTGCATTTGATCACTATTTGGCCCATCCAGCCCGTAAGCTAGGCAAAATCGGCGCCCCTATGCTCTACAAGGCAAGGATTTGATTCTCTTTATCCTATAAGGATATTATTATATTTATGGGATATGCATAGATCCTTTCCATATAGAATTATGGTAATAATCATTTCCATAAAGGATTATGGTAATTTCCATATGGGATTATGGTAATTTCCATACGGGATTATGGTAATTTCCATATAGAATTATGGTAATGCATTATAAATATGAGGTAAGAGATTAAATCTAGTAGAATGATTAATAATCATCATCATAATTTTCGAGACTCCCATTGTTCTTGGGAGAGAATTTTCGAAAAAGTGTAGAGAGGATAAAGGGTGATTTTTCCGAAGCATTCTCCATAGATCGTCCTCACTCGACGTTGGAGATTGGGCAACCGGGATACAGTCCAGAAGGTCAAAGCACGAGTCTCGATCCATTCCACCTCGACAGATTCTAAGGTAAACACGAGAAAACCCCAACGTGTTACAATTAATTATATAGGTGCATGCTAGGTATATAATCAATGTATGGTGAATTAAACATCCAAGATAGATCCTCGGGAGAGGGCTAAACATATTTTTTCCCAACAATTGGTATCAGAGCCTGGGATCAGAATCTTGGCTCTGTTGGATTAATTCACGTTTGATTATTACGTGCGCTATATATTATTTGTTGGATCTGTCGTTCATCGTGGCTCGGTTTTATTTTGTCGATTTTGTGTTTCATCACGAGAAAATCCGTGGTTAGATTAGATTTATTTTTACGTAAATCTTATTTGTAAAAGTAAAATGAAGGCAGCGGCCAGATCGAGACGAGCGGGAAAAACGGATCGCCGACGGCGTGTGGGCGGCACGCGCAGGCGTGCACGGCGCGCCGCCGGCACGCCGATGACGGGCCGAGCCGGATCCGTTTTCCGGCCGAATCTTTTGACGAGTCGGTCCGTGCGGTGCGCGCAGGCCCGCTTGAATCCGTCCGTGCCCGTGCACGTGAGGCCGTTTTGAAGATTATAAAGATCATGCTTTGCAATTCTATGTAATAGATTAGGCGAGAAAGTGTAGATTCCACGAGTGGACCACGATGAACATTTTATTTTATTTTTATCGTTCATTGCATGTCGTGGATGTTTAAATTATGCAGTAGCATGCTATGTATGTTTAAATTACGTTGACAAACCTTTAAGTGTTTTCGTAATTGGGTGCGCATAGTAAACATGCTAGGTTTATCACGTTTTCAAGCATATTTTAGAATTACTCATGAGCATGTTTTACATGTTGAGTTCTATAGAAAAGCATGCTAGGATTACGTGATCCGCATGGACAAACCTTTTGAACAAAAAGACTAAGCAAGCAAACCGACAAATTAATTTTTAAATTAAAATGTCAAGACCTCCACTTTTGATCTCTAAACAAAGTGATACGACCGTGAGTAAAGCGCCCACACGCGCGTGGCTTGCTTGCTTTGTTTATCATAAGTTTGTTAGATGAGATTTCTAAATAAAACATTTTAAATCTATTGAGAAGTGGGAGATCATGTATGGCGCCCACACGCGTGGCTTGCATGTGCGATTTTCATAAGTTCTCTAGAGATAGATATAAAATGAGATAACAAAAGAATTTGAATTGGGCGGTATGGTCTAGTGAGTATGCTAATTCTAAGAATTCATTTTCTTTGTTAAAAATGTGGTCATTGCTTAGACATCACCTCAAGTGCAACTTCCACGAAGTCCCTTCTTGTGATAGTGATGTGGTCAGTAAGATCAATTGTTAATTTCATTTGTCATAAGGATAAGTTGACATGGATTGAAATTAAGCGACTAAAAGGTATATTTTAGTCAGTCGGGGGTTCATGTGTGGCGATCCACAGCGTGGCTTGCATGTGGGATTCCTTGGGCGATTGGAGGTTTTAATTAATATTGTTTTATCAAAAGGTTACAATATTATTGTTACGAATTATGTGCGATCGTATGCTTATGTGTTTACATTATCGTTTCAGATATGTCTCTTACACCGATTATCAATATGCTCGCACAAAATCCGTTATCCGGTCCAAATTTTATCGAGTGGAAACGAAACATGGAATATATTCTTATTGCTAAAGAACACATGTTTGTTCTCACTACTCCTAAACCCGATGCCCATCGACACATCGACTAATGACCGGAGAGTCAGCGGACTTTGGAATAAGTCACAACAATATGGCTAAATGCTATATGATAACTACTATGTCCAAAGGCTTGCGGTGCTGACATCGATCGATGGTAGACGCGATCGATATTTGGTCAAGTCTCGAGAGTAAGTTTGGGCGATTGGATCGGACGATCGCTTCCACACAATGAGAGAAATCTTGGCGTGTAAGATGGAAGAAGGAAGTTCGGTCCATGAACATGTCTCCACATGATTCATCTCATATAGTCTTGAGGTGGGAGGAGGTATTGGTGCCAAGGTCGATATCATCCTCAATACACCGCCCAAGTCTTTTGAGAACTTTCGGCGTGAATGCGATCATGAGCAAGACCGAGTATACACTTAGTCGGTTGCTCAATGATCTCGTGGCTGGAAGGAGTTATGGACAAAGGAGCACATGCTCTTGCTAGCACATCTAAGTGCCCAAATTTTCCGTTGCAAAATGGAAAAGAAAAGGGCACCAAAGGTGGTAGAGGCGAGGAAATAGTGGGAGTAATGGGAGCAAGAACATGGCTGCCAGGAGGCTTGAAGAAGCGAAGGAGAAGGCAAGTGCTTCAGTGCGTAAGGCGGGCATTGGAAGGCTAAGTGCCCTATGCTCGAGGCTCAGTACGCTTGGTTTTGCTTTAATGTGAAACATGTTTAGCAACTTGTTCTACCCATTCTTGGGTAGTAACGAAGCGATCGATCATGTTTGTTACACCTTGCGGGGTTCCTGCGGACAAGGGAGGCGAGTAATGGCGAGATAACGATCTCCATGGGCAGCGGTGAAAGTCGAGGCCGTTGCGATCGGAGATGTTACTTTATGTTTTGAGAGAACTGTTTTAGTTTTAAAGGCGTTTTATATGTGCGGATTTTCGGCGGAACCTTGTTTCTATTTGAAACTATTTACTCATGGATATTCGTTATTTTTGATAGTGGTGTTTCTATCATAAGAAATAACGAAGTTATCGTGTTGGCACTTTATATAATTCGCTTTATACTATTTACGCAAAACATAATACCTATAACTATGTTGCATCTTCTTCAAACCCTAGAAAGAAAGTTTTCTTCAAGAAGATGACACCACATTTCTCTCGGCATCTTAGATTAGGTCACATCAATCTAAATATGATCCAAAGACCGGCTAAGAATGGGCGTTGGGTAATCTCACGATTACTCCATTCTCGATCTGCGAATCTATATAGAAGGTAAGATGTCGACCGGACCCTTCAAAGCGAAGGGTTATAGAGCCAAAGAAATGTTAGAGTTAGTCCATTATGACTGTGTGGACCAATGTCACACAAGCTCGTGGAGAATGCAGTATTTTGTCACTTTCATTGACGATTACTCAAGGTGCGGATCGTATACCGCTTCACCACAAGTCCGAATGCTTTGAGAAATTCAAAGAGTTTAAAGCGAAGTGGAGATGAAGCTTGGTAAGAGTATCAAGTCATCATGGGTCCGATCGCGGTGGCGAATACCTCGAGAAAGAGTTCATGGACTATCTAGTGAAGTATGGGATTACCTCCCAACAAGACTTCACCGAGCACACCACACAAAATGGTGTGTCGAGGCGAAGAAATAGGACTCTTTGGAAATGGTTAGATCAATGATGAGTTATGCAACATTGCTATTTCGCTCGGGGTATGCCTTAGAAGCGGTGGCATACTTGCTAAATCTAGTACCATCCAAGTCGATCGAAAAGACCCTTTCGAGGTTGTGGTTTGGCGTAAGCCCGGTTTAAGACACATAAGGATATGGGGCGATCCGACTGCGTCTTTGAACAAGAAGGCTAACAAGTTGGAGGCTAGATCCGACGCAAAGCGTCGTTTATTGGATATCCTAGAGGAGCGAAGGTGGTTTAATCTATAGTCCTAAGGATCGGAAGGTCATTATTAGCACTAATGCCCGATTCTTAGAAGAGGATTATATGAAGAATCATAAGTCCAAAGTTGAAATCATTCTTCAAGAATTAGAAGATGATCGTATTCCGCCACCGATTAGGCGAAGGTGCGAGATGTCGAGTCTAGTGGGATGGATCGACACGGATACTTGAGAAATTGAAGTGGGTCGAGTTCCTTTGGAGATACCGACCGTCAAGTGGTACCTACCCGACAAGTTGTGCAAGATAAAGAACCACAAGTTTACGAACCCTCCGTTGCCATAGTGCTTGTAGAACCTCGTCGTAGTGGGAGTGTTGTTCGTCAACCCGAGCGATTTATGTTCGTGGGAGAATCTTTGGATTTAGTCGTGAAGCGAACATGCAATAATCGACCCATGGACATACTGAGGAGGCGATACTGACATTGATGCAAGATTATGGCACACGCTATGGACTTAGAAATGGAGTCCATGTGACTATGGATGTATATGAAAAGACACCTCTACCGGATGGCGAGGAAGCCGTAGGCGATAAGTGGATATAGAAAAGGAAGAGATTCCGATGGAGAGGTTTTGGCTTTTAAAGCCGGGCTTGTGGCGAAAGGTACACTCAGTTGAGGGCATCGATTTCGATGAGACCTTTTCGCTGTAGCAATGCTCAAGTCCATCGAATTCTTACGGCCATAGACCCACTTGAACCTAGAGGTTTGGCAAATGGATGTTAAAACCGCTTTTCTAAGCGGTTACCTTGAGGAAGGTAGAGACATCTATATGCAAACAACCCGAAGGTTATGTGGTAAAGGTGAAGAGCATCTAGTATGGAAGCTTAAGAAGTCCATTTATGGACTTAAGCGAACCTCGATCATGGAACTTACGCTTTGACGAGGTGGTAAAGTCTATGGATTTACCAGGTTGCCTAGCGAGAGTTGTGTGTCGGTTAGATGTCAGCAGTGATGTGGTATTTCTTGCACTTTATGTAGATGACATTCTTCTAGTTGGCAACAACGTGAAGTCATTATCGAGGCGTAAAGAGTTGGCTATCCGATCTGTTTCAAATGAAAGACTTAGGAGATGTAGCGTACATTCTTGGGATCAAGGTTTATCGAGATCGCAAGAAGAAAATGTTGAGATTATCTCAGGCGTCTTATATTGATACTGTGATTACTCGTTTTAGTATGCAAGACCGCCAAGAAAGGATTGCTACCTTTCAGACATGGCGTTCCTTTATCTAAAGGGCAGTCACCTATGACTGCAAAGGAGATAGAGGAAATGAGACAAGTTCCTTACGCTTCCGCCGTAGGAAGTCTCATGTACGCAATGCTATGTACGAGGCCCGATATCTACTATGCGGTAGGCATAGTAGCTAGATATCAGTCTAACCCTGGACAAGCTCATTGGACTGCAGTAAAGCATATACTCAAGTACCTGAAAAGGACTCGAGATTATAGGCTGGTTTACCATGCGAGATAGTCTAATGCCTTTGGGTTATCTGAGACTCGATTTCCAAGCTCACCGTGATGAAAAAGTCTACCTCGGGCTATGTGTTTACCTTGGGAGGTGGAGCCGTATCTGGCGAGTGCAAAGCGGCGATGCATTGTGGAATCTACCATGGAAGCGAATATGTTGCGGCGGAGGCGCTAAGGAGGCTGTATGGTTCGAGAACTACCTCGTGGATCTAGATGTGGTACTGGTTTGCCCAAGAGTATCATGGTTTCTTGTGATAACTCGGTGTAATGGCAAACTCGAAGGAACCACGGATCCACAAGCAACCAAACACATAGAGAGAAAGTACCATGTCATACGAGAAAGCGTTAGAGCGAGGGACGTCTTGATTGCAAAGATTGATACGACGGATAACCTAGCGGATCCATTCACGAAAGCCTGCCGCTATAAGTCTACGTTGGGCACGTTAGAGGACTTGAATTGCGCTAGATGGCACCCGCTAAAGCCTGCCGCAATAAGTCTACGTCGGGGACGTTAGAGGACTTGAATTGCGGTAGATGGCACCCACTTAGAAAGGAAACTTTTGTATAAGTGGGAGAAGCAAAGTGATGGTTTTGTTTGTAATAGCTAGTAGAGAGACACATTGTATACTAAAAGTTTGCTTTAGTATAAGTGGGAGATTGTTGGATTTGTATACTGAAAGCAGTTTTGGTTGAGCTTGTATACAATGTTTCCTATTACCACTATTACAATCTCCTATCTGAATTGAATACTTGATTGCATATATCGTGTCCCTTATCTCATATATAAGTTAGATCATACGATTGTGTGAAGATCACGAAGTCCGTATGATTGGTCAATCTTAATGAGATATAAAAGTTTCACTGGTGAGACAACTTGAGGACGAGTTGTCGGTGTAGGCTGCGCATATAGATAAGAAGTGACTTGACTTAGTTGCTTGTCTATGTTGGTGCGTCTTTGGCGTATTGAAGGATCACGGTGAGATGAGTTCTTCTATCGACCGTCGTGAAGAACCGAGATCTCGGTGACTTACGATGATCTAAACCTCGATAAGGTATTAGATGAGTATGAGTTCTTGACCATCACTTTGACTTGTTATGGGTGAGGTTATATGTTCTAACCCAATATTCTCCGCATCTTGGGTGGTGGCGGTGCTTGTATGTCATGCTAGTTATACATGTCAGTCACGTATCCGTTTAGGATGATGGCGCCTCCTTAAGGAGCTCAAAAGTTTATTGTACTAAACCCCGCAGTTGAGTTAGCTCAAGTACAATAATAAGGTTGAGTGGTACTACTTAAGAAATTAAAGATATTAATTATTTTAAGCGATCGAGAATGCTATAAATAATCAATGGAAGTTCGATATCTTAAATACGGGATTCGTAATGTCTAAGTGCAAGCCCGACTCAACTTGGTAATAAAGGGTAAGTCGGCATTTATTCTCTAGTGGCATGAATAAATGTTTATAAATTAATTTATGTTCTGGGCTGAACATAAGATAATTAATTTATTTGAGGCCCATCTTTATTCCTTGCATTTGATCCTTGGGCTGGCCCATCCAGGCCCGTAAGCTAGGCAAAATCGGTGCCCCTATGCTCTACAAGGCAAGGATTTGATTCTCTTTATCCTATAAGGATATTATTATATTTATGGGATATGCATAGATCCTTTCCATATAGAATTATGGTAATAATCCTTTCCATAAAGGATTATGGTAATTTCCATATGGGATTATGGTAATTTCCATATAGGATTATTGTAATTTCCATATGGGATTATGGTAATTTCCATATAGAATTATGGTAATGCATTATAAATATGAGGTAAGAGATTAAATCTAGTAGAATGATTAATAATCATCATCATAATTTTGAGACTCCCATTGTTCTTGGGAGAGAATTTTGAAAAAGTGTAGAAAGGATAAAGGGTGATTTTCGAAGCATTCTCCATAGATCGTCCTCACTCGGCGTTGGAGATTGGGCGGCGGGATCTGATCCGAGAAGGTCAAAGCACGAGTCTCGATCCATTCCGCCTCGGCATTCAAAGGTAAACACGAGAAAACCCCAACGTGTTGAAATTAATTATATAGGTGCATGCTAGGTATATAATCAATGTATGGTGAATTAAACATCCAAGATAGATCCTCGGGAGAGGGCTAAACATAGTTTTTCCCAACAGTTTTTGATAAACTAAACATGCTGCATTTTTGTATTTATTTGCAATGCGGTATGCCACCCTGAAAAAGAAATCCTCATTCTGAAGAGGAAAAAAATAAGAAAGTGACAATTTTTCTCATGATTCACCTATACCTTCTTTCCTTTAAATCGATCATAGAATTGCAGAGCTTTTTTTGCGTCAGAATCCTCCATCTTCCAATGGAGTAAATAGTCAATTGATCTTTGAAGAATGGGTTAAGCAGTACAACGAGTTTTCATGTTTTTGGAGTGCTTTGATCGAAAGTGTCTCCTATGTATATCGTTCGATTAAAAAGGGTTTGCAGATTTCTTGTGGAAAGCACGTCAGAAAGTTCTTTCTACTGAGATCTCTATATGTATGAAGCAGACGAATTAGCTAGAATATATGCCCTCGAGATAGTACGTTTGCATGGAATGCTCGTCTCACTTATCTCAAACCGAGACTTCAAGTTTACATCTCGTTTTGGACGAGTTTTCAACAAGAGATGGGTACAAGATTGAATTCGCATACAACGATAACTACCAAGCAACGATTTATATGACGCCCTATGAAGCCTCTACGGCCGAAAACGTAGATCACCGCTCTTCTAAGACGTGTGATTGGAGAAAGAAAAGTGCTTGGACCAGAAGCGATTGAAGAAATGGTCGTAATCGTACAACAAATCAAGAAAAGCTAGAATCCAAAAAGCTCATGAACGTTAGAAGTCCTACGCAGATAAAAGAGAACGGAGCTAAGCTTCGAGAATTGAGATAAAGTTTTCGTGAAAATTGTTGGATTTGTATACTAAAAGCAGTTTGGTTGAGCTTGTATACAATGTTTCCTGTTACCACTATTACCATCTCCTATCTGAATTGTTTACTTGATTGCATATATTTATGTCCCCTTATCTCATATATAAGTTAGATCATACGATGTGTAGAAGATCACGAAGTGCGTATGATTGGTCGTTTAATGAGATATAAATAGTATCACGTTGAGACAACTTGAGGACGAGTTGTCGGTATAGTATGATGTAGATAAGAAGTGACTTGACTTGGTTGCTTATCTATCTTTGATGCGTCTCGGCGTATTGATGGATCACAGTGAGATGAGTTCTTCTATCTGACCGTCGTGAAGAACCTAGATCTCGGAGACTTACGTTGATCTAAACCTCGATAAGGTATTAGGTGAGTATGAGTTGCTGACCATCACTTTGACTTGCTATGGGTGAGGGTTACATGAGATAACCCAAGATTCTCTGCATCTTGGGTGGTGGCAGTGCTTGTATGTCATGTTAGTTACGTATTCAGATTCCGTATCCATTTAGGATGATGACGTCCCCTTAAGGAGCTCAAAAGGTTTATTGTACTAAACCCTGCAGGTTGAGTTATCTCAAGTACAATAATAAGGTTGAGTGGTACTACTTAAGGAATTAAAGATATTAATTATTTTAAGCAGTCAGAACGCTGTAAATAATTAATGGACGTACGATATCTTAAATACGGGGATTAGTAAAGTCTAAGTGCAAGCCCGACTCACCATCGGTAATAAAGGGGTAAGTCAGCATTTATTCTCTAGTGGCATGAATAAATGTTTATGAATTAATTTATGTTAGGTGAACATAAGATAATTAATTTATTTGAGGCCCGTCTTTATTCCTTGTATTTGATCCACGGTGGCCCGTCCAGACTGTTGCTTAAGTGAATTTCGCCTCTCTCTATTAGAGTCCCATGGGACTCGACTTGATCCTCTCTATCTTAAGAGATAAGATTATATTTATTAGATATGCATAAATTCTATCTTGATAGGATTTAGGATTGCATTATAAATATAAGGTGAGAGAGAAAATCAAGGCTAATCCTCGTTCCATATTTTCGAAATTACCATAGTTCATTGGTGAGAATTTTGAAAATTGTAGAGAGAAGAAGAGGGTGATTTTCTATAGCATTCTCCATGGATTGTCCTCACTCGACATTGGAGATTAAGCGATCGGGATCGATCCGGAAGATCAAAGCACAGTCTTGATCCGTTCTACCCGACAGCATTCGTAGGTAAACACGAGAAAACACCTCGTGTTGCAATTAATTATATAGGTGCATGCTAGGCATATAATCAATGTATGGTGAATTAAACATCCAAGATAGATTATCGGGAGAGGGTTAAAATCAGATTTCCCTACAATTGGTATCAGAGCCTGGGATAAGTATCTTGGCTCTGTTGGATTAATTCACGTTTGATTATAACGTGCGCAATTAATTAATTGTGAATCTACCGTTCATCGTGGCTCGTTTTATTTATGTCGGATTTTGTTTTTCACCACGAGAAAATCCGTGGTTAGATTAGATTTTTTCCTGTAAATCTTATTTGTAAAGAAAAACGAAGATGAAATTTTGAAGAAGCGAGGCGGCGGAGTTCACGGAATCGGATGCGGCGCGAGGCGTGCGGCGGCGGCATGCGTGGCGTGCTCGGCGCTCGCAACCGCCCTCGGCTGCTGTCGCGCATTTCGGTAGCGGGTGGGCAGGCGTGTGTGCCATACGGCGTCGGGCGACACGGCGGCGCACGGCTCGGCGAGCGAGGCGGTGCGGGCGCGTGCGTGCGGATGCCTCGGCACCGGCTCGGCGGCAGCGTGGCCTTCAGCGGCGCTTCGGGAGTGGGTCGTGGGCGCACATGCATTCGCGGCGGCACGCTTCGGCTGCGCCGCGGGCGTCTGGCGCGTTTGTCGCACGAGATCCCGGCGTCCTCGCGAGTGCCTTCGCGACCGCTAGGAAGCCAGCGCGGCACGCCCGAACGCACGGCGGCGTGGGGCGCGTGAATTTCGTGCGAGGCCTCGGCGGCACTCGGTAGCCTCGGCCACGAGGCAGCGCGAAACCTCGGCGGATGTAGCGGCGGCGCCTGGCGCTCTCGGTAGCCTCGGCGGGTAGTGCGGGCAGCGGCGCAAAGATTTCTCGATAGAGCTCGACCACCTCGGCGTGAGCGCGCGCAAGGAAACCTCAACGCGCGTGGATTTCTCGGCGGCGGCGGCGGCAGTGCGATTATCGCAGAAACCTCAAACTGCGCGATTTGTTCGGCGAGCGGGCGAGGAAGGGCGGCGGCGGTCTTTGGCGCGCATGGGCTGTGCCCTAGCGTGCGGCCCGACTTTATCTGTTGACCGGCCCGTTTATTTTTGGTGACCCGACCGGTTTGTACGACCCGTTTTCGAGGCCCAGTTCGATTTTTAACCGGTTCGGTTTTCGACCGGTTCGGCCCGTTCCAATGATCTGGCCCGTTTTCAAATCCAGTTTTTCGAGTTTGAAGATCTGTACTTTACAAATTTATGTAATAAATTAGGCAGTGAAGAACAGGATCCACGAGTGGGCCGCGATGAACGATTTTATTTTATTTTTATCGTTCAAAGCATGTCGTGAATGTTTAAATTATGCAGAAGCATGCTATGTATGTTTAATTACGTAGATAATCATGTCATATGTTTTCGTGATTGGATGAGCATAGTAAGCATGCTAGGTTTATCGCGCTTTTTTCCAAGCATATTTTAGAATTCTGCGAGCATGTTTTACATGTTGAGTTCTATAGAAAAGCATGCTAGGATTACGTGATCTGCATGGACAAACCTTTTGAAACAAAAGACTAAGCAAGTAACCCGACATATTAATTTTAAATTAAAATGTCAAGACCTCCACTTTTGATCTCTAAACAAAGTGATACACTTTGTGAGTGGCGATCCTGCAGCGTGGCTTGCTTGCCTTGTTTGTCGTAAGTTTGTTAGATGAGATTTCTAAATAAAACATTTTAATCTATTGAGAAGTGGGAGTTTCATATGGCGATCCACAGCGTGGCTTGCATATGCGATTTTCATAAGTTCTCTAGAGATAGATTTAAAATGAGATAACAAAGGAATTTGGATTGGAGCGGTATGGTCTAGTGGTATGCCAATTCTAAGAATTCATTTCTACTTTGTTAAAATTATGGTCATTGCTTAGACATCACCTTCAGTACAACTTCCATGAAGTCCTTCTTGCGATAGTGATGTGGTCTAGTAAGGTCAATCATTAATTTCATTTGTCATAAGGATAACTTGACATGGATTGAAATTAAGCGACTAAAGGTATATTTTAGTGCTAGTGAGGGGTTCGTGTGTAAATGTCCACACGCGTGGCTTGCATGTGGGATTCCTTGGGCGATTGGAGGTTTCAATTAATATTGTTTTATCAAAAGGTTACAATATTATTGTTACAAATTATGTGCGATCGTATGCTTATGTGTTTACATTACTTTTCGAGATATGTCTCTTACAGATTATCAACATGCTGCGCACAAAATCCTCTATCGGTCCGAATTTTATCAGTGGAAACAAAACATTGAGAATGTTCTTCTTCTTTGAAGAAAATTTATTTGTACTCACTACACCCGTCCCAAACCTCTAGGCGATTCATCTCTTGATGAGGGCGCTTGAGGAGCACGAGAAATGGGACAAATCAAATAGAATGGCAAAGTGCCTTCTTTTGGTCACCATGTGCGAGTCCTGCAACTCCGGCATCGAGATGGAAGATGCGACCACTATATGGCTAAGTCTTATGAAATCGTATGAGGAGTCGGAAAGAATTGCTTGTCATAATTTAACAAAATCAATTATGTCAAGTTCAATGAAGGAAAGCGATTCGGTGCATGACCATGTAGAGCAAATGATCAATCTCTTGGAGAGCTTCGAATTGGTTGGAGGATACATTGATGACCAATCGAAATTGACATGATCCTCAACACTTTGCCCAAGTCTTTTGATGACTTCCGTTATAAAGTAGTCCTTTATGATAAAAGTTATACTCTAGATTCATTGCAAGAGGATCTAATGCGGAAGAGCATAAAATGGGCAAGGTGCCTGATCGTTAATCGCGCCTCAAAGAAAACCAGCTGCTTTATCGAAAGATGAAAAGGAAAGTGGAATTCTAGAGATGCTAAGGCTAAAGAATAGAGTGGGAGTGTCAAAGGGCTCTACCAATGGTTTAAAAAGTCGAAGGAGAAGGCAAGTGCTTGAGTGCGGTGAGGCCCGGGCATTGGAAGGCTAAGTGCCCCAAGCTCGAGGCTCAGTCGCCATTTGCTTTAATGTGAAACATGTTTAGCGACTTGTTCTACCCATTCTTGGGTAGTGAACGAGTGCGTTGATCATGTATGTTACACCTTGCGGGTTCTGCGGACAAAGGAGGCTGTGTGATGGCGAGATAACGATCTCCATGGGCAGCGGCGAAAGTCGAGGCCGTTGCGATCGGAGATATTACTTTATGTTTTGATAGAGCAGTTTTAGTTTTAAAGGCGTTTATATGTGCGGAGTTTGGTGGAACCTTGTTTCAGTTTCAAAACTATTTATTCATGGGTATTGATTATTTTTATAGTGGTGTTTCTATCATAAGAAGTGGCGAAGTTATCGTGGTGGCACTTTATATAATTAAGCTTTATACTATTTACGCCAAACATAATACCTATAACTATGTTGCATCTTCTTCAAACCTTAAAAAGAAAGTTTTCTTAGCAAGATGACACCACATTTCTCTGGCATCTTAGATTAGGTCACATCAATCTAAATAGGATCCAAGGCGGCTAAGAATGGAGCATTGGGTGATCTCACGGTTACTCAGTTCCCGATCTGTGAATCTGTATAGAAGGAAAAATGTCGACCGGACCCTTCAAAGCGAAGGGTTATAGAGCCAAAGAAGTGTTGGAGCTAGTCCATTCGACTGTGTGGACCTATGTCAACACAAGCTCGTGGAGAATGCAGTATTTTGTCACTTTCATTGGCGATTACTCGAGTGCGGATACATATACTGCTTACCCCAAGTCGAATGCTTTGAGAAATTCAAAGAGTTTAAGGCGAAGTGAAGGCGAAGCTTGGTAAAGTATCAAGTCACTACGGTGCGATCGCGGTGGCGAATACCTCGATGTGAGTTTATGGACTACTTGGTGCGGTGTGGGATTACTTGACTCACTACATCGGGTACACCACAACAAAATGGTTTGTCGAGGCGAATAAATAGGACTATTTTAGAAATGGTTAGATCGATGATGAGTTATGCAACATTGTCTATTTCGTTACGGGGTATGCCTTAGAAGCAGTGACATACTTGCTAAATCTAGTACCATCAAGTCGATCGATAAGACCCCTTCGAGTTGTGGTTTGGGCGCAAGCTGGTTTAAACCACATAAGGATATGGGCGATCCGACCGTGTCTTTGAACAAGAAAGGCGACAAGTTGGAGGCTAGATCGGCGCAATTTGTTTATTGGCTATCTAGAGGAGCGAAGGTGGTTATTTCTATAGTCTAAGGATCGGAAGGTCATTATTAGCACTAATGCCCGATTCTTAGAAGAGGATTATATGAAAACCATAAATCAAAGTTGAAATCATTCTTCAAGAATTAGAAGATGATCGTATTCCACCACCGATTAAGCGAAAGTGCGAGATGTGGTGTCAGTGGAAAGGATCGACACGGATACTTGAGAAATTGAAGTGGGTTGAGTTCCTTTGGAGATACCGGCCGTCAAGTGGCTCTATCCGGCAAGTTGTGCAAGATGAGAACCACATGTTCTGCACCCACCTTTGCCATTGTGCGATGGCGCCTCGTTGTAGTGGGAGGTTGTTCGTCGACCCGGCGATTTATGTTCGTGGGTGAATCTTGGTTTAGTCCCGGAAGCGGCGGGCAATAATCGACCCATGGACATACGGTGGCGATATAAGACGATGCAAGATCATGGCACACGCTATGGATTTAGTAATTGAGTCCATATGACTATGGATGTATCGAAAGACACCTCTACCACATGGCGAGGATGCCATAGGTAGCAAGTGGGTATACAAAGAGGAAGAGATTCGAGATGGAGAGGTTTGGCTTTTAAAGCGGGCTTGTGGCGAAAGGTACACTCAGTTGAGGCATCGATTTCGATGAGACCTTTTCACTGTAGCAATGCTCAAGTCCATGAATTCTTCGACCATAGCAGCCAGCTTAAACGCGAGGTTTGGCAAATGGATGTGAAAACCGCTTTTCTAAGCGGTTACCTTGAAGAAGGTAGAGACATCTATATCACGGCAACCGAAGGTTATGTGGTGAAGGGTAAAGAGCATCTAGTATGGAAGCTTAAGTCTAATTATGGACTTAAGCAAGCTTCACGATCTGGAACTACGCTTTGACGAGGTGGTAAAGTCTATGGATTTACCAGTTGCCTAGAGAAATTTGTGTGTGTCGTTTAGATGTCAGCGGTGATGTGGTATTTCTTGCACTTTCGTAGATGACATCCTTCTACTAGCAACAATGTGAAGTTGTTATCGGACATAAAGAGTTGGTTATCCGATCGGTTTCAAATGAAAGACTTAGGAGATGCGCGTACATTCTTGGGATCAAGGTTTACCGAGATCGTAAGAGAAAATGTTGAGCTTATCTCGGGCGTCTTACATTGATCTTGTGATTACTCGTTTTAGTATGCGAGACCGCGAGAAAGTTGATACCTTTCGGACATGGCGTTCCTTTATATAAGGAGATAGACGCAAAGGAGATAGAGGAAATGAGACATGTTCATTACGCTTCGCCGTAGGAAGTCTCATGTACGCAATGCTATGTCTGAGACACGATATACGCTGTCACGGTGGCATAGTAGCTAGATATCGATCTAACCACAGACAAGCTCATTGGATTGCGGTGAAGCATATACTCAAGTACACGAAAATGACTCGAGATTATAGGCTGGTTTACCAAGCGAGATAGTCTAATGCCTTTGGGTTATTCGGACTCGGTTCCAAGGCGGCCGTGATGAGAAGAAGTCACCTCGGGCTATGTGTTTACCTTGGGAGGAGGCCGTATCTGGCGGAGTGCAAAGCGGCGATGCATTGCGGACTCCACCATGGAAGCCGAATATGTAACTTCTTGGAGGTGCTAAAGAGGCTGTATGGTTGAGAACTACCTCATGGATCTAGGTGTGGTACTGGTTTGCCCAAGAGTATCATAGTTTTTGTGATAACTTTCGGTGCGATGGCAAACTCGAAGGAACCACGGACCCACAAAACAACGAAACACATAGAGAAAGTACCATGTCATACGAAATCGTTAGGCGAGGGGATGTCTTGATTGAGAAGATTGGGCTGCGGATAACCTAGCTGATCCATTCACGAAGAGTGCTGCGTAAAAGTCTACGAAGAGCATATTCGAGGACTTGGATTGTGCGAGATAGCACCCACTTAGAAAGGAAACTTTTGTATAAGTGGGATAAGCAAAGTGATGGTGTTGTTTGTAATAGCTAGTAGAGACACATTGTATACAAAAGTTTTACTTTAGTATAAGTGGGAAATTGTTGGTTGTATACTAAAAGCGGTTTGGTTGAGCTTGTATACAATGTTTCACATTACCACTATTACAATCTCTATCTGAATTCTTTACTTGATTGCATATATCTATGTCCCTTATCTCGTATATAAGTTAGATCATACGGTGTGTAGAAGATCACGAAGTCTGTATGATTGGTGAGCTTAATGAGATATAAATAGTATCCTGGTGAGACAACTTGAGGACGAGTTGTCGGTATAGGCTCTTGGTGTAGATAAAAAGTGACTTGACTTGGTTGCTTATCTATCTTTGATGCGTCTCGGCGTATTGATGGATCACGGTCGAGATGAGGTTCTTCTATCGACGTCGTGAAGAACCTAGATCTCGGAGACTTACTTTGATCTAAACATCGATAAGGTATTAGGTGAGTATGAGTTCTTGACCATCACTTTGACTTCTATGGGTGAGGTTACATGAGATAACCAATTCTCTGCATCTTGGGTAGTGGCGGTCTTGTATGTCATGCTAGTTACACCGTGTCGAGTCACCGTATCCGTTTAGGATGATGGCGTCCCTTAAGGAGCTCAAAGGTTTATTGTACTAAACCCTGCGGTTGAGTTATCTCAAGTACAATAATAAGGTTGAGTGGTACTACTTAAGGAATTAAAGATATTAATTATTTTAAGCGATCGAGCAGCGTAAATAATTAATGGACGTCTGATATCTTAAATCGAGGATTAGTAAAGTCTAAGTGCAAGCTGAGACTACCATCGGTAATAAAGGGTAAGTCGGCATTTATTCTCTAGTGGCATGAATAAATGTTTATGAATTAATTTATGTTACGGGTTGAACATAAGATAATTAATTTATTTGAGGCCCGTCTTTATTCCTTGTATTTGATCCACAGGTGGCCCATTCAGCTGTTGCTTAAGTGGAATTTAGCCTCTCTATTAGAGTCCTCTTGGCACTCGACTTGATCCTCTCTATCTTAAAAGATAAGATTATATTTATTAGATATGTGTTTGGTATGATTTTGTGATGATTCTTGGTATTGTTTTACGTGTCATTTTCTATGGTTTGTCCTATTTATGCCTTTGGTTCGATTAATATTTATCGATTCGAACTTACTTCGTTCGTCTCGATGTTTTGTAGGAAAATGGCAGAAAATAGGATGAATTGGATCTGCCAAGGATCAGATATAGTTGAAGGGCATCTCGACAGGAGTTCATAGGCGGCGGATCGTGAATCGAAGTTCAAACGAGGAAGAGCGAAGCGAAGCGTCAGTCGAAACACGTCGCCCGTCGCGCGGACCAGCAGCCGCGCCCGCAGCGCCGTGCCTCGCCCGACTCGGCCACCAGCGCGCGCGAAGTGCAGGCGTTCAATTTAGCTCCGGCGGAACAAAACCGGCGCTCACTCTCGGCGCTTAGCCCGCCTCGCCGCCTCGCCTCGCCTCGCACACAGCGCTCCGTCCCGACCAGCCTTTCTCCATATGCGTCTGTGGCGGGTACCAGCGCCTATCAGCGCCATTGGTACCCCAGCCCATCTCTCACCGGCTCCGGCTCGCCATCGGCGCCCGCCTGACGCCTCGCTCTACGCCTCGCTCGCCCGCCCATACGCTCGCCCGCCACCTCGCCCCTGCCGCTTGCGCTCCTCCGATGCCAGCGCCCGTACGCGTTCGCCCATCTCTCGCCCCAGTCCGCGCACCTTCCGCCCGTATTGGCGAGCCCATTCTCTCGTAGCGGCATCATCACCCGGCGCTGCCATCTCCGCGCCAGCTCTCCTTCTCCAACAGGCGCTCGATATGAGCGCGCGTTCTCCAATTTTTACTCGCGAGTTCATTGTGAACCAGCGTTCATATTCAAGGCAGAATGTATTCTGAGCGTGCGTTCATTCTGAACGCCGGCTCACTCCTATTTTAATATATATACGCGCGTTTAGGTCTGAGAAATGGGTCCGCGTCTTGATTCGCGATTTTGGGTTCCAAGCAGCTGGCAGCTCTGCTCTCCAGTTTTCCTTCCAGATTTCTTCAGACGGCAACATAACAGATACAATCTTGGATTTAATTTATGCTTTCAGTTCATCGATTGAATAATCTTGTTTATCAATTCATGCTTGGATTTAATAGTTCTTCTGGAATCATTTTTATAGTTTATTGTTTATGATTTTTATTGGATTCAATTCATAGTGACAGTGAACTAGATTTTCATGTTCCGTTGGTTTAATTTGCTTAATGATTTCTTTGCTTTCGTTTATTTGCAATTAGATTTAGATTAGGGATTGACAAACCCTATGAATAATATGATTGCATATGCTTTTGTTTATCGCTTTGATTTATCGCTTTCATAGTTCAACTAGGGATTGACAACCCTAGTTTAGATTTATCGCTTTATTAGTATAGCTCGGGATTGACAACCCCTAGCTTAGGATGCTGTTTAATTTTCCGTATTTCTATTCTTGCATGTTTCAAACCCCCCTTTTGAGATTAGAATGTTTAGGTTTTAATCGCTTTCTGTGTATGACATGAACAATCGCCCTGTTAAGTTTTCCTTGAGAGACGACTCGTGTTAACTTACCACGCTACGATTACCTCGTACGATTGCGAGTAATTTGAGTGTGTTTTTAGCTCGATCAATATGCATAAATTCTATCTTGATAGGATTTAGGATTGCATTATAAATATAAGGTGAGAGGAGAGAAAATCAAGGCTAATCCTCATTCCATATTTTCGAGAATTACCATAGTTCATTGGTGAGAATTTTCGAAAATTGTAGAGAGAAGAAATAGGGTGATTTTCTATAGCATTCTCCATGGACTGTCCTCACTCGACATTGGAGATTAGGCAATCGGGATACAGTCCAGAAGATCAAAACATGAGTCTTGATCCGTTGTACCTAGACAGATTCACAGGTAAACACGAGAAAACACCTACGTGTTGCAATTAATTATAGAGGTGCATGCTAGGCATATAATCAATGTATGGTGAATTAAACATCCAAGATAGATCCTCGGGAGAGGGTTAAAATCAGATTTCCCTACAATGAAAATATCTTCTTCCAAAGAAATACATCGCGTTGGAATCAAAAGAAAATCTTAAACCAAGATTTATCGGCCATACGATATTCAAGAAAAGATTGGGCCAATCGTCTATAGATTAACATTGCCCTCAAGTTTCGAAAAATTTACGATGTGTTCAATATGTCGCAATTACGAAGATATGTGTTTGATCCAAAACACATCATACATCAAGAGAATGTTATTCGTGAACCAGATTTAAGCTATGAAGAAAAATCAGAAAGGTATTTTAGATCGAAAAGAACAACAACTAAGGAATGAATCAATTCCTTTAGTTAAGCTCGATGAAATCATCACTGTTTACAAGAAGCGACATGGGAGCTAAAGATTAAACAAAAAGTACCACGAGTTTCTGGTACTAAATTTCGGACGAAATTTTTTAAGGGGTGAATGTAATACCCGTATTCACATGTGAGTAGATTAGCTCTTGATTAATAGCTTTTGAGAAGGGCATTGCATCCTTAAGAAAGAGTTGTTTAAGCTAGAAGCTTTTATGTTAAGCTTCGCGTCGACAAAAATAGAACTTGAGATTTATTCGAGATCGATTCGAGATAGAACCTAAGATAAGATTCTTAGGTCTTGTTTAGAATAAGAAGACCTAGATTTCGAGAGTCTTGAGATGATAGATACATGCTCAACGAAGTCTTGATTTTATAAAATGGAGAAATTCATATCTTTGTTCTTTTGTGATATCGGCATTTGCCGATTAAACCCTAATCGTCGGCTGAATGTCTAAAATGGTTTTTGAAGCCAAAAATGTTTTTACAATCAAAGTTTGATGTTGATAATATGTTATTTGAGTTTTAAAAGAGAATTTCAAGTGGAGAGCATTTTATTAGAAATTGAGTTTTGAAATCGGAACGATATGGATTAATAGTATGTATTTATAACAACACCGTAATATTCCTCGAAAAGTGTGTACTTCTAGAAAAGTGTGCCTTTCTAGAAACATGATTATTCATCATGTTAAAGTAAATGAAAAATGTAGAAATCTATGGAATTCTCTAGAATTAGTGATGAATATTCATTTATTAAAGAAATTGAAAAATAAATAGAATTTTGATATTAAATACTCATAAATTTTTGGAGAACACTATTCATTGTTTGGTATGAATTTGTGCTTATTCTTGGTATTGTTTTACATGTCATTTTCAGTAGTTTATCCTATTTATGCCATTGGTTTGATTAATATTTATCGATTCAAACTTATTTGGTTTGTTTTGATATTTTGTAGAAAATATGCATTAAATAAGATGAAATGAATCTGGCAAGGATCAAGTATATTGAAGAGCATCTCGACAGGAGTTCATGGGCGCAAATGGATTACAATTCGGTGTTCATACGAGGGAAAACGGAGCGAATAATCAAAGTCGCGTGCACGTGTGACGTGGCACGTCGCGCCGCACACCCCAGCCCGCGCACACCCGGCCAGCGCTCGCCCACCCGGCGCTCGTCCCCAGCGCACGTTGCCACATTCCCAGTGCGCATTCCTTATCCACCCGGCTCGGCGGTCGGCAGCGCTCCCTAACGCCCGCTCACCCCTGAGCACCGTCTCCACCCGGCGCTTGCGCTCCGCGCGCGTTGCAGCATCTCCGCGTCGCCTACACCCCCAGCGCCCGTTCCGTCGTGCACCCTCTTCGCGCGCTGTGCCTCCATCCGACGCTGGGAGTTTTCTCCATCCGGCTGGGATCTGGCGCCGGCTCGGCCACCCGCGTTCGCTCGACATCACCTCGTCCGGCTTTCGATCACGGCGCCCGTCAACCACATTCCATCCGGCCGGCTCGCGTCAGCGCCTTCGCCTGCATCTCCAGCGCTCGGCCCCAGCGCGCGCTCTCCCCGCCCGACTCCGCGCACAACCGGCGCTAACCCCAGCGCCAGCGCACTCGCGCGCCTCAGCTCTAAGCGCGTTGACCAGTAGCGGCTTTCTCCGAGGCTCACCAATTCCCGTCGCTCACACCTCAACCGACGCTTCGCGAGGCGAGAATGATTTTCCATCCGGCGTTCACTCGAACCGCGCTCGTGTTCGATCTGAACGCTTTCTCAGCGGCGCTCCTCCAAACCGGCGCTCGCTCGATGCTTATATAAATATGGCGCTAGGTCAAAATAACTTCGATTCTTATTTTTGAGGCGCCACGGTGTTCTTCACCATTGTTCTTCAGGAGCTCTTCAACGACGACACATAAACAGATAAATCTTAGTTTTAATTCCTGCTTTCAGTGTCATCGTTTGAATAGTTTAATTTATTCTATCGGATTAAATTTTACAGTGTTATTGCTTTATGAGTATTATTGGATTCAATTCCATAGTCACAGTGGATTGTTTTCATATTTCTTTGTTTTACTGCTTTCGATTAATTTATGTTCTTGTTGGATGATTGATATTTATGGTTTATTTGCAATTAGATTTAGATTAGGGCTTGACAAACCCTATGAATTGGATTGCTATGGCTTTTGTTTATTGCTTTCGGTTTACTGCTTCCATAGTTTAACTAGGGATTGACAATCCCTGGTTTAGATTTAATGCTTTATTAGTTTAGCTCGGGATTGACAACCCCTAGCTTAGAATTGATGTTTATTTTCCGTATTTCAATTCCCGTATGTTTCAAAACCCTTGTTGGTATTAGAATGTTTAGGATTTATCGCTTTATGTGTATGACATGGACAATAAGCCCTGTTAAGTTTTCCTTGAGAGACGACTTGGGTTAACTTATCACGCTACAATTACCTCGTACGATTGCGAGTAAATTTGAGTGTGTTTTTAGCTCGATCAATTTTGGCGCCGTTGCGGAAAAACTTTAAGCGTATTGTTTGTGTTGTTTGTTTCTGTGTTTCTTTTCGTTACATTTGGTTATTTTCTCCCGGTGCATGTGATCTTGTTTTTTTTGTTGGTGTGCATTGTCTTTGGGTTGCAGTGATACGAATATGGTCAAAGCAGTGGGGGAGGGAAGTTCGTCGTATTGGGCAAATTCTTCTTACGAAGAAGGGCCGGTTCGACTAATACGAGGATATCCGTCGGGCCATGGCGCAAGCCTATGATCCCTACCATGAGCATCAAGCCTACAATCCCTACTGGGACCAACCACCTCCAGCGTTCTACGAGGATCAAGCCTACAATCCCTACTGGGAGCAACCACCTCCGTCGCAGTATCCGTACCCACAACAAAATCCTCCACCTGAGTATTCATATCCACAACAACCACCTCCACCTCCACCTCGGTATTCATACCCGTGACCGCCTCCACCTCGAAACCGACTTAGGATGATAGGTTCGTCCAAAGTTTGGATGCTCAAGGCGCCTCACTTCGGCGTTTGGAGGCATGAAGTGGGACATGTTAATAGCACCTTGATGGTACATTGCGGCAATGGAGGAACTTCCAAACCGATCCGATCGGTCGGTGGTCACTATTCTGAAAGTGACCCAATTATTGAGTGGGTGGGAGAGACACTGACAGTCGGTTGCTTCGGAGAAGGTGGAAAATGAGAAAGAATGGGCACGTGAGGATGAGAAGCGGGATCGAGCCGAGGAAGTTGTTACAAGGACGGTGACGAAGAAGAGTGGGCACATGAAGTTGATAACACGCCAAAACCCACTTTGGAGGTGAAAGAACTACCCAAACACTTGGAGGAGGATGAAGAGAGGATGAAGAAAGAGTGGGCACGTGAAGTTACTAGCGTGCCAAATCCCACTCTGGAAGTGAAAGAACTGCCTCCACAATTGAAGTACGTGTTCCCAGGGGAGGACAAAGTGAGAACAAAGGTTGAGGTAACATCCATAATTTGTCAACATCCTAATTCACCAAAGTATTATGCTTTGGGAATTGAAATTATCTATTTCACTTTGGAGAATAGGATGTTCGATTTGAGCTTAAATGAGTTATTATTTTCTTCCTTGATTGTCCTTTGTGTTTATATGGTTACTACTGATGTTTGGCTGAGATGGTATTCCTGCAGGTTAAGGACTATGGATAGTTCGAAGTTGACTAGATTACGTTGTGCTCACGGCGTTAAGCGAAAGTACTACGTGGGAGTTCACCCGGATTTTTCTTTTCTTTTTCGTTCTTTCTCTTTTTGCTTGTTTTGTTGTTCTCTTTGATCTTTCTGTTGTCTCTGTGTTAGTTTTGCTCGGAATTGGAACGTCGTCAGCCGTGAGGTGTAGCCGTGATACTCCGATTCTGATGTTCACGCTCACATTCCAACCCTACCACTGCTATCTATTATCAGGGAAGTCTCCTCCTCTATTGGCTATTTTTGTGTTATTAATGTTTTGAGCTCTGGGGACAATGCTCGAATTTAGTGTGGGGAGAGGTATTTGGTTTTGTGGGCATGACATATATTTTTTACGGTGCCTTTGTGCTTATTTTAATTGTTTGGACGTAAGCTTTGTACATGAGGTAAGTTAGGATTTTGATTTGTGCTTTGAACTCGGTGGTTTTAGTGAAACCTTGATGTATTCTCGTTTGTCTTGATGTTATGTTATTGAAGTAAGCTTTGTCTATCACGAGTACAATGTGTTAGCGAGATTGTGTGAATTAATTGAACTCGGTTAATTGGTGAACCTTGATGTATTTGATGTGATTTGTCCGGCTAATGCTGGGGTAGTGTGCTCGAACCTTGATGTATTCTCGTTTATCTTGATGTTATGTTATTGAAGTGCAATGTGAATTGGCGAGATTGTGAATTAATCTTAAATCGGGGTTATTGATGATGATTGTGTGAATTAATCTTAAATCGGGGTTATTGATGTGATTTGTCCGGCTAATGCTAGGGGTAGTGTTAACAGTGTGGTTACCTATATACTCGTTTCAATTATAAAAAAATGTGTGAAAAAGAAGAGAAAAGAAGGATAATGAAAACTCCAATAAGTTGTTGAGACTGTATAAATGGAGGATGGGATTATGTCCCTCTTTCTCGTAAATCGAGAAATGGACATGGGAAACCACGATAGGAGACTCGAGTTCATCGAGAGTTAACCATTCGAACATTGTTTCAAAATCTGTTAATACTTTCTTTGTTATTAAAGAAACTTGTTGCTAAAGGTAACCATTTTAGTTAATTCACCACTAGCGGAAAGTTGAGTCTGAGCAAAAATAATCTACTTGTTTTTTTTTATATTTTCACAATCTTAGATTTGTTTCATATTTACTTTGATTATGTATTCATCATGTTTGGGGGAATTGCAAAAAGAGGTTTGGTTGATTGGATTAAGAGTTAAGTTGCATGAGTTATTCTTCTACTCTTATTAGTATAGACTTTGCTTGAGGACAAGCAAATGGATAAGTGTGGCGGAGTTGTTTGGTATGAATTTGTGCTTATTCTTGGTATTGTTTTACATGTCATTTTCAGTAGTTTATCCTATTTATGCCGTTGGTTTGATTAATATTTATCGATTCAAACTTATTTGGTTTGTTTTGATATTTTGTAGAAAATCGGCATTAAATAAGATGAAATGAATCTGCCAAGGATCAAGTATATTGAAGAGCATCTCGAAAGGAGTTCATGGGCATAAATGGATTACAATTCGGTGTTCACACGAGGGAGAACGGAGCGAATAATCAAAGTCGTGCGCACGTGCGACGTGGCATATCGCGCCCGCAAGACACCCCAGCCGCGCGCAGCCGGCCGGCGCTTCGCCCACTGGCGCTCGTCCCGTAGCGGCGTTGCCACATTCCGATGTCGTTCCTTATCCATCGGCGTTCAACAGCGGTAGCGCGCTCCGCAACGCCCGCGCTCACCCCGGCGCCGTCTCCACCCGACGCTCGCGCTCTGCGCGCGTTGCAGCATCTCCGCATCGCCTATACCCCCAGCGCCTATTCCGTCGTGCACCCTCTCCGTGCGTTGTGCCTCCATACGGCGCTGGGAGTTCCCTCCATCCGGCGCTGGGATCCCAGCGCCCGCTCGGCCACCCGCGCCCGCTCGGTATCACCTCCTCGGCGCTCGATCACCAGCGCCCATCCAACACATCCCAAGCCGGCTCGCCTCCAAGCGCTGCGCTTCACGCATCTCGCGCGTGCTCGGCCACGAGCGCGCTCCCGCGCTGACTCGCTCACGCGGCGCTAACCCCAGCGCCAGCTACAATCGCCTTGCTCCAGCTCCAAACGCGCGCTCAACCCAGCGCCGGCTCTCTCCGAGCGCACGCTCACCAATTTCCCGCACGCGCTCACGCCTCAGCCGGCGCTCGCTTCTGAGGCAGAATGATTTTCCATCCGGCGTTCACCTCGAACCGGCGCTCATGTTCAGTACAGAACGCTTTCTCAACCGACGCTCCCTCCAAACCGGCGCTCACTCAATGCTTATATAAATATACGCGCTAGGTCAAAATAACTCAGTTCTTATTTTTTGAGGCAGCCGCGGTGTTCTTCACCATTGTTCTTCAGGAGCTCTTCAACGACGACACATAAACAGATAAATCTTAGTTTTAATTCCTGCTTTCAGTTTCATCGTTTGAATAGTTTAATTTATCAATTTATGTTTTGGATTTATCAGTTCTATCGAATTAAATTTTACAGTGCTATTGCTTTATGAGTATTATTGGATTCAATTCCATAGTGACAGTGGATTGTTTTCATATTTCTTTGTTTTACTGCTTTCGACTAATTTATGTTCTTGTTGGATGATTGATATTTATGGTTTATTTGCAATTAGATTTAGATTAGGGCTTGACAAACCATATGAATTGGATTGCTATTGCTTTTGTTTATTGCTTTTGGTTTACTGCTTCCATAGTTTAACTAGGGATTGACAATCCCTAGTTTAGATTTAATGCTTTATTAGTTTAGCTCGGGATTGACAACCCCTAGCTTAGAATTGCTGTTTATTTTCCGTATTTCAATTCCCGTATGTTTCAAAACCTTTGTTAGTATTAGAATGTTTAGGATTTATCGCTTTATGTGTATGACATGAACAATAAGCCCTGTTAAGTTTTCCTTGAGAGACGACTTGGGTTAACTTATCACGCTACAATTACCTCGTACGATTGTGAGTAAATTTGAGTGTGTTTTTAGCTCGATCATTCATCTCCATTTTTCTCCCCAAATTCCCGTCTCACACACACACTACACACACAAATTTTCAAAATTTTCAAGCCAAATATTGAAGAATCCTACCGTTGAATTTTCGATCCGTCGTCGAATTAAGGTATAATTCAATCCTTAGAACATATCTATGGTTTGAAATTTTTAAAAACATGAACTTATGAGCACATGTAATTTTCGGTCATGTTGAAAAATTATGAAGGACGTGTTATTGTTTGAATAATTCTTGATCCTATGTTCGATTCATTGCCGATGTGTTGTTTAACGTTGAAATTTTAAGCATATGTTTATTCTTTGAAATTTTGATGAAATTTTTGAAAAATGGGAGGTCTTGATCTTGAATTTATGGTGTAGATATGCTTGATATTCTTTCATATATGTGTTGAGGAGTTGATATAAATATGTTTTGAGCAAGAAAAACGTTTGAAATCGAAATCGTTGGAAAACTCCTAAAGTGGCCGAAAACCCTAGCCTTTATAATGTTGGAATTTTGATTTTATATGATCATTTTGAGCTCATATTTGGATTCTATGATATGAATAAAGTTTAAAATGATTTATTCGGATTTTTCGACTGACATATTAAAAAATTGAAAAATTTTAGTTTGACGTCAAGTTTGAGATTTCAATACCAAAGCTTTGATCTTTGGATTTTGATGATTGATTAATGATATCTGATGATAGTTGAGCATGTATAGAGGTTCGTCTAAATTAGGCGACGTCTTGCGCGATTTTTGACGTCGGGCATAAGCTAGGTCTTAAGGGGTCGATAGGTTTTTGGCGAAGGTTGGATTGTTTAAGCTTGTTATTATGTTTTCCATGCTCGTTTAGACATATGAAGCTTGTTAAGTCATGTTATATGTTTAAGATGTTAGAGGATGCAATCACCCGAATGTTTATCGACCATAGCGTCTTATGTATTAAGAAGTTATAGTCGTATTGACGACTTAAATTAAGAAGTTATTTTCTTGTTTGTTGCTAGATAGGTTTTATGCCGCTTATTGTCGATTGAAGGGCCACATAAGAATAAGAAAGAAATGAAAGATGAATGTACAGTCCATTCTAGTGACTGTCGCCAGGTGGGTATAAATATTTTCTAATATGATATTCTTATGCTTTTTATGTTTTCAAAATGAAATTAATTGCATTATGAGCAAAGTTTCAAAGTTAAATGACTTGCATTTTTTGAGCATGAGCATGAGCATAATGCATTTACCTATCCACGGAGAAGAAAGAAAGAAAGTATGAATGAAAGAATGTTACCGACGTCGGGTATGACCGTAGCTGGTACCCATCGGGTCCAATACGGGTATGTTATGTTAAGGTGTTTGAGAAGGAGGCCTACTTCTCAACACGCAGAAAGAATTCGTGGATATGGGAAGTAAAAGTTATCGGCCGACATGAAGACATGCATATGCATATTTTATGATGCTATGAAATGAAAGCAAGTAAGTGTTTATTATGATGATGCATGCACAAGTTATTTCACTAAAACCCCTGTGCGTTGCAAATGTTATGGCAAGTCAATCATATAGCCCTAAGGGCAATGTTTTAATGTTTTCGGCGTATACCCACTGAGTGCATTTTTGTACTCACGCCCTGCATGTATTTCTAAACGTGCAGGTTGAGCTTGAGAGGATGCTGGAATCGAATGTTGTGCAAAGAAGCTTCTTTAAGTAATTTGACTCATGATGAAAATGTTAAATTGTTGATGTTATTCATTTGATGTTATCATGTTTTATGCCCAGAGTTTTATGTCTTCATACATAATTCTCAACCACACTTCTCGTTGCCGAACTTTGGCCTTCACCTGCTGTTATGATTTGTTATGCCGAATTGATCAAACTGATCTTGATAATGCTCATTGTTTTGTTGCTATGATCTCGGCATTGTTGATATGATGTCAATTTACTTCTAAGAACATGGATTTATTGAAATGTTTATGAGAACAAGGATTTACTCGGAAGTTCGGAATTGTTTTCATTGAATCCAATAAGATATATAATGTATTGGACATATTGTCGAACCATGCTTTGAAACGTCGAAAGATTCTTATCGTTGTTAAAGCATTGCTTGAATACATATATTCTTAGTATGGTTATCCTTTTGTTATTATCCGTTCCCAGCCGTTGTTTTTCTTCATTTGAACTTTTATTATGGTTTGAAAACCTAAACTTAACCTTTTGTCAAACTTCATTTCATTTCTTTGATCATAAAATGTTTGATTCCTTAATGACCGAAGTTGATGTTATATATCGTTTTTGAGATGTATATTCGGTCGAAATTGTTGTTATCGATTATTAGAAGTTATAGAAATTCCTTCTTAACCCCATGTCACGGCCCAATTACTTGACTAATTACGTGGTTAAGGAGTTGGGCTGTGACAGTGTCTCTGTCCAGCGGTGGTGGCACAACGTGGCCACGGCCACGCAACCCCACTGCACAACATGGCCACGGCCACAGAACCCAGCGTCCACTGCACGACGCGGCCACGGCCGTGCATTGCAGCGCCAACGCGCACGCCCTCCCAGAGCCCACGCCTCCACTCGCACGCCGCATCTTCATCCGGCGTTGGGATCACCCCAGCGCCCACCCATGACGTTGCCCCAGTGCCTCTCCAGTGCCTTATCTGCCTAGCATGTCCGGTGATGTCCGCCCGTCTGGCGTTGTCCGGTGTTGTCCGCCCGTCTTGAATCGTGATTGTTGTGTTGATGATTTGTAAATATCTTATCCATATAAATTGATTATTTCATGATCTTCATACACGGGCTTGAAAGAATAGTAGTGTAGGTTGATTATGTGCTTATGTTTGATTATGAAGTAATGCGATAGCAAATTTTCTTAGATATAAGTTTGACAACAAACGGGGTTGAGAGATTAATTTGTTGTTGAATAATTGCCCCTCACTTTTGGCTTCACCACACCTCCGGTGAGATATATGCTCTTGCTCCCACTGCTCCCAAAGTTCACTTTGCCTCTACCACCCTTAACATCCATCTTTCTTCTTCCATATTTCGATGGAACATTAGGGCTATTGCTCATGACGCCTTCCGCTGCAATGAGATAGTTGAGTAACTGACTGAGTGTATACACTGTCTTGTTCATGATTGCATTCACGCGAAAGTTCTCAAAAAACTTGGGTAGTGTATTGAGGATGATATCGACCTTGGCTTCACTGTCTATACCTCCTCCCAACTAATCAAGACTATATATGAGATGAGTCATGTGTGAGACATGTTCATGGACTGAACTTCCTTCTTCCATTCTACATTCTAAAATCTCTCTCATCGTGTGGAAGTGAATCGTTCGATCCGACTACCCAAACTTACTCTCGAGACTTGACCAGATCTCAGTCACGTCTGCCATCAACTGATACTACAGCTGCACGCCTTCTGACATTGTAGTCATCATATAGCACTTAGCTATATTGTTTGACTTATGCCAAAGTCTGCTTGACTCTCGTTGCTCATCAGTTGATGTATCAGTAAGGGTAGCGAGTTTGGGAGTAGTGAGCACGAACATGTGTTCTTCTGCTATAAGAACATATTCCATGTTTCGTTTCCACTCAATATAGTTTGGACTGAATAAGGGGTTTTATACGAGCATATTGATAATCGGAGTAAGAGACATATCTGAAAAGTAATGTAAATGAAGGGAAAACGTATGTTAACCCTCGCCCCGAGGATCCATCTTGGGTGTTTAATTCACCATACATTGATTATAAACCAGCATGCGTCATATAATTAAATCGCAACACGTAGGGGTTTTCACGTGTTTACCTTTGGATCCATCGGGGTGGATCGAGCGGGATGAGCGGTTGAGCGGTCGAGACTCGTGCTTTGACCTTACGGACTGTATCCGGATACCCAAACTCCAGCGTCGAGTGAGGACGAGCTATGGAGAATGCATGGGAAAATCACCCTTTTCTCACCAAGCTCTCAAAAATTCTCTCTCAAATATATGAGATGGCCGAAAATTCTAGTTGCAATATGTGAGCATTAACCTAGACATTATCTCATACCTTATATTTATAATGCACTACCTTAATCCTATGGAATATTACCATAATCCATATGGAATATTACCATAATCTATATGGAATATTACCATACTCTTGGGATTATTTCCATACTCTTAGGATTATTTCCATAATCTTATATGGAAAGGATCTATGCATATACCATAAATATAATTATATCCATGTGGATAAAGAGAATAAAATCTTGCCAATTGAGCAATAGGGGGCGCCGATTTTCCTCAGTGCTACGGGCCTGGATGGGCCAGCCCAGGGATCAAATGCAAGGAATAAAGATGGGCCTCAAATAAATTAATTATCTTATGTTCGACCTGAACATAAATTAATTTATAAACATTCGATCATGCCACTAGAGAAAGAATGTTGACTTACCCTTTATTACCGAAGTTGAGTCGGGCTTGCACTTAGACATTACGAATCCCGTATTTAAGATATCGAGCGTCCATTAATCATTTATAGCAATCGGCGACAAAGCGATTAATAACTTTATTTCCTTAAGTAGTACCACTCAACCTTATTATTGTACTTGAGCTAACTCAACTGCGGGGTTTAGTACAATAAACCTTTGAGCTCCTTAGGGGCGTCATCATCCTTAACGGATACGGTGACTCGACATGATAACTAGCGTGACATACAAGATCTTGCCACCACCCAAGATCACGGAGAATCTTGGGTTAGAACATATAACCTCACTCATAACAAGTCAAAGTGATGGTGAGAACTCATACTCACCTAATACCTTATCGAGGTTTAGATCATCGTAAGTCACCGAGATCTTGGTTCTTCACGACGATCGGAAAGAAGAACACATCTCACTTTGTGATCCTTGATACATCGAGGCGTGCCGGCATAGACAAGCAACTAAGTCAAGTCACTTCTTATCTATCTCGAGCCTAAACCAAACAACTCGTCCTTAAGTCGTCTCGGTGTGAAACTTTTATATCTCATTGTTTCGACCAATCATCTGAGACTTACGTGATCTTCTACACCTCGTATGATCTAACTTATATATGAGATAATGATATATGCAATCAAGTATTCAATCGGATAGGAGATTGTAATAGTGGTAACAGAAACATTGTATATAAGCTCGACCAAGCCGCTTCGGTATACAAATCCAACGATAAACACATAAGCATATGATCGCACATAATTCGTAACAATAATATTGTAACCTTTTGATAAAAAAATATTAGTTGAAGCCTCCAATAGCCCAATGAATCCCACATGCAAGCCACGCATTTCGACGTTTACACATGAATCCATCGACCAGACTAAAATAAACCTTTTAGTCGTTTAATTTCAGTTCACGTCAACTTATCCAAATGAAATTAATAATTGGACCTTAACTAGACCACATCACTATTGCAAGAAGGGACTTCGCAGGAAGTTGTACTTGAGGTGATGCCTAAGCAGTGACCATAATTTTCACAATAGAATTCAAATTCTTAGAATTGGCAAACTCACACGGACCATACCGTTCCAATTCAATTTCGTTTGTCATCTCATTTTACATCTATCTATAGAGAACTTATGAAAATCGCACATGCAAGCCACGCGTGTGGATGTTTACACGTGAAACTCCCATTTCTCAATAGATTAAAATCTTTTATTTAGAAATCTCATCTAACAAACTTATGATAAACAATGTAAGCAAGCCATGCATGTGGACATTTACTCACAGTGCGTATCACTTTGTTTAGAGATCAAATGTGGAGGTCTTGATGTTTTTGATTTAAGAATTAGAACGTCAGGTTGCTTGCTTTATCTTTTTATTTCATTAGGTTTGTCCATGCAGATCATGGAATCCTAACATGCTCTTTCTAGAACTTAACATATAAAACATGCTTGCAGAATTCTAAAACATGCTTTAAAACGTGATGAACCTACATGCTTACTAAAAGTAGTTAATCACGTAAACATATATCCATGCTTTTTCACGTAATTAAACATACATTATACGCTATTGCATAATTTAAACATCCACGACATGCTACGAACGATAATGAATAAAATAAAATTCCTTCATCGCGGTCCATTCGTGGATCCTGTATGTCCATGCCTAATTTACTACATAAATTTTTACAGTACAAGTCTTCAAGTTTTCTTTGAAACGGTCCTTGCGTGCACGGGTACGGACCAAACTCGTCAAAACTGGATTTGGGTTGAAAAATCAAATCTGGGTCAAAATAGTGATTTGGATCGGGTCAGGTAGGAAAAATTGGTCGGGTCAGGTTGGCCCAAGTAGGCTGGGCTACGTGCTAGGGAACAACCCAGCGCCATCCTCCGTCTCTGGCCGTCCGTGCTATGCGTGTGTATCTGCATACGTGTGTGCACGGGTCGTGAATTAAGGTCGCACGGTGCGCATGCCCAGTGCCTCATGTCTTGCCCCATCGTCTCACGCCTGTCGTCCCACACCATCACCTCTTTGTCATCGTCGAATGCTGAGCATTGTATGTCCACAAGCATCGCATGTCCCACTGTTGGGCCTGTCCACGCGTATTATGCATCGAGCGCCCTTTTGCGTGTGTGCTGATACCGCGCCTCATCGTCCATCCGAGCGCTGGTTGTCTGCGCGTCGGTGCGTGCTCTGTCTGCCGGGTCTACCCACGCACTGTGCGGGACGGGCACCCGTGCGCTGGAGCCGTGTAGTGCTGCTGGTGCTCGATGTTCGCCCGCATGCTTGGGTGCGATGCATACCGGGCTACTGTGCACTTGTGCGCCAAACGCGCGCTGCCAACCCCTGCACCCGCTGCCTCTGTGCACCTCTCGTCGCGTCGTGCAATGGGACTCTATCGTCTCATCTTGTTCTTCGTCTTCGTTCTTCGTTTTTATGGATATAATTTAATGAAAAAATATATTCTAATCTAACCACTGATTTTCTCCTAGTGAAAAACGTTTCCAACGAAAAAACAAATAATTGAGTCACGATGAACAATGGATCCAAAATTAATTATAACGTTTGTAATATTCAAACTTGAATTAATCCAACAGAGCCAAGATACTGAACCTAGCTCTGATACCAATTGATGGGAAATCTTAGTTTACCCGCGCTCTCGAAGATCTATCTTGGATGTTTAATTCACCATACATTGATTATATTCCTAGCATGCTCCTATATAATTAATTATAACACACAGGGATTTTTTTCGTGTTTACCCTCAAATTTCTGGGACACCAGATCAATGACAGACTCCAGCTTTGAGCTTGTGGACTATTTTCCGGATGCATATTCTCCAATACTGAGTCAGTGCAATCTATGGAGAAACACTGCAAATTTCACCCCCTAAGAACTCCTTGTGATTTTTGAAAATCACTATGTTGCTTATGATTATTTGATTTTCTCCTACCTTGTATTTATAATGCTCTTCTTAGAATTCTAAAGAGATAGGATCCTGGCACATATAAAAAATACAATAATTATCTTCAATCCGTGAAGATAATCTTATCTTGAATAATTATCTCTTGATATCTAATAATATCAAATAACATCTATCGAGATATAGGAGATGTATTAAAATAATACATAAATCGAATGAATCGGTAGGAATCCTTTTTAGGGTGGCGAAAATACTCTGACTCGGACCGATAGACCATCCCACGGATCAAATATAAGGAATAAAGATGAACCTAAAATGAATTAATTATCATATGTTCAGCCCATAACATAAATTAATTCATAAACAAGTATTCGTTCCACTAGAAAATAAATGCTGACTTGCCCCTTTATTGCCGAAGTTGAGTCTGGCTTGTACTTAAACTTACGAATCCCGGTTTTAAGATATCGCAAGTACATTAATTATGTATAGTACACATGACTGTTTTAAATAATTAATCTTATTAATTCCTTCAGTAGTACCACTCAACCTTATTATTGTACTCGAGCTAACTCAATCTGCAGAATTTAGTATAATAAATCTTTTGAGCTCGTTAAGGGGACGTCATCATCCAAAACGGATACGGTAACTCGATACAGGTAACTAACATGATATACAAGCACTGCTACCACCTAAGATGCGGAGAATCTTTGGTTATCTTATGTAACCCTCACCCATAACAAGTCAAAGTAATGGTTAGCAACTCATATTTACCTAAACCTTATCGAGGTATAGATCAAATTAAAGTCATCGAGATATAGGTTCTTTACGATGGTCAGATAGAAGAACACATCTCATTGTGATCCATCAATATGTCAAGATGTACCAGTATAGACAGTTAACCAAGTCAAGTTATTTCTCATCTATATTGCAGCCTATACCGATAACTCGTCCTCAAGTTATCCCAGCTGTGATCAGTTTTATATCTCAACTAGCTTAACCAATCATACAGACTTCTGTGATCTTCTACACATAAATCAGGACAGAGTCCCAATGGGACTCTACATAGGGGGGACAAAAATTCCTGCAGTAAAGTCCTTGATGGACCAGCCTAGGGATCAAATGTAAGGAATAAAGATAGGCCTAAAATGAATTAATTATCTTATGTTCAGTCCAGAATATTAATTAATTCATAAACATTTATTCATTCCACTAGAGTACAAATGCTAAATTGCCCTATTATTATCGAAGTTGAGTCGGGCTTGCACTTAGACTTACGAATCTCGTATTTAAGATATCACACATCCATTAATTATTTATAACACTCTGACTACTTAAAATAATTAATCTCTTCAATTCCTTAAGTAATACCACTCAACCTTATTATTGTACCTGAGCTAACTCAACCTGTAGGATTTAGTATAAACCTTTTGAGCTCCTTAATGGGACATCATCATCCTCAACGGATACCGTGACTTAATACAGGTAACTAACATAACATACAAGCACTGCCACCACCCAAGATGCGGAGAATCTTGGGTTATCTCATGTAACTCTCACTCACCCATAACAAGTCAAAGTGATGGTCAGTAATTCATACTCACCTAAAACTTTATCGAGGTTTAGATTAACGTAAAGTCATAAAGATCTAGGTTCTTCACGACGGTCAGATAGAAGAACTCATCTCACTATGATCCATCAATACGTCAAGACATACCAGTACAGACAAACAACCAAGTCAAGTTATTTCTTATCTATACTGCAGCCTATACCGATAACTCATCATCAAGTTGTCTCAACTGTGATCCTTTTTATATCTCAACTAGCTTTACCAATCATACAAACTTCTGTGATCTTCTACACACTATATGATCTAACTTTTGTATGAGATAGTGGGACAATATATACAATCAAGTAAACAATTCAGATAGAAGATTGTAATAGTTTTAACAAGAAGCATTGCATATAAGTTCAATCATTATGCTTTCCATTTGAAGGGAAATCTTATTTTACACATGCTCCCGAGGATCCATCTTCGATGTTTAATTCATCATACATGGATTATATTCCTAGCATGCATCTATATAATTAATAGCAACACATAGGTGTTTACTCTTGTATACCTGTGAATTTCTGGGATATCAGGTCAATTGCAGACTTAGCTTTGATCTTCTAGACTGTATCTTTGATGTCTATTTTCCAATACTGAGTGAGAGCAATCTATGGAGAGTACTGTAAAATTTTGCCTCTTATGTGATACTCTTTGATTTTCGTAAATCAGTGTATTGCCTTAGGATAATTTGATTTTCTATCACCTTGTATTTATAATGCATTCCTAGAATCCTATTTAGATATGATCCTTGCATATATAATAAATACAATAATTATCTTCAATCCCTGAAGATAATTCATATCTAGAATAATTATCTCTTGATATCAAATAATATTAGATAATATCTATCTAGATATAGGAGATGTATTAAAATAATACTTAAATCAGAACAGAGTCCAAGTGGGACTCTACATACGGGGGACGGAAATTCCTATAGTAAAGGCCTTGATGGGCCAACCTAGGGATCAAATGTAAGGAATAAAGATGGGCCTAAAATGAATAAATTATCTTATGTTCAGCCCAAAATATTAATTAATTCATAAACATTAATTCATTCCACTTGAGAACAAATGCTGACTTACCCTTTTATTATCGAAGTTGAGTCGGGCTTGCACTTAGACTTTTGAATCCCTGTATTTAAGATAGCGCACGTCCATTAATTATTTATAACACTCTGACTGCCTAAAATAATTGATCTCTTTAATTCCTTAAGTAGTACCACTCAACCTTATTATTGTACTTGAGTTAACTCAACCTGTAGGGTTTAGTACAATAAACATTTGAACTCCTTAAAGGGACTTCATCATCCTAAACGGATACGGTGACTCGATACAGGTAACTAGAATGACATACAAGCACTGCCACCACCCAAGATGCGAGAGAATCTTGGGTTATCTCATGTAACCATCACCCATAACAAGTCAAAGTGATGGTCAGTGATTCATACTCACCTTAAACCTTATCGAGGTTTAGATCAACGTAAGGTCATCGAGATCTAGGTTCTTCACGACGGTCAGATAGAAAACTGTGATCCATCAATACATCAAGACGTACCAGTATAGATAAGGAACCAAGTTAAATTATTTCTTATCTATACTGCAACTTATACCGATAACTCATCCTCAAGTTGTCTCAGTTGTGATCCTTTTTATATGTCAACTAGCTTAACCAATCATATAGACTTTTGTAATCTTCTACACACTGTATGATCTAACTTTTGTATGAGATAATGGGATAATATATACAATCAAGTAAATAATTAAGATATGAGATTGTAATAGTGGTAACAAGAAACATCGCATATCAGTTCAACCATTCTGCTTTCAGTATACTAATCCAACATCATTTAGCTGGCAGAGCCCATAAAATGTTTCAAATTCATTTTTCTCTATTGATAAATGTGATTGAAGGCATTTATGTCATTGATAATGTTTGTGAACATGAATTCCATTTCTTTGATGGATTCTCCGTTGATCATTTTGAAGGTTTCATACTTCAGACATGCGATCATTAGCTTGTTCTTCTTAACCTCATTAAATATGGCGTACATCATCTCTAGTGTTTCCCACATCTACTTGGCAGTTTCATAGTTCTTGATTTTCTCGATATAGATGTCACCTATCGTGTCGGAGATAACATTCTTAGCATAAAAATCTAGTCCAAATTGCTTGCTCTCTTCAGAGGTAAAAATTTTCATGTCCTTTGGCACAAGCTGATGGACTAGATCATTTCCACGTTCTGGTGTCACCTGGGTAGTTGTTACCATGATTACGATGGTGTTGCATCGTTTTTCACCAAAAATAAATCTAATACTCGATCAGTATGCCCAAACTGCACAGATAACAGTAAGCAAGATCATCTCCCAAGGAATTGGCGAGAATTTTCCAATTTTCCACTTGCAAATAAGTTTGATTTTTATTAAATACTCTAAAGTCTTGAAACATAAAAATAAACAAAGTATCCATAAGTTTATGACAAATATGACGAAGATATTCTGGTTCCAATTAATTCCACTCTGCCTTAGAGAATTTCGATCCTCGATGAAAATATGACTTTAAATCATGCAAACAAACTAGGTATGATCACCAAAGATAGTTCTGACGCGATCTTTTTCTTCTTAACTTTTCGGTAATTAGGAAGATACTTCACTAACTATTTTTCTAATCGATCGACAACCATAAAAGACACTATATAGATGTACTGAGTCGAAAACATTAATAATTAGATAAACCCAATTCAAAATAAATAAAATATGACACATGATTATCAAATTAAGACTTTTATACTATTGACTCTAATGAATCAATTTACCACTAATCAAATATAAACCATAATTACGGATGGCCGATTTAGTTGGCTACTAATTAATTTCGAACCACTAATATTTGCAACTACTTGGCAGAGATAAAATAATTAACGATAATAAAAACATAGAATAACATATGTTTTCACAAAATTAAAGGATAAAACTGATTAGATCACACAGAACGATGTCGCCGCTAGAGCTTCTTTAATCTTCGTCTGAATGAAAGAGATTAGCTAGAACTCATAATTGAATTCAAACTAAAATCATGATTAAGAAAAAATGAAGAACAAAATGAAAAAGAAAAAAATAAAACTTTTAATTAAAAACTTGGATTCTCGTATGAAGTGTTGCAGCTAATGAGTGATGTAGGTTCTTTTTATAAGACCCAATAACTTGAGTAAAATACAAAAATTAATCAAACCCTATTCTATTCTACTAAGGAAACTTATTAACCAATAAATTAAAGATATAAACTATAGGTCAAAGCCCATAACAATTAGTTAATTTTATTTGCCAATCCAAAGTCACATTCATATAAGGCTTAAAAGGCTTCTCACGCTGAAAGTCTTGTCTTCAACTTATTCAGCACGTGATTGCATGCGATCTGGTCATATCGTACGATTTTCGAACAACAGCTTTAAATCAGTGTTCTAAAATTCCTCCAAATTAATGCCAATCCTTCCATATTTCTTTCAATCACTGTGACAAACCATGAAATCATAAATAATTTAAGCAAAATTAAATCCCTACTACGATACAAAACATACTAATATTAATAATCAAAAATATCTACGCAAAATATGCCCAATCAGATGGGTACGTTAGTGATGACGTCCCACATCATATCCTATCAGGAATGCCTTGATTCTAAACTTCCATAGATCGTAGTTCTCCATAGAGAAAATGTGGGAGGGACTCGATCATGTTAGTATCCATAAAGAATATGCACAATATAGAATAAATGATGAAATTTGAGAAAACAAATTCCAAGTTAAAGTCTATCAGGCAGACTGAGAATCAGAAGATTCTCATATCAGAGCAACTACAACCAGCTTCAATACCAATATATGGTTATGAGACAAGTAAACTCATGTGTATGAAGGGAGTGGGAGAAATACACCTGATGCAAATTTTTCAGGTTTTGCTTCGTCCGAGTGAGAGTGAGTTAGTTTTTTATAGGAGCTCTACTGATAGTTGAATAGTCTATCAGTTGGAATGTTATCTGATCTAACTTTTATGCAGAAAATGGTGGTCTAATTTTTACTCGGTTTGATTAGAATTTATTTTCAACACTTAGCATCAGGTCCTTCGCTAATCAAATTGTATGCGAACTGATAAATTGATTCAGACCAATTAAAGTATGAGAGTAATATGGCAAAAAAAAAACGGGAGCTCACAATTGTTTTTAGCGTGGTTCAGAGCTAACTCTTCTATGTCCACGAACTTGATAACAATTGAATTCCTAATTCCTCCGGAATTCATTGTTTTAGACTTCAAAGGAAAGTGATTATAGATCTCTAGTTCCTTAGAGATCTGTAATCCTTGGTTCTTTGGCCAAGACCAATACTTAATTCTTCGCACTTTTAGTCAACTAACACTTAGCTACTTACTTACATTTACATTTCAAGTACACTTTACAGCTCGTTTGGTGGATTAGGTGTCATGAATTTTCGACCTAGCTTGAATGATTATTTTTACAATTGAGTACAAAGGATAAGGATATCAACCACTCGTACTAGGGTTTAATATACAAGATTTGATATCTAAACACATCGAGTGCCTATTCACTTGAATCGAATTTTAAAGTTAGACATATTCACGTAGTTGTTCAGATATCAAGTGGTTTCATCATAATCGTTATCTCATTTATTCTAGGAATTAAAATTTCTAGAACACATGATGGAATTATCTTATCACAATCTCACTATGTTACGTGCTTAAGAAATTCAAAGCTTATGATCTACCTTACTGTTGATTTAGTAGCCAAAAATCGAGGAGATCGATATCAATTCGACTAAGGGTCAAAGTCTAATGTATAGCAAATTGTACAAGAGACATAGCATATTCAATTAGAGTTGAGTCGGTTTACAAGTAATCTAAGCAAGGATCATGGACCGCATTAACTAGAGTTCTAAGGTATTTAAAACATACTTTGAACTATAGAGATATCCCGGTGATGCAAATTGGATATTACAAAGACTTCCACAAGATTGGATCGTGTAGTGAATGGATGTCATGGAAATATTCTAAGCAAACTCAGATAGCTCGATCTACAATGGAATCCAATTCATTGCTTTAGATAAAGTGGCGAAGAAGTTCGAATGGCTACGAAATTTCTTAGAGGATATTCCTTGTTGGGAAAAACCCATACCCCCGTTATGGTGCATTGTGATAGCATGTCACCATAGGAGAGCTAAGAGTAGCATGTACAACGGTAAGTCTCGACACATTCGTCGAAGACACAATACCGTTAGACAATTGATCACGATCGGTATAATGTGTATTGACTATGTAAGGTCAAAAGATATTATAGCGATCCGCTTACTAAAGGTATTAATCGTGATCAATTATACAATGCAATAAGGAATGGGATTAAAATCACGCTTAAAGAACGCTCATAATGGTAACTCAACCATGATGATTGGAGATCCCAAAACTTGGTTCAAAGAGACAACTAAGTTATGAAGGTTCGTTATACACTTGAAATCTCAATAATCCATTCTCGTAGCTGCTCAAGTGTAACCTCGCAGTTCGTGGTAAATTGTTAAGAAAGAATTTTAAAGTTAGACATATTCACGTAGTTGTTCAGATATCAAGTACGGTTTCACTAATGAAAAATTAATATATACTTGATAGTTAATAGTTGGAACGTCATAATAAATAAATATGAGTAGTCGATTGTGTGGCATTTTAGAAGGAGCGAAACCCAAATTATTTGATCGTGTAGTGAATGGAAAGACAAGATAAAATAGTTTAGGTTCTTCCTACTCCAAATAGTGCTACCTCTTCTCAATGGACACCACCACTTTTCGACAACCACCATATCTCACAATCTCAAACTATCCAGCCTCAATTTACATTTGTACATTCTAGCAATTAAACATTATTCAATATCTGCCTCTCAAGTTCGAAGCGAGTTCCAAATGTAAGAGTTTCACCGCAACAATTATGGTCGTTTTTTACTTTTTTATTTAATTTATAAATTCAATTTTATTGGAATTTCTATTAATAAATGTGTTTATTAATCTATGGTATTTTTTATTAAGAATTTATGTACTTTAGATAAAATCCTTAGATCATGATAAGTTATAAGATATGGTAATGCATATGATGGTGATTATGAAATATGTCTTTGAAGCTTTGGTCTTAAAATTAGCTGCGAGTGAAATGACTATTTAAGATAGGACATTGAATTGTTAGAAATAACTCACATGTATGATACACACTCATAAGATGATAATGTCGCGTTTCATCAACATTAACATAGGTGATGTAAGTGTATCTACGTGGGTGCTTGTTAGAGAATAAGTACACTGAATTGACCAGCTATAAATTCTTATATGGAATTTATTTTATCGAAATAAGAATTTCTAATTTATGATAGTACGCGATTAGTCCTTTGACTTGAGACACCATAGTTGTAATATCCCGAAGAATTAAAGCCTAATTACGATAATTAAACTTCATAAATTAGGGTTTCGTCGCGATAATTAAATTAGTAACTTATCAAATATTGATTTCGACCAATTAAGATATAATGAATTCTTATATCATATTCACAATTGATTGTGAATTAAGGGATATAGTTTATATAATTCTTTCGGCAGTAATATTTTAACGTCGATTGAATATCGATAGTTAATATTACGTTAATTTTTCTAAGTGACGAAGCTTAGAATTAAATTCCCTTATAAATTAAATGAATTAATAAATTTATTACGACTTTATTATGAATATTTTGAGATGGTTCGATTATGAACGTTTTGAGACGTTTCGAACGTCAACGTTTGAGACGATTAGAAAAATAAGTCTAATGATCAAGGAATTATAATATTTTAATTCCTATGATTATTTTATGTAATAAGAGCATTATTTATCATTAAAATAATGCTAGAGAATTAAGGAATAAGTATGGAATAAAATGTACAATTTTCGAAAAACCTAATTTCGAAAATTAGGGTTTTGACACATGAATCATTTTAATAATTTTTCATATGATTTAATTTATCAACTAAAACATATATTATGCTATATAACTACTAATAGAAAGAAAATAAAGTGTTTGGTACCTACACTATGAAAGTGTCGTGAATGTGTATATGTAGAAATGAATTTTTGCTATCTTTGGTCATGCTTAGTAATTGGAGTACCAAGTGAGATTAATTACACACAAACCAAGATAATTAATGGAGAATCAAGTGGAATGCATTGTCTTGTGTCATAGCCGTGTATTTTTGCTTTCAAATTGAGGTAGGAAAGATTTTTAGAACTCTTATGTGATGACTTTAAATACATTTGGCAATGTGTAGATATTATATACATAGAATAAGACAAAAATAAATAAAAGCTCTTCCCTTTTTGAAATGAGGGTGCCATCCCTTTTGTGATCCAAAGCAAATGATGTGTTTCATTTATTTAGTTGAGTAAATGACATTTAATGTGTGTAAGAGTGAGTCATAAAGCAAAATCAAAATCTTTCTTGCTTAGTGAGTGAGAGGACCGAGAGGAATGGTCAAGGCTAAAGTAATTAATTATTTTATTTCTTTTGTTGGTTTGAGTACATAAGTGTTAAGTGAATAAAGCAAATCAAATCACTTCTCTTCCCAAACCATCTACTGCCGTGAACTTGAGAAAGAAAAGCTTGGAGTGTTCTCCATTTTTAATAGCCCTAAACCTTGATACAAAAATACCTACACCAAAAATAAAAGCCGGACAAAAGGTTTGGAATCGAACAAGCTATTTATATACGTTAAAATTTTCGATTTCCAACCGTTAGATTTTAATATATATGTTTAGGTTCTTAATGAGAAAAATAGGATACATTATGTTAGCATGTTTAGTTGTTTACTAATTATGTTTAGTATGTTATGTATAAGCATATGTATTGTTGAAATTTAAATCTAAGCATGTTATAATTATTTTTGTGATGACCGAAAATTTTATGATTTAATTTGTTGATGGATTAATGATATATGTTGATAATAGAACTCATTGTGATTTGTTGGAAATTTTTAGAAATTGTATGTAATGTTTTTGTCATTACCGAAAATTATTAGAAATTGTATGTTGATGTACAAATTATATTTAAGTGATATTATAGCATATTATTAATCTAAAGCATTGATTTAGTGCTATGTGAATTTATTAGAATTTTTAAAAATATATGCTTATATGTTAGAAATTTTCGAGAATGCTTAAGTAGGGGTACATCGATGTGTGAATTGTAAATGTTGGATATTATGCTAGATTAATGATATAGAATGATGTTTAGGCATTGTGGGATTTTATTAGAATTTTAGAAAATTGTTTGGTAATATTTGTAAAAATATTCGAAAGCTATAAGTATAGGAAAGGCGATGTCCTATTTTCCTATAGCTAATGTTAATACATATTAATGATCCTAGGATAATATGGTGTATTATATGAATTTAGAAGAATTTTTGGAAGAAGTTTGAGAATTTAGTTTGAGAATGCCGAGAGTTAAGGTAAGGAATTAAGGGTTTTAAATTCTTTTTATCAAGAAAAATATATATTATATATTTAGAAAATATTTTAGACCTACTAAGAATTTATGGGATTTTATAAACATAGTATACTATGTTTATGGCGAAACGTTATATTAAATAACGTTGGATATGAAAAATAATGTATAATGTACAAGTTAGATCATATTAAAGTAAAATACTGATAAAGTTTATTGATTAACGTGAAAAATCAAGAATTAGAGTTATTTGATAAGAAATCGATTGAAAATCGATTTATATGGAAATTAGTTATCAAAATGTGAATAATTCGAAAAATATGTTAAGAAAAGTCAAAAACGTTGACTTAAGTCTAAACGTATGAAATACGTTGAATAAATACACTAATACGTGTAAAACGTATTAAATTTATAAGAATATCTCATTTGTGAGAAACGATTTCATAATTGAAATCATGTTATTGAAAAACGTTGGTATAAGTTCGACGTTTAACCTAAATGGTTAATATGAGACCGTAGATCATATTACATCTCTATCGAAGTACGAGAAATTATTAATTAAGATATACGATGAAAATACGTATTAATTTAGTTAAGAGATGCGAATTATTATATTATAAGTTATCAAAGTTTATTAAACTTTGAAAAATCTTGAAAAACGTGACCGACGTACTAAATTAGTTTTTACGTAAAGGTGGGACGCGGACGTGATCAAGCGACGTAGAAAGAAATCATATTTTGAGAAATCGACGATCCAGGTGGGCTTTACTATACTCAAAAAGATAAAATGCTTACGAAATAATTTATTTACGATGCTTATTTGCAAGAAATGATGTTGAAATTATTTATTTAATTACCTGCCCAAAATATTTATGTTTTATGTATGTATCTTATCCATGATCGAATTGTGAATGTTGTTGGGTAGCTCCCAACTTATGAAATGATTGAATTCGTATCCTTGTTAGTACCCGCAAGGATGATTGAGAATTCGTATCATGTGCCGTAGTGGCAAGGATTTTGTGCACTATTGGTGACTGTGTGCTGAAAGGGTTCTCGGCCGGTCACAGCGTCCGTGGGAGGAGGCCTCCTTCTTCGACGCGAGATGAATTTATGAGATGAGTTGAGGGAAATGTTATATGTGAAGGGATATGGATCATACATACAAGGAAAAATATGTCTGGCCAGACAATTATTTATGAAATGATGAAAATGTTTCGTAAGTATAAGGCATTTTCAAATAAAACCCTTGTATCTTACTGTGATGGGCAGTGTAATTTAAATTGATAAAATTTTTTGACATGAGTTCACTGTGTGCATTCTTGTACTCAGCCCTGCATGTTTGTTTTTAAATGTGCAGGTTGAGCAGATGATGGATGGATGTGTGTTGAGCAGTCGGAACTTCTTTTGATAATTATATGTTAGAAACCTTGAATACACATCGTCATATGTGTATTCACATGCTTTTCCACTGCGATAGAACACTAAACTTATCTTTTGATGTTGACAGTTGAATCCCTTCAGATCATGGAATCTTTTGTTAAGAATCTGTAGGTCTCTTTCTATATGTAAATTATGTGTGTCTCGTACATAATGGTTAAAACTTCTTAGTTTACTTGATGTATGTCCCACAAGTCTTTGATTAAATCTCTTTCATGTTCCTTGATTACTGTTCCAAGTATTAGTCCTCGTTAATCCGTCCATAGGATTAGAGGGCTGTTACAAAGTGGTATCAGAGCAGTTCGCTCTTTGAATCCAAAACCTTCTTTTAAAGTCAAGTCTAGATTGAGTCACTAGACTTCTAGAAATCGCTGACTATGCTCAACACTCCATCACATCAAGCTCAACGGGATGAGGTAAATGATTTCTTATCAAGTTTTGAAATGAAAAGTTCAATGATTAAAAAGATTGAAATCACGTTTTGAAAGTAAAAGTGAAGAAATGTTATGAAGTTTTATTGAAATGAAAGTTACGAGAAAGGATTGAAAGGAAATTCCAAAACATTATTTTGAAATCATGTCTTGAAATTCATGAAAGTTATGTTATTGATTTGAAATCAATGGAAAGTTATGACAAATGATATGAAATGAAAGTTATAGGAAAATGTTGGGAATGGAAGTGATGCAAGGTGATCAAAGTTAGAAATGAATGTCAATGGTTGATAATGGGCATGAAGTGCCAATGATGAAATGTTAGAATTGTGAGATTCAAAGTAAAGTATGCTTACAAGCAAGATATGTTATGAAATTGAATAAAACTTCCAAGTTTTAAGTAATTTATAATGATGGATATGTCGTCTCAAAAAGAACATAGACGATATAAGAAGCATGATCACTTATTAAGAAAGAATATAGAAGTACGAACTCCCTTCCATTACGAGAACAAAAGAAAAAGAACGACATGAAGAACGAAAGTAAAGTTAGACTCGAGATCAAAAGCAAAAGGGTGATACGAAAATGAACGACTTCGATCTCGGCATTGTATGAACGACGTCGGCATTATTATGTAAGACCTCGGCCTTGGCAATTAACATTATAACTTCGGCATTGTCATCGACTTCGATGTCGATCTTTTCGACTTCGACTTCGACTTCGGCATCGACCTTGTCGACTTCGACTTCGGCTTCGGCATCGGCATTAATGACTTCGACTTTGGTTTGGGCAACTACGATTTCGACTTCGGCAATTACGGCAATGACCTCGGCGATGGCCTCGACATTGGCAAATGACTTCGGCAATAACCTTGACATCAACATCTGAAAATACGACTTCGACCTTGTCGATGTCGGCAGCAGGTATGACCTTGGTGTCGGCATCAGTATGTACGACATCGGCGTCGGCATCGGCATGCACGACCTCGGCATTGGCATCGGCATCACCTACGACCTCGGCGCGGGCGCGTGGGTTTTTCTGCCTTGCGCAGTGATTTTGTTTTGGCCAGTTCTCCTTCGTTTGAACTCCGATTTACGCACAGTTTTCGCCTACATACTCCTAACTCACTGTAATATATTTTTATGAAGAACCAAACCCTTGATTCCTTATACAGAATTTACGAGAATTAGTAGAAGTTAGTTGTGGTTTACTTAGAATGAGAACTTTATAGTATGATAAGAATCTTAGAATGCTACTAGATAGTAAGCTTCCCAGTAGGGTAAAGAAAGCTACGACTTGTGTTGTATATGAGAACATTTCCTGATAACATTTATCTATTTATTAGATATGTTTGGATTGTTTATCTGCTTTATAGATATGTTCAGTTTATCCTATCTGCTTAACAGATGCGTTTAAGTTTATCTTATCTGTTTATCAGATATATCTAGATTGACTTATGCTAGTTTTGTCTGTGGGAGATGGAGAGGACGTCGCACAGCTAGGAGGAGGTTAGGGCCGAGAGCTACGCCAGAGGAAGTGATTCACGCATACCGTACTTACGGCATGTGCTGGGGTGACAGCTTTGGAGAGTTTCTGATGCATTACCTCCGACACTGGATGGATGCACGTGAGTATGGCGTGATGGATTTCGGTGTTAAGCGTCTCTTGACCCGACTACCGTGTGATTGGGAAGACTATGCCAGGGAAGTGTCGGGTGACTATATCTACCGCGTGGACGGTAATTATGATTTGATCGGAGACCTACCGAGATTCATCAGTCATCTGAGCTATGTCTACAGTGTGTATGGGGTTGCACCGAGGGGACCTTATCTTCCCCCGAGAGAGTATACTTGGCGCGATGACTCGCCAGAGTGGCTGTATACGGAGGTTCCTCGAGTAGTCGATCCCGTGGTACCGAGATGTTTGGAAGCAGGAGACCGACCTGCACATGTGACTAGGGCATCATGACCGAGAGCTCTAGGGATGCCAGTCTTTCCACCGCTGTCAGTGGGACATCCATCACGATCACCACTCCTGATCCTACCACCGATGATGGCGCCACCGCCTCCAGCGGAGCCATATCCTCAGACGGCACGCATGAGGGTGTTTGACACTCGAGATGACTATAGTCCCATATGGGATATACATGCCATCGGGGATGACGGAGCGGGACCATCTCGGGTACGAGCACGTGAGGATGATTCTGATGAAGACTCTGAGGAAGAAGAGGATCCGGAGGAGGATCCTGAAGAGGATGAAGACCCGGACGAGGATGAGTGATAGAGGCTTCAGGCGACGAAAGTGGATGAAAATTTGTGTAGATATGTATAGTATAGTATGTGTGTAGCGTGCTTGGTAATGTAAGGTAGTAGAAATAGAAGCTTAGTATTTTTGTAATGATATGTAATTAAGTATGATAGTTGATGATGGCTAAGTTAGAAGAAGTGTCCGTATGTACTCGACTTTCTTTTGTGTTGACAGCTTGTACTTAACAGTCCTTTTGGAGGCAAAATTTTCATATATATATATACATGATGACCCTGAAATGGGCTTTTGCGGCAAAAATGAGTATGACAATGATGGATGGTATTATTAAAGCTGTTTTATGATGAGATTATATGATGATGTTATATATGTTTAAATTGTGATAACGATATGCGATATTAATTATATGTTTTAAATAACAGAATGCCGCCTAGACGAGATCCTGAGCAAAGAGGTAGAGGAAGATGAAGAGGTAGGGGAAGAGGTAGAATTCTAGTACGGGAAAATGAGGATATACCACTACCACCCCCACCTCCACCTGATCGTAGGATAGAAGAACTTTTCCTTAGGCAGAACCCACATTCCTTTAATGGAAAGGGAAGTCCGGACGATGCAGAACAGTGGATAAGAACCATGGAAAGAATTTTCGACTTTCTACGATGTACAGCGCAGGAGCGACTGTCATGTATTACTTTTCAACTCACAGGACCTGCCGACTTCTAGTGGGAAGCTAGGAGGAAAATCTTAGCACCAGAACAGATGGATGATTTTACCTGGGAGGACTTTAAAAGAGAGATGTATGAGAAATACATCTCAAAAAGTTATAGGAAGAAGAAGGAGCATGAATTCTTCAATTTGAAACAGGAAAAGATGTATGTGACAGAGTACGATCGCACCTTTTACGATATGTCAAGGTATGCTCCTGATCAAGTGAGCATGGATATGAAGATGTCAGAAAAGTTTAGAACTGGTCTAAGGCCAGAGATAAGGATGTCTCTCGCCAGTCATGGAGATTTGACCTACACTGAGGCTCTTGGTCGGGCTTTGGATATTGAGGCAGCTATGCCAGAGGATAAGCCAGCACAAGCCCAGAAGCAAAATACAGTGGACAAGGGTAAAAGAAAGTGGGAAGGGAATTTCAGTAACAACAACCGAGGAAATTTTGGGAATTCGAATAACAAGCGGCCATGGCAAGGGAACGTGGAACCTCAGGGGCAGGAATGGAGAAGGTCAGTCTTTTCCCCTCCAATGGGAGGTCCACAAGAGCAGATAAGAGCTCTTCCTTGCCCAAAATGCCAAAAAATTCATAAGGGAATGTGCTTAGCGGTCAATTGTTTTAAGTGTGGTGTGAAGGGCCACTATGCTAATAATTACCCAGGGATACGCCGAGAATAGTGGGAAAGCCGAACCAGCCAGGCCATGCCCAACCACTCAGGGCTATCCAATATCAGCCCCACCTCAAGAAGAACGCCAAGAACAACAACGGCAACACCACAAAGAAGCAACGCAACAATAAAGAAGAACGACAAGCGTCGAAAGAGCCACGACAACAACAGCAGAATCAGCAATGGCAAGCACCCCGTCAGCCTCAACCGGCCCAGGCTAGAGCTTATGCTCTATACCGGAGGCAGAATGAACAGAACCAGGGAAACCTGGCAGGTATGGGAAAACTTCTCAACATACCTGTTATACTTTTGTTGATACGGGTGCTTCGCATTCTTTCATAGCAAGAGCATGTGTCGATATGTTGGAACTTAGATCTGAAAAAGCGAATCAGGAAATGAGAATCTCTTCACCCATAGGAGGGATTATGACTATTACGTATGTTTGCTCGAACCTAGAGTTGAACCTAGGATCACTTAAGGTTCTGGCGAATAACTTGAACATAATACCTATGGGCGATGTAGATATAATCCTAGGAATGGATTGGTTAGCTGAAAACCATTCCACGATTCTGTGCAAGGAGAGGAAAATTTCGTTCCATTTTCCTGGACAAAAAGCTACGAGCTTTCATGGAATCAACATGGGGAAGAAGATCCTGATTATATCAGCACTGAAGGCAAGGAGAATGATAAACAAGAAAGGATGTCGCGCTTTTCTTGTTTACCTGAATGGAGAAGATAAAACGGAGATAAAAGTAGAAGATGTGGAGATCGTCCGAGAATTTCCAGATGTTTTTCGAAAATTTACCAGGATTACCCCCTGATAGAGAGTTGGAATTCACCATCGACCTGGAACCAGGATCAGCTCCAGTGTCGAAAGCACCTTATCGAATGGCTCCAAAGGAACTTGAAGAATTGAAAATCCAAATCCAAGAACTGTTGGACCTAGATTTTATCAGACCTAGTGTATCACCTTGGGGAGTACCTGTCTTATTTGTCAAGAAGAAAGATGGTTCCTTGAGAATGTGCATAGATTACCGAGAACTGAATAAGCTGACACTCAAGAACAAATATCCACTTCCCAGGATAGATGACTTGTTTGATCAATTACGAGGAGCAAGTGTGTTCTCGAAGATCGACCTCAAGTCAGGTTATCATCAACTCAAGGTACGGCCAGAAGATGTATCTAAAACTGCATTCGAACAAGATATGGCCACTATGAGTTTATAGTTGTGCCATTCGGATTAACAAATGCACCAACCGTATTCATGGATCTCATGAACATAGTGTTCCATCCATACTTAAACAAATTTATCTTAGTCTTCATAGATGATATTCTCATCTATTCAAAGAATGAAGAAGAACATAAGGAACACTTGAGGACGGTTTTACAATCCTTGAGATCTGAGCAACTTTTTGCTAAATTCAGCAAATGCGAATTTTGGCTTAAGGAAGTAATGTTCCTTGGACACATTGTGTCGGCAGAAGGAATTAAAGTTGATCCGGCAAAGGTAGAAGCAGTACAAGGATGGAAATCGCCAAGAACCCAAAATGAAATCAGAAGTTTCTTGGGATTAGCTGGTTACTATCGGAGATTCATTGAAGGATTCTCAAAGATAGCAAGGCCAATAACACAGCTACTCCGAAAGGGAACCAAATTTACTTGGACTGAAGAATGTGAGGCAAATTTCCAAAAGCTCAAAGAAAAGTTAACAAGTGCGCCAGTACTAGCAGTTCCAGAAGCAAACAAAGAATATGTAGTTTCTACTGATGCTTCTAAGAACGGACTGGGTTGATTGTTGATGCAGGAAGGAAAAGTGATAGCTTATGCATCCCGACAACTTAGACCCCACGAATTGAATTATCTAACTCATGACCTGGAACTAGCAGCAGTAGTACATGCACTAAAGATTTGGAGACACCACCTCTATGGAGTGAGGTGTGAGATCTTCACAGATCATAAGAGTTTGAAATACTTCTTCGAGCAAAGAGACTTAAACATGAGGCAAAGAAGATGGCTCGAATTGGTAAATGATTATGACTGTGGTATAAATTATCACCCGGGCAAGGCAAATGTGGTAGCTGATGCCTTGAGTCGTAAGAATCAATCCAAGTTAGGATGACTCTTTACAAGGGAAGAAAAACTCGTTGAAGAGTTTGAAAGAATGAAAATAGAAATGGTTGAACAACCAGAGACGATCATGAGTCGTATTGCTACACTCACATTGACGTCTGATTCGAGAAAAAAGATAATAGACGAACAAAGGAATGATGAGAAGTTGGAAAGAATAAGAGTCAAGGTGAGAACTGAAGGGTTGAAAGATTTTAGAGAAGCTTCAGACAATGCCTTATTGTTTGAGGAAAGATTGTGTATTCCAAACAATATCGAGCTTCGAAACGAAGTCATGAGTGAGGCTCATGATACACCTTATACCGCCCACCCAGGAAGCACTAAAATGTATCAAGACTTACGAGGAAAGTTCTGGTGGGAAGGCATGAAACGAAACATAGCCTCTTTTGTAGAGCGTTGTCTTGTTTGTCAACAAGTAAAAGCATTGCACCAATGACCCTACGGAAAATTACAGCCTTTGGAAATACCCGAATGGAAATGGGATGAAATAGCGATGGATTTTGTTACGGGTTTGCCAAAGTCGAAAAGAGGGAACACTGCTATATGGGTAGTAGTGGATAGACTCACAAAATGTGCACATTTTCTGCCAATTCAGATTACTCATGGATCTGATAAGTTAGCCCAGTTGTACGTAAAAGAAATTGTACGCCTGCATGGGGTACCAAAATCTATCACGTCGGATAGAGATTCTAAATTCACTTCGAGATTTTGGGTTAGCTTACAAAAAGAATTGGGCACGAAATTGAACTTTAGCACAACATTTCACCCACAGACCGATGGGCAATCGGAAAGGACGATTCAAACACTTGAAGATATGCTGAGAACAGTAGTGTTGGATCGAGGTGCAAAGTGGGAAGATGTTTTACCCCTCATTGAGTTTACCTACAATAATAGTTATCAAGCGACGATTGATATGGCCCCATACGAAGCCTTATATGGAAAGAAATATCGATCACCGCTTTATTGGGATGAAGTAGGTGAGAGAAGAGTTTTAGAGCCTGACACAGTAAGTGAGATGATTGAGATCGTCCGTCAAATTAGGCAACGAATAAAAGAATCTCAAGATAGATAGAAGTCTTACGCTGATATGCGTAGATCTGAGATACATTTTGAATGTGGAGATAAAGTCTTTCTTAAAGTCTCTCCATCGAAAGGAATTACAAGGTTTGGAGTGAAAGGAAAATTGAGACCCCGTTTTATAGGACCTTATGAGATCCTAGAAAGAATAGGCCCAGTTGCCTATAGATTGGCTCTTCCGCCAAGTTTGGAGAATGTACACAATGTATTTCACGTGTCACAACTAAGAAAGTACGTGTACGATCCAAAACACGTAATCCATCATGATGACGTGATCCTCAACCCAGATATGAGTAATGAAGAAGAACCTACGGCTATTCTAGACCGCAAGGTTCAACAGTTGAGAAACAAGTCCATTTCTCTAGTGAAAGTACTGTGGAGACATCATGGACAAGAGGAGGCCACGTGGGAGCTTGAGGATGCCATAAAGAAAGATACCCCAACCTTTTCTAAGGTATGCAAATTTTGGGACGGAATTTCTTTTAAGGGGGGCAGAATGTAATATCCCGAAGAATTAAAGCCTAATTACGATAATTAAACTTCATAAATTAGGGTTTCGTCGCGATAATTAAATTAGTAACTTATCAAATATTGATTTCAACCAATTAAGATATAATCAATTCTTATATCATATTCACAATTTATTGTGAATTAAGGGATATAGTTTATATAATTCTTTCGGTAGTAATATTTTAACGTCGATTGAATATCGATAGTTAATATTACGTTAATTTTTCTAAGTGACGAAGCTTAGAATTAAATTCCCTTATTAATGAAATGAATTAATAAAGTCATTACGACTTTATTACGAATATTTTGAGATGGTTCGATTATGAACGTTTTGAGACTTTTGAACGTCAACGTTTTGAGACGATTAGAAAAATAAGTCTAATGATCAAGGAATTATAATATTTAAATTCTTATGATTATTTTATGTAATAAGAGCATTATTTATCATTAAAATAATGGTAGAGAATTAAGGAATAATTATGGAATAAAATGTACAATTTTCGAAAACCCTAATTTCGAAAATTAGGGTTTTAACACATGAATCATTTTAATATTTTTTTCTATGATTTAATTTATCATCTAAGACATATATTATGCTATATAACTACTAATAGCAAGAAAATAAAATGTTTGGTACCTACACAATGAAAGTGTCGTGAATGTGTATATGTAGAAATGAATTTTTGCTATCTTTGGTCATGCTTAGTAATTGGAGTACCAAGTGGGATTACTTACACACAAACCAAGATAATTAATGGAGAATCAAGTGGAATGCATTGTCTTGTGTCATAGCCGTGTATTTTTGCTTTCAAATTGAGGTAGGAAAGATTTTTGGAACTCTTGTGTGATGACTTTAAATACATTTGGCAATGTGTAGATATTATATACATAGTATAAGACAAAAATAAATAAAAGCTCTTCCCTTTTTGAAATGAGGGTGTTGTCCCTTTTTTGATCCAAAGCAAATGATGTGTTTCATTTATTTAGTTGAGTAAATGACATTTAATGTGTGTAAGAGTGAGTCATAAAGCAAAATAAAAATCTTGCTTGCTTAGTGAGTGAGAGGACCGAGAGGAATGGTCAAGGCTAAAGTAATTAATTGTTTTATTTCTTTTGTTGGTTTGAGTATATAAGTTGTAACACCCCATCTTACTTAACCAAGCAATTAGTTAAGTAATTAGGCTGTTACGTGGGTTAAGAAAGAACTTATGAGAATTTTTAATGACAATTCCGACGGAATATACATGTCAAACAATGTTTGACCTCAACTTTCATCATGAATGAAGCAATTGTTTAATCGAAAGAGGTAGATCCGACAAAGAATGATTCTAGGTTCTCAAGCCCCAAGGAGTAATCGAATAAAGACCAATAACGGCTGAGGATGAATAATCAGAATAAGATAATCAAGATCAAATACGACATTGATCTGATATCACAGGTTAAACTAATTTTACAATGAATGTAAGAACTCAAACATGCTTTCACCAAAATAGGATCTTTGATTAACTAGGGTCGAAAACATAACTCATCGATAACTTCGAAACATTTTATAGAATATTGTATTCAACAAAACGGTTCTAGACATTCAAAAGAAATCCTTGTTCATAGAAGCAAGTCGACATCATAACAGAGATGTCAAGATCTCAACAATGAAATGAACTGTCATTAGGGTAATTATCATAAGACAAACGAGCAAAGGCCAAAGTTCGGCAACAAGAAGTGTGGCTGAGAATTATGTATGATGACATAAGACTCTGGGCAAACAAGACATGGCAATAACAAATTAACAATACCATCATGAGATGAAACATCTAGAGAAGCTCCTCTGCACAACATTCGATTCCAGCATCCTCTCGAGCTCATCCTGCATCTTTAGAAATATATGCAGGGCGTGAGTACTAGATGCACTCAGTGGGTATATGCCGAAAACATTTAAAACATTGATCTTAGGGCTATAAGATTGACTTGCCATAACATTTGCAACACACATGAGTTTTCAGTTAAATAACCAGTGCATGCTTCTGAAATAAACTTACTTGCTTTCATGCTCATATATTCAAGATGCAACATTAAACATGTGTCTCGCAGACATAATCTCATTCATAAACCATATCTACAAGACTCTTGTGTTGAGAAGTAGGCCTCTCTTCTCAAACACCGTGATCGCCATTTAGCTCACGATCACTCTGTACACAAACCTCATCGGCAGCTCGTCCAAAGATAGGGCCGATATCATCCATCTCTCTAGATAGGCAACATGCATCATATATCATGCTCAAAAACTTGGCAAGTCAGCCAACTTTTCATAAAATGCATATCATATCATTTAGTATGCAAAAGCATATCATTTCATATCTTTAGAAAGAATTTTACCCACCTGGCAACAATCACTCAGGTGAACTGTATGTTCTGTCCTTCTCTTCTTTCTTCTCTGAACTTGGCCCTTCATTAACATAAAGTAGCGTATAAGCATACCAGGAGCCAAACTAGAAGATAAATTCTTTATCTTATCTAAGTCGTCAACACGACTATAACTTCTCGATATTCAAGACTCTATAGTCTATGAACACTTGGGTCATTGCATCCCCTAACATCTAAACATATAACGAGACTTAACTAAGTCTCGTATAACTAAACAAGCACATAGGACTGATCAACAACTTAAGCCATCTAATCTTAATCACAAACCAACAAATCTTTACAAACATAACTTATGACCAACGTGAAAAATCACGTGAGACGTCATCTAACATAAACGAACCTCTATACATACTCATCTATTATCAAAGATCATCAATCATTCATCAAAATCCAAAGATCAAAGCTCTAACATTGAAAACCCATTTTGACGTCAAACTAAAATATTTCATCTTTAATATACGTCGGCTGAAAATTCCGAATAAATCATTTTAAGCTTTATTCATATCATAGAATCCAAATATGAAGTCAAAATGATCAAATAAAATCAAAATCCAACCTTTGTGTGAGACATAGGGTTCGGTCCTTTTAGGGTTTTCATATGGGTTCGATTTTAATCGTTTTTCTTGCTCAAATCATGTTTATATTTACCCAACAACACATATATGAAGGCATATCAAGCAAATTAACAACATAAGTTCAAGATCTAGGCTTCCTCTTTTCCAAAATTTCATGGATTCCAAGGAATAAACTCATGCTTGAAATTTCAACATTAAACAACTCCTAGGCGGTAGATCTAACATAATATCAAGAAATAATCGAACAAAACATGCTCCTTCAAACATACTCATAAGAACCAAAACTTGGAGCCTCAAAAGTTCATATTTTTCAGATTTTTAAACCATAAATAGGTTCTAGAGATGTAGATCTACCTTTGTGCGAAGACGGATCGTGAATTCGACGGTTAGATCTTCGTAGAAATGAGTTTGAAAATTTTACACACTGCAGTGTGTGTAAGTGTGTGTTTTCGAAAATCATGGAAAGAATGGTGGAAAAGAAGTTCTTTGGAAGCTAATTATATATATATATATATATATAAGTCTTAGGCACTATTTCAATCTTCCTTAATAAGCTATTGATTTTCTAGAATATTCTAAGCTTATTACATAAGCTTTAAATGGCTTCTTTGGAAAGCCTTTAGTAATCTTCTTTGGTAAGCTATAAATTAGCTTCTTTGATATGTTATTAGTTCTAAAATTCTCCTTAGTTTATTATATAAGCTTAAAAATAGAGATATAATGTATCTTTTGAAATTAACAAATCATTATAAATCAGACAGAAATATGGAAATTTCCAATGAGTTGAAACTTTCATAAATTACTCTTTCCAAAATAACATCATATTTTGACTGTTAAAAGCATTTTTAGTCTCAAAAACCATTTTGGGTACTTTGCTCTTGATCTGGGTTTATTCAGCAAACACAAATATCTAAAAAGGGTAAAGACTCTGAAATTCTATGACTCTTGGAACAAGAGTTCTATGAACACATATCTTATCACATCAAGACTCTTGAAATCTAGATCTTCTCATGCTAATAAAGACTTTATGATCTTTTCTAAGATTCTATCTCGAATCTATCTCAGATTATATCTGCTCGACTCAAAGCTCAACATAAAAGCTTTTAACTTAAACAACTCTTTCTTAAGGATGCAATGCCCTTCTTATTAAGCTCTTAATCAAGAGCTAATCTTTGCTACAGGAATGCGGGGTATTACATAAGTGTTAAGTGAATAAAGCAAATCAAATCACTTCTCTTCCCAAACCATCTACTGCCGTGAACTTGAGAAATAAAAGCTTGAAGTGTTCTCCATTTTTAATAGCCCTAAACCTTGATACAAAAATACCTACACCAAAAATCAAAGCCGGACAAAAGGTTTGGAATCGAACAAGCTATTTATATACACTAAAATTTTCGATTTACAACCGTTAGATTTTAATATATATGTTTAGGTTCTTAATAAGAAAAATAGGATACATTATGTTAGCATGTTTAGTTGTTTACTAATTATGTTTAGTATGTTATGTATAAGCATATGTATTGTTGAAATTTAAAGCTAAGCATGTTATAATTATTTTTGTGATGATCGAAAATTTTATGATTTAATTTGTTGATGGATTAGTGATATATGTTGATAATAGAACTCATTGTGATTTGTTGGAAATTTTTAGAAATTGTATGTAATGTTTTTGTCATTACCGAAAATTATTAGAAATTGTATGTTGATGTACAAATTATATTTAAGTGATATTATAGCATATTATTAATCTAGAGCATTGATTTAGTGCTATGTGAATTTATTATAATTTTTAGAAAATATATGCTCATATGTTAGAAATTTTCGAGAATGCTTAAGTAGGGGTACATGGATGTGTGAATTGTAAATGTTGGATATTATGCTAGATTAATGATATAGAATGATGTTTAGGCATTGGGGATTTTATTAGAATTTTAGAAAATTGTTTGGTAATATTTGTAAAAATATTCGAAAGCTATAAGTATAGGAAAGGTGATGTCCAATTTTCCTATAGCTAATGTTAATACATATTAATGATCCTAGGATAATATGGTGTATTATATGAATTTAGAAGAATTTTTGGAAGAAGTTTGAGAATTTAGTTTGAGAATGCCGAGAGTTAAGGTAAGGAATTAAGAGTTTTAAATTCTTTTTATCAAGAAAAATATATACTCTATATTTAGAAAATATTTTAGACCTACTAAGAATTTATGGGATTTTATAAACATAGTATACTATGTTTATGGCGAAACGTTATATTAAATAACGTTGGACATGAAAAATAATGTATAATGTACAAGTTAGATCATATTAAAGTAAAATACTGATCAAGTTTATTGATTAACGTGAAAAAACGAGAATTAGAGTTATTTGATAAGAAATCGATTGAAAATCGATTTATATGGAAATTAGTTATCAAAATGTGAATAATTCGAAAAATATGTTAAGAAAAGTAAAAAATATTGACTTAAGTCTAAACGTATGAAATACGTTGAATAAATACACTAATACGTGTAAAACGTATTAAATTTATAAGAATATCTCATTTGTGAGAAACGATTTCATAATTGAAATCATGTTATCGAAAAACGTTGGTATAAGTTCGACGTTTAACCTAAATGGTTAATATGAGACCGTAGATCATATTACGTCTCTATCGAAGTACGAGAAATTATTAATTAAGATATACGATGAAAATACATATTAATTTAGTTAAGAGATGTGAATTATTATATTATAAGTTATCAAAGTTTATTAAACTTTGAAAAATCTTGAAAAACGTGACCGACGTACTAAATTAGTTTTTACGTAAAGGTGGGACGCGGACGTGATCAAGCGACGTAGAAAGAAATCATATTTTGAGAAATCGACGATCCAGGTGGGCTTTAATATACTCAAAAAGATAAAATGCTTACCAAATGATTTATTTACGATGCTTATTTACAAGAAATGATGTTGAAGATTTTTTTAATTACTTGTCCAAAATGTTTATGTTTTATGTATGTATCCTATCCATGATCGAATTGTGAATGTTGTTGGGTAGCTCCCAACTTATGAAATGATTGAATTCGTATCCTTGTTAGTACCCGCAAGGATGATTGAGAATTCGTATCCTGTGCCGGAGTGGCAAGGATTTTGTGCACTAGTTGGTGACTGTGTGCTGAAAGGGTTCTCGACCTGTCACGGCGTCCGTGGGAGGATGCCTCCTTCTACGGCGCGAGATGAATTTATGAGATGAGTTGAGGGAAATATTATATGTGAAGGGATATGGATCATACATACAAGGAAAATATGTCTGGCCAGACAATTATTTATGAAATGATGAAAATGTTTCGTAAGTATAAGGCCTTTTCAAATAAAACCCTTGTATCTTACTATGATGGGGCAGTGTAATTTAAATTGATAAAAAATTGGCATGAGTTCACTGAGTGCATTCTTATACTCAGCCCTACATGTTTGTTTTTAAATGTGCAGGTTGAGCAGATGATGGATGGATGTGTGTTGAGCAGTCGAAACTTCTTTTGATAATGATATGTTAGAAACCTTGAATACACATCGTCATATGTGTATTCACATGCTTTTCCGCTGCGATAGAACACTAAACTTATCTTTTGATGTTGTGAATAATCCCTTCAGATCATGGAATCTTTTGTTAAGAATCAGAGGTCTCTTTTATATGTAAATTATGTGTGTCTCGTACATAATGGTTAACTTCTTAGTTTACTTGATGTATGTCCCACAAGTCTTTGATTAATTCTCTTTCATGTTCCTTGAATACTATTCCAAGTATTAGTCCTCGTTAATCCGTCCTTAGGATTAGAGGGTTGTTACAATAGTAATCTTGTATAAGTTCTATTCCATTTTGATATATACTCTGATTGCTAGACAACCATTAAAGAGTTTATGTTGGATGCGATATGATAATATGGAGATTAATGTGTGGTCGACAAAGAAACTATTACTTGTTTGAGACGAGAGAATTTCCTACAGATTTCATTATTCATAACTCAAAGACCTTGGCCAAGCACGATGAATAATGATTCATTAAAGTGTTATTGAATTTGGATGAAAATATAACTATTGGATTGGTTTGAGTTTCGATTTAATTCCACACTTAATATCTAATTTGGGTATTAGTTAATAGAAGGATTGTACGTGTATGACGATTCATGTTCCAAATAGATTTATTCGCTATTTTACCTAGTGCTAGGTAGCCATGCTACTTGTTAGATGTTTCCATGGTTTATTTGTTCTTGAAATTTAAAGTTAATTTCAAGCGAATTAATTTATTGGATAAATATAATTGAATAAGTTTTATTTGATTAGGTTGTAATTTGTTACATGCCAATTGCTAGTGTTAGTCTTGAATCTAAGAGGGTCACAATGTTTCAATTGAATCGATTCAATAGTTGAATCCGATTAATTAATATATATTAATTAGTAGGACTTGTTCTAGTTTAATATGTTAAATTAGATATCAGTTAAATTTAATTAATTGAATATAATTGGATTAACAAGTATGGTTCAATATTAAATTAATTAGATTAATTTAAATAGATATAAAATTAATTTGATTAATTTTGAATCTAGAAAACAAGATATATTATATATATATATATATATATATATATATAATATAGTCCTGATAGAGGAAAATAATAAAAGAGATTTACCATGAAATATAATACACAACTGGAGAAGGAATTGATTCCTTAATTATGGGAATCAATCATTGTTTAAGGAGGAAACGTTTTTCCTTAACTTAAGAATCTTCCTATAAAATAGTTATGTCTTTTCATTATTCTCCTTCTTGGTCATTTTTCCTCTCTGATTTTTACACTAAAGAAAGGCGTTTGATTTTACTAGCTGATAGGATACGGCCCAACTATTAGGCCCAAGCATCAGGCCCAATATAAATGGGCCCCGATATTAAGCTCGGCCTATGTAAGTTCGGCCCAAGAAGAGGCCCAATACAAATAGGTCCCGACTATAAAGCTCGGCCTATGTGAATTCGGCCCAAGAAGACTCCTTAACCAACTACAACTCAAATCATAAGTGGAGACGTAGAAGATTCAGATGCATATCTAAAAGAATCCTTATGAGAGAAGACTTTGTATTAGAGTCGAACTCATTATGATGGTTTATAAATAGAGCCTAGATTAGAGGAAATCGGTTAGCTACTCTTTTTGTAATCGCTTTTACACACTCGAATACACATACACTCTCTTGCTCCGTGGACATAGATCTATTTTAAAGATCGAACCACGTTACATCCCTCGTGTTCTTTACTGCATTCATTACCTTACGAAATTAAGATCGATCACTGGCGCCGTCTGTGGGAACTGAAATTTTATGTTTTCGATCTTTTTCTCGGGTAACAATCAGAACAACGATGAATACAAGGAGCATTACATCCAGGGCTGCTACCGGTAACAACCATGGCGGCAGGACGTGCCGAACTCGGCTCGGGAAAAGCCCGATAAGAGATAAGACTCCCGAAGGGCACGTTCAAAGTCTCGATGAGCGAGGCAACCCTATCCTGCGCGAAGAAGAAGAGTGTCGTAGCGAAGGAGGTCGTAACAGCAACAGAGAATAACCCCAAGCATCGCAGTTGAACCTCGACGAAGCGGTTAAAGAGTTCCTTGAAAAAAATAAGGAGAGCTTCCTCCAATATCTTAGCCGAGAACAAGGTCGGCACCATCATGAAGAAAAGGACGCCGAAGCTTCATTAAAGCACGAGGCGGCACAACGAATATCCCCCAGCCTTCAGGTGGTAGGCGCTCGTGCCGTGGATCATGCCCCTACACAAGTTGGTTTCCAAACCGATCGTGCAAGGGAAGAGCAGCGTGGGATAGGTCGTCGCGATCTCCGCGAGGTCGACCCCCACAATTACAACAAGTCCGGCCGACGACCTCAGCATCGTTCTCCGGGGGACGGGTTCGATGGATACGGGAGGATCATTACCCCTTTCTCCAATGAGATACTCGACACTCCTCTCCCGGACAAGTACAGGGTATCGAGTATAGCCCCCTATGACGGACTGAGGGATCCGCAAAATTTCCTTTCTCAATTCCAATACAACATGATCAACCAGCGTCTCAACACTATCCACATGTGCAAGTCGTTCCCGAGTTACCGATCGACAACGCCACGGTGGTTCGACGGTTTACCTACCGTAGTATCGATCTTACCGAGATCTAATGGAAGCCTTTCATCGAAGGTTCTTCGAGAAAACCGAGTCTAAGACCACATCGGCTCATCTCTTCACCGTGAGACAAGGCCGAGGTGATTCCATCAGCGACTTCATGACCAGGTTCAACAAGGAGTGCCTGAAAGTCGAGGACGTAAACGACCTCCTCATTATCTCGGCTTTCCAAAATGGCATCTTGTCTGGGGTCCTATATAAGGAGATCGTCAAGTACAAGCCCCGTACTGCGTCGAAGCTGTGGCGCATAGCAAATCGGTTCACCAAAGCGGACGAAGCGGACAGGAAAAAGCGAGAAGCCGACAAGTCAGAGCCCTCTGACAAGAGAAGGAAAGAGGATGGTCGAGGGGACCGAGTCCAAGGTCGACGAAGTGCCTTGGAAAGGTTACAACGTGCCCTTATAGAGTCTAGGCTAGGGCCACGTCATAACCCCGAACGACCTCAGTACACACCCCTGACGAAGACAAGAGCGGAGATTTACGAGCTCCATACGGACATGTTCAAGAAACCTCGACCCATGTTAAGGGGAAAGAAACGCCGATCCAAAGACAATATTGCTCCTTCCATGAGGACAACGGACACGACACGGAGGAATGCAGGGACCTCATGGCAGACATCGAGAAGTTGGTGCATGACGGGGTTCTTAAGAGGTACCAAGGTCAAGGCCGACGAACTGGTCAGTACGAGGCTCCCCACCGAAGTCAGAAAAAGCGGAAGCAAGAGAAGAACATGGGAAATTGTGGCCCTCACAAGAAAGTAAAGCACGACACCGACGAAGAAGGTGATGACGAGCCTCAGTACGATGGAGTTATATCCACCATCACGGGGCTCCCCCGCGGTACTACGAAGTCCTCCCTAAAAGCCGAGGCCCGAAGTCCCCGAACCAGAGAACCTGTAAATAAAAGGTTCAAAAAGGACGAGGCCATAACCTTTCTCGAGGACGATCCTGCATCACCGTAGTACTCACCGGGATGCTCGACCGATAATCCAAGCGGTGGTCGCCAACAAGTTAGTCCCACAGATACGCCGACAACAAAATGCGTCGGTGAGCATCCTCTTCAAGGAGTGTTTCGACAAATTAGGGATTGAGGAGGCCCGCCTTAAACCAAGACCACTACCTGCCGGAGCTTCAGACAAGAAGAGACACGCCCGGAGGATCATTGAACTACCCATCACGGTGGGAAAGCACCGACGAGCTCCACCAAAGTGACACAATTCTTCGTGGTAAACGCCCACTCACCATATAACATTATACTGGGACGAGACTGTTAAATGCAGTGAGGGCGGTATGCTCCACGTACCACCTAACAATGAAGATCCCCACGAGAGGAGGAGTAGTTGTGATTCGAGGAGATAAAAAACAAGCTAAAGAATGCATGCAAGTCGCCTTAAGAGGTGCTGGGACTTCGGCCCTAGTATCCACAGGTATAGCAATTAAGGAAGCCCGAGGAGTTGGAGATGGGAAAGACCTCGTTCGTTCTCGACAGTTCGGCAGAGGAGGTCACGCTGTATGAGGATGATCCCTCAAGGTCGCCAAAGTAAGTTCCACCAAGTACCTCAACTAAGAAAGCGGATCATCCAACCCTAAGGAGTTCGAGACGTCTTTGCATGGTCACCGACATGACCGGGTCTCACCGAGTATTAATACTCATCGGCTCAACATTGATCCAAGTATCAAACCGTTCGCAAAACAATGATCTTTGCAATGAACGGAATCAGTCATACATGACGAGGTGAACCAGCTACTGAAAGCAAGCATATTGTTCGAAGTCAAGTATCCGACCTGGATAGCCAACCCGGTGATGGTCAAGAAAGGAGGAGGGGGATGGCGAATGTGTATCGACTACACCGATCTCAATAAACATTTCCCTAAGGACTGCTATCCCCTTCCCAACATTGACAAGAAAGTTGACGCTTTGGTCGGATACGAAGTCTTCATCTTCCTGGACCTATACAAGGGGTATCACCAAGTCCTAATGAGTGTCGAGGACGCATCCAAAATAGCCTTCATCACGGACTTCGGTGTTTTTGCATATAAGAAGATGCCATTCGGACTCAAGAATGCAGGGGCCACCTATCAAAGAATGGTGGACAAGATATTTCAGCCCTACATCGGTTAAAATGTGGAGGTGTATGTTGATGATATCGTCGTCAAAAGTAAGGAGAAAGTTGCATGTGTTGCCGACCTCCGGATCGTCCTCGGCCTACTTCGTGAAGTGAACCTAAAGCTAAACCCCAAAAGTGTACATTCGCAGTACGGTCTGGAAAATTTCTAGGGTGCTGGGTTTCACAAGAGGGATTAAAAGTCAATCCATCCAAGGTTCAAACCATTTTGGAGATGAAGGTGCCGAAGACAATCCACGACGTGCATAAGTTGACGGGCTGCATAGCTGCACTGAGCCGCTTTCTCTCAAAAGCCGCGGATAAGCAACTCCCCTTTTTCAAAATTCTCAAAAAGGCTCCGGAGTTCCATTGGGATGATAAACACAAGTTGGCATTTGAAGATCTCAAAAACTACCTCGCCAAACTCCCAACTTTATCTGTCCCAAAAGAAGGAGAAGTCCCCCCCCCTATACCTCACAGCTTCGGATGAAACCATAAGTGTGGTTTTGGTACGAGAGGATGGACGTCGTCAGCTCCCTGTATATTTCATCAGCCGAGCACTAAAAGGGCCAGAAACGAGATATCAACCTCTGGAGAAGCTTGCTTTGGCATTAGTAAATGCTGCAAGGAGATTACGACCCTAATTCTATGCACATCCCATACAAGTTCTCACCGATCATCCACTTCGGCAAGTATTGACAAAGCCAGAAGCTTCGGGGAGAATTGCGAAGTGGGCAATTGAATTGGGCGAACACGACATCTCTTTTTGCCCTCGTCAAGCCATTAAGGGTCAGGCTTTAACAGACTTCCTTGTAGAGGCTTACTTCACAGAGAGGCCGAACCCACCGAGCCTACCTTAGATAATGCCAAAGCCGAACCCATCAAGGAAGCATCCGAGAATTGCTGGCAAATCTATGTGGATGGAGCTTCGGGGAAAACGGGTAGCGGGGCATACATCTTACTTCTGGGACCAGATGGCCAAGAAATCACCTACACAGTTCGGTTTACATTCAAAAATACAAACAACGAAGTGGAATACGAGGCCTTAATTGCAGGACTTCACCTAGCTCAAAGTCTTTAGATACGAACGTGCAAGTTCACAGTGATTCCCAGGTTATAGTAAGCCACTTGTTGGGAAAGTACGAGGCAAAAGGCAACAGGATGAAGAAATACCTTGAAAAAGCCAAAAGTCTACAACAGTCTTTCTCATACTTCCAGTTGGTTCGTATCCCAAGGGAGCAGAATAGCCGAGCTGACACCTTAAGCAAATTGGCTTCATCGTCAACGAGCCCGCCAGTAGAGGAAGTCCAAAACCGAAGCATAGACGATACCGAGGTCGAAGTCAACATAGTCTCTGACGAATAGCCTAATTGGATGACTCCCATTCAAGCATATTTGGAGAAGGGCGAGTTACCTCATGACAGACTCGAAGCTATGAAAATCTTGAGCAAATCTTTGCGATACGCACTTGAGCAAGGAATTCTCTACAGAAAGTCGTATCTCCAGCCACTCCTAAGGTGTCTAGGCCCGAACCGAGCTGAATACGTACTACAAGAACTGCATGAGGGATCATGTGAAAGCCATATCGGACCCCGAGCGCTATCAAAGAAGGTTATGCGATTGGGATACTATTGGCCAACAATGTTCCAAGACTCAATTGATCTCGTAAAGAAGTGCCCGAAGTGCCAGATTCATGGAAATGTGCCAAGGCTACCTCAAACCGACCTCGTCAGCATGCAAAGTCTGTGGCCATTCATGCAATGGGGAATTGATATTGTAGGACCCTTCTGCAAAGCTCCAGGGCAGTTTCAATTCCTGATTGTCGCGATTGACTACTTCACAAAGTGTGTGGAAGCCGAACCCTTGGTGAAAATCACAAGCAAAAATGCTCTCAACTTTGTTTGGAAGAATATTGTGTGTTGCTTCGGCATCCCTCATATCCTTGTTTTGGATAATGGAACGCAGTTCACAGATAAGGTCTTCAAAGAGTGGTGTCAAGAGCTTCGGGTTCAACAAAATTCACCTTGGTGGCCCATCCTCAAGCAAATGGTCAGACCGAAGTCACCAATAGGACAATTGTGAAGGGACTCAAAACTCGCCTAGACCGAGTAAAAGGCAACTGGGTGGAAAATTTACCACAAGTTTTATGGTCATATCGTACAACACATCGGACATCGAATGGAGAAACACCCTACAGTTTGGTGTATGGAACCGAGGCAGTCATCCCAGCTGAAATCGGTATGCCGAGCCCCCGTATTGTCCATTTCTCAGCCGAAGTAAATGAAGAGAATTTACGAGCTGACCTCGACCTACTAAAAGAAAAGAGAGACCTCGCCTACATTAGAGAAGCTCGGTACAAGCAACAAGTAACTCGGTATTATAACCAGCGTGTTAAATCCCGACAATTCCAAGTAGGCGACCTCGTACTTTGAAATAACGAAGTCAGCAAAGCCAAAAAGCTCGGCAAGCTAGAGGCCACATGGGAAAGACCATACCGAGTAGAAGAAGTCCTCGGAAAAGGGTCGTATAAACTCGCCCATTTATCCGATGAGCAAATACCTCATACGTGGCACATCATTCATCTGAAGAGATATTTCGCATAAGTGTCAAGTTGTTCATGTCATTTTGTCGCGTCTTTAGGTCCTTTTTCTTTTGTAACGTCGTCTTTTCATTAATAAAGTCTTTTTCTTTATTTACTTCATATGCTTGCATATTTCATTTGTCACTTATGCATGCTACCTCTCCCCCATTATAAAAATACCCGGATGAACAATACCCTTTAAGGAGGACGACAAATACCCTCTAAGGAGGATGAACAATACCCTCTAAGGAGGAGGACAGGACAACAAATACCCTCTAAGGAGGATGAACAATACCCTCTAAGGAGGATGATGAATACCCTCTAAGAGGATGATATCTAAACGCGCGTAAGGGGACCACCCTTATCGACACTTCTCGACAAATAAGGAACCTATACCCTCGTTTATTTCGAGGACGAACTACCCTCTTTTATTTCTAGGATGAACTACCCTCTTTTATTTTGAGGACGAACTACCCTCGTTTATTACGAGGAAGAACTACCCTTGTTTATTTCGAGGATGAACTACCTTCGTTTATTACGAGGACGAAATGCATACAGTGTTTGATAAACAGGAAAAATCAACACAAGGCAACGAAAAATTCGTTCTTATTTCCGAAGTATACAATGCATACAAGACATTACGAGGACGATGAAGGACTAGGAGGCTAAGAGAAGTTAAGCCAATCTCTACAAAAATCAGGGTTCAGCAGCTCATCTATGCTCACCCTACCCCTACCTCGTCCTCGATCGACACCAGGAGCTCGGCCGGCTCGACCTCTATGTCTCGCTACACGACCCCGGCTGCTCGATGAATGCCGTCTCTCTTACATATAGAACTCCCGAGAATGTCTATCGACAAAATGCACCGTCGGGGAAGAAGAAGCCTCGGCAGAGCAGGCTTCACGCAGAGGGAAAAGTCTAGTTAATCGATCAAGCACACGCCGAGATGTGGTTGACGAGCTACAACGATCTTGTCTGATGCACCTCCTATTTTTCTCGTGTCGGCAAGTCGCCCCGAAATTACCGTGAGTCCCGGCCAGTACTCATGTCCGTAGCTCGAACAACGAGCTGCGATCTCTAAGACTTTGGCTTCGGCTTCGAGATGGTCAATCCGCCACCCGCGAATAACCGCCAGACTCGTATTCTGCATGCTCATCGGTGACCTTTTTGGCATCATCCTTCGCAATCTCGAGCTTCTCCTCCAACTCCAAAAACCGAGCTTGAAGCTAGTCGAATATCTCTTGAGAAGCCCTGAATTTGACATCGGCTTCCTCCTGTACATGCCCAAGCTTGCCCTGCAAGTGAAGGACCTTGACTTCCTTCGCTTCGAGAGCTCGGCTCAAAATTTTATTCGTTCAGCCAAGGAGACATGTCAACAGGTTCAAGAATAGACTGAGACAAGAAAAGAAAAGCATACTTCAATGAATTGGAGAATTTTATTAAAGCCTTTAAGGTAGGTCAAAAACGCCATCTTAATGATGACGTAGTTACATTTTATCTACAAAAAATGGATCAATCGACTTCTTCAGCTTTTTTCCTCGGGCTCAGCAGGCTCGATCTCCTTCCGAGATCCAGCACCGCCTCCTTCCGAAGCTTCACCGATACCGCCAACCTCGGTTCCTTAGCCAGATCGGCCATAATCGTTTCGAGCAGGGTGTCCCGGTCCACCGAGCAAGCACGGACAGACTCGACGGTCAGCAAGGTCGAGGAAGAAGCCAACTTTTCCAAAACGGGAAAATTCACCAGACCGTCGGCGAGAACCTCGGCATACGCCCGCAGCAGAGCCTCATTCTCCATCACCTCATACCCGTACTTAGACTTATCCAAATCCGGGTAATCCTCGGCAACTTCATCGAGGGTGGCCGCTGCCACGCGCGTATTTAGGATCTCGTCCAACTCGTCGGCCAGCCCAGAGAACCTCCTGGACAAAAATAGCCACACCGCAAAGGTGCAGAGAAGCTCTCCTTACGGGGCCATCATCTCGGCCTCACGACGTCTGACCTCCTCCACCTCGGCCTTCAGCATGCCCACCTCATCCCTCAATGAGCCGACCTCGGCCTTCAACGAGTCGACCTCGGCCGCCTCGCCACCTCAACAGCCGCCACAGCCGTGGCCTCCCTCTTCACCGTATCCCGAGCCTTCGCTTTGGCCTCGGCCACCTCTAGGATAAGGAGGGTATTCTCCTCCTCCAACTCCCTAGATTACCGAGCCACCTGGTCGAACTGGGCGACGGCGTCATCCAGAAAATCCGTCACCCTTGCGAGCTCGGTCTTCATATACTCGGTCCCCTGTACAAGAATCACTCATGTCAACAAACTACATAAATACATAAATTGGTGGCGTGCAAACAAGTGCATTACCTCGGGGAAGGACCGACGTGCGACCTGGGTGTCGACGATCTCGCAATCATCATCGCCGGCAGGAGGAGAAACCACGCGCCTTTCCTTGACGGGGCGTGGCATAGATGGGGGCGAAGGCGACCTCACTTGGACTTTGGCCTTCTCAGAAGAGGCCTCGGCCACATCCTTCAATGCCAAGGTGGAGGGCTCGGCACCAGAGCTAGACCTCTTCCTTTTCTTCCCCTTAAGAAAGTCCACTGTGAAGATAAAATAATTACCATGTTAGAACATAAAGCAAAAAAATCAATCAGAAAGCTGAAGTGAAAAAGGGGGCCTCATCCTTCTCCGGTTCTACCGAGGTAGCAGGATCATAGGGCTCACCAGCAAAGAACGAGCTCACCTCGGAAAAGCTTCATCAACAAGGCCAACCTTATCCAAAACCTCCTCGATGCCACCGAAGCTATCATCGGTGGCCATATCCCCCAGCTTCCCTGTATTCCAGATGAACTAGAGGGACCCATCGAACTGACAAAAGAAGAACTTCTACCGCTCGAGATCTTCGATTGTTTTACTTTAAATCTACGACGAGGTGATAAATAATACCACCCCGCGCTAGATTTAAATTGGAAAAACCTAAGGACAAGCCCTAGGTTGAGAGGAAAAGTATGCCGATATGCATAGACACCAAAGTCCGTCAAATACCGAAAAGAATTTGGCGTTATTTGGGCAAGAGGTATGTCGAACAATTGTTGCAGTTCAACATACACGGAAGGAAAAGGAAGACGAAGACCGCACGTAAGGCTGTCCTCGTATACTGTAACAAAACCCTCCGGAGGGGCACAAGCCCTATCCTCTGGTCGGGGAGCGACCAACTCGAAAGATTTGGGAATAAAAAATTTCGAGGCAAGCTCTATTATTGCAGGGGCTTCAAGATATGAAGGAAAAGAAGAAACCCTACCAAAATCCCTCAAAGGCGGGAAACCTATTCTATGCACAAAATGGAGTATGGAATCAAGGGTGAAAACTTCTAAAACCACCGGCGAGTCCGGCGGCGACACTTACACAAGACGACCTTCATGACCGTGAGACTCCCCAGAAGAAGAAGAAGATGAAGAAGCCATAAAAACTTACTTGTTTTATGTAGAAATCGAAGAAGATATCACTGAAGCTCTGGAGAAGACGACAATGATGAAGATACTGACACTTGCACTTTTTCAGAAAGACAAAGAGTTTTTTTTTTAGGAATTTGAAAGTAGGATACGAAAAAGTGAAAGGGATAAGGCGTATCATGAAAGTTATTCCTCCAATGTGCACTTTATCGGGAACCCAACCGCTGTACGCATTAAATGAAGCTGACGTATTCCGTATTCGACATCGGTAGGGCAAAGCCAAGCGATATACGACTTCGGCAGAACGCCTCGACAGGGTGGAGCCAAGCGACATACGACTTCGGTAGAATACCTCGGTAGGGCGAAGCCAAGCGACATACGACTTGGTAGAACGCCCGGCAGGCGGCTGCGACATACGACCGCGTAACGCCTTGCGAGCCTCGACAAGGTAACGCCAGCAAGGCATAGCGACATACGACTTCGGCGGGCGATGCTGCGACATACAACTTCGATAGGATCAGACGCACTCCATTTCGCGGATCACGAGTTTCGCAAAGCAATGTCGAACCATCGCCCCCATCCATCACAACCTCACTTCTACGCCTTTTGGGGGATGTGATAGATACGCCCAACCACTAGGCCCAAGCATCAGGCCCAATATAAATGGGCCCCGACATTAAGCTCGGCCTATGCAAGTTCGGCCCAAGAAGAGGCCCAATACAAATAGGCCCCGACTATAAAGCTCGGCCTATGTGAATTCGGCCCAAAAATACTCCTAAACCAACTACAACTCAAATCATAAGTGGAGACGTAGAAGATTCGGATGCATATCTAAAAGAATCCTTATGAGAGAAGACTTTGTATTAGAATCGAACTCATTATGATGGTTTATAAATAGAGGCTAGATTAGAGAAAATCGGTTAGCTACTCTTTTTGTAATCGCTTTTACACACTCGAATACATGATCGCTCCCTTTTTCACACGTAAAAGGCGTATATAGAAGGTAAGTCGAGTATCGTATCCACAGGGATTATAATACGAAAACACAGAAGCTAGCTCAACGACAATTCATCATTATTCAAGCACAGAATCTGGGTGAGAGGTTTAAGGGCTTCGGAATTTAATCCAAAGCAGAGGTAACAAAACAGAAAATAAAATAAAGCAATAAACACTCGGATGGTAAAAACAGATAAGAAAGACTAACCCTAGGGATGCACAAATCCTATCCACAATGTAAGTTTATCTTGTTCCTATTAGCCAATTTTTAATCCAGACAAGATGGAAGATCACATATATAACCAACAACTTCGCCATCACGACAATTGCGGCGAAGAGATTACGAAGTTTTCCTATCATTCTAGGTGAAAACAAGTAACTCCAAAAGGATCACTAAGAATATGCTTCCTACGAATATCCTATCTCAGCTACGACTCAAGGATTATTCGTATCATGCATTCAAGATCGATTGACAATTAATACAATTACGTAATTAACCGACAACTAGATATGCATCAAGATTGATCAGAAATTAACACATATAAATAAGCACCAAGAATCATGAATCAATGCCTGGAAGGTAAATAGAGATAACAGGAATCACGACATATAGGATCGGATCATGCAAACCCTAGGATTAGAACGGAAAATTACCTATACATAATAAACGGAATAAAATACGAATAAATCATGAAAACGGAAAATAAATATATAAAACCCGTGATGAAGCGTTGGATGAACAATGGTTGATCTTGAATCCAATCCCAAGCGATAAACGGAAAACAAAGGAAAACGATCGGACAAAATGTTCCGGATCGATAACAACGCGATAAACTAAACTAGAACAACGCAAGAATTAAATCTAGAACTAAACCAAAGCTAAAACCAAGATAAAAATGAGAAAAACTGAATAAAAGAGGTCTGGGAACGTGTGTGCCAAGTTGGGGGCGCGAGAAGGGTGTTGCCATATATATAGGCACACCCCAAACCCTAATTTTTCCTTCTGCCGCTCGGTCTCGCGACCGATCCTCGCGATCGCTAGGTATGTCTCACGTGCGCAATCTTCGCTCGCGGTCGCCTCCTTGCGCTCGCATGGTTTCCTCGCGGCCTGGCTAGCGGTCGCTAGCCATGGTCGCGAGAAATCGATGATGAGTTCTTGCACCGGGCTTGCTCGCGGGCACGAGGTTGCGGTCGCGGTCTCGCTGGGTTCTCGTGCGGGTTGCCTAGCGGCCAGCCTAGCGACCGCTAGGCTGGTCGCTAGAAACAGGTCAGATGTGTATTTTGGCTCGTGCTTCGTTCCTTGCTTCGATTTTCAACATATGGACCTACACAACACCAAAAGAACACCCAAGAGCAGTATCTTCTAGAAATAGATAAAACATTAAGAATCTATACGTAAACGCACATTAAATGATCTAATCTCATCTTTAAATATCAACAATAAACGTGTAAAATGCGCGTTTATCAAACCCCCCAAACTTAAAGCATTGTTTGTCCTCAAACAAAACAGAAAGACACAACGAAAGATCAACGAGCATAGCAAAGAGGATACCATTATAAGCCTCGAAAACATCTCAACGCTCAAAAAGATTTAGCGCACATGACGACGTTAGCTAACTCAACACAAAAAACCATCGAGGGCAAAAACTCATTTAATTCAACCCTCACAACGGCATGTGTGTAAAATATAGGATACACTCAACTCATAAAGAAATGTAGGACGTGTATACACTCAACGATCAATGCAATGCAACATCTTACCATAGGCTTGCCGTTTCTCTAATATCTCCACCGCATCATTGTGTTCAAATTAGGATCAAAGAGGTCTTTTCAGAGGTTAAAATGTAGGCACATTGGTTAAGGTAGGATAATATATGGCTAAGTGACTCAAAAATATTCCAAGCACCCCCATTTATACTTTTCGACACATATGGACTTTGTCCATTTTCCTCTTCTTTCCCAACGTGCTAAATCGACGTTTTATGCCTCATAAGGTACCTATACTTTGATTAACGACCCTTTATGCTCAAAACAAATAGTGAACTTATCATTACTTTTTCTTTTCTTTTCTAGAGCTTATAGGGTTTCTCATTCATAACAAAGGTACTATTCTTCATCACAGATGCATTTCTCTAAAAGTAATTTTTCTTGTCATAACTACATCACAATTTCAATCCCTTTTGGTTCCCATATCCATCCTTACCTCCTATCATCCGGTTAATCGAAAGAATAAAGTCTAATAACGGCTCAAAGAAGGCGACAAATGATAGATATTCTTGGGCTATTGTTTGGGTGAATATGTGGTTAACAAAGATGGCCTTTTATCCTTTCCAAATTTGAAACACATATTGCCGTCTCGACACAAAAAACGGAAAGTTCTAGAAGATAATCACATGCACGATATCACACAATTAAAAGAAATTGTATCAAGATATTTATACAGTGAAGCTCAAGTCTCACGGGTTAAGCAACTGGTGAAAAACAAGTTTAAGCAATCTCAAGTCGTTCATGCGTCATTTTTTTAACATATCATGTGCACTATCATTAAATTTCACAAAAAATTCCTATCGTCATTGGCCACATGGATTAAAACACTTCACTTAACTCGTTGATCGATGACACAACACGAAAAGATGCATAAAAGACCGACAAAAGCCCCAACATATAATAACTTAACAAAACAACGCAAAACATAACACGGACTCTCAATCACATCACACTCGACCACTTCGCCCCCAAACTTATTGTCAACATTGTGCAATGGAGGCAATAATGTTTGCGTAAGAGAGTGATTGGGAGAGACCGCACTCATATGTTGCGCTACTCCCGTGGTCGATAGAATCCTCACCATTGATGATATACATTGGGAGTTAAAACAAACAAACAAGACACAAGAAAACAACGAAACAAGAAAACAAAACAAAGACATAAAGCACGAAATGTTGGGTTACCTCCCAACCAAGGTATGGATTTATCGTCGCTAGCTCGACGTTACCTCTTATCAATCGTGATTTGGCAACCGTGGTCTTTCCAAACTTCAATTTGCCTTGTATTGCATTGACAATGCACCACCAATTTGCACAACAATTGCTTCCACAAAGCTTGAACGAATCACTCGGATTTTATGCCGAGTTCACTTCTTCCTTGCATCATGCCCGCCGATTGAGCAAGTACTCTCTAAGCGCGCGACGCTTATGCAGCAGCAATCGTGATCGAGTAGCAATCTTCCGGCTTTTCACCGCCGTGTTGCTTGATGGCGCCATATATGGAAATCTTGAGCTCCTCATCGCTAACACGAAACATGAGATTACCTTCCCGACATCAATCAAAGCACCACCGGTTGCTAGAAAATGTCCGCCTGAGATTAGCGGTTGTTGTTTCAATTCGGGATATCTAAAATCACAAAATCGGCGGGAAAAAAAAGTCCCAATTCTTACCAACACATCTTCGACGATACCTTTAGATATGTGATCGACCCATCACCATCATCGCGATATCTTCGTCGGCTTCATCTTTCCTAGGTGCACTGGTTGAATATGTTCAAAGGCATCGATTGATGCTCGCCCCAAGTCGCACAATACATTTGGAAAAGTTTGCTCGGCGATCTCGCATTCTAACGTAAAACTACCGGATCCTTATGCTTTAAAGGAGCTTCCTCCGCAAGACGGCATCAAGATTCTTCTGATAGGGTAATTTTTTCAAATTTCCCAATTTCTTCTTGCTTGCAAGCTGCCTTTTAAAAATTTCATGTATCCCGGCATGTTTCGCAGTCAGCTCAAAGATGGGTAAATTGATCTCAACTTTTGAAAAATCTCTTTGAACGAGCAAACTCCTCGCCATATTTCGACTTGACTAGTCCACCGAAATGGGATCGGATGAGTGTACGTGAGAGAATCGATTTTGAGGCTCTTCATGGTTGACCTCGCGATCACCGGGCGTGTCGCGGGCGCCCGCTCGCTACCGCAATCCTTCTTAGCGCTCGATCTTGCGGCGCCGGTCGCCACAAACAAACTGGGCGCGACACTCGATGGCTCACGGTCGCTCGGGCGCGTGCTCGATCATGAGCTTCGTGGGGAAAACTCGGGACCTCGCGATCGGGCTCATGGTCACGAGCTCGGTCGCGAAGTTTCGCTCCGTTACTTTCTTGCTCCGTATGGCTCGGGTAACCTTGTCCACCTTGTCCGGATGGCGAAACATTGATTTTTCGGGTTCACCGTAGACACTCGGAAATCGCCCGTCTTTTGTAGTGCATTCAACTGCACGGCTACTTGATCAACTGATTTTCCAACATCTTTACGTGTTTCCCCATAGCCGTCACAATCGACCCGGATGAGTTATTTTCGCCTGCATCGCTTATAAATGCACTCGTTCGTTGCCAATTGTTGGTTGCTTACAACCAACTGCTGCATCATGTCTTCTAAATTTGGCTTCTTTGGTTCTTGAATCATACCATTCTTTACCGTGAAGCCTGCTGGAGGTTGCTGAAAATTATTCGGGTTGGCATACTGATGTGTTCGGATGATTTCTATTGTTTGGAGTGTATGCCGGATTCTCCCCGACGGTTGCTTTGATTTATAGATTGACGTCCTCCGTCTCAATCTGGCGCTTCAACCAAGTGAATTGCTTCATCACCGTCAGATCTCGAATCGCCTCGACAGCTGTCGCTTTAACCACCGGGCGTTCTCCGTTGGCCATTGATAGCTGTTGGCAGCCATCTCTCTAAAATACGACTCGCCTCGCCTACTCATCGGTTCAATAAACAGCCCCGCCGATGCATCCACTATGCTCCTCGTCTCAAACGTCACCCACCGTAGAAGCTGCGTGATTTGTTGCTCCTCGAGAATCCATGCCGTGGACATCGCCTCAATAGACCTCTCGAATCTCTCCCATGCCTCGAATAGTGATTCGTCGTGGTTTTGGCAAAATGGGAGATTTCGCGATGATCTTCGCGCCGCCCGGAAAGTATTTCGAGAGAAACTTCGCAAAGTTTTTCCCAAGTGTCAATTCCGCTCGTCCAAACTTGAACCAATCTTTCACCGGGTCATGCAGTGAGAAACCGAACATGCGATCCGGATCGTGTCTTGTGGCACCCCATTCGCTTGATGGTGTCACAAATATCGAGAAAGGTCTCGAGATGCGATTCGGTCTTGATGACTCCTCCCCAAACCGCTCTCCTCGACCATATTGATCGGGCGGCTTCACCAAAATTGTTCGCATCCACGTGTGGGCCCCACCGCCTCCTTGAACTGCTCAAGAGGAGGTCGGTACATAAAATTCAGTGGTCGATCTCGGGGTAGGGACAAGGAGTCCCATATTCGCCATCCGCGCTGCGATCTCACGAAATCGCCTAACATGCGTGCGGCTTGCTCGGGAGGAATGCCCTGCTCGTGGATTAGCCGCCATTGCAACCCGCTCTTCTCTCGCCCTCTTCTCCTTTGAGAGCTTTCGATCTCGGGATCTAGTAATATTTCGTGAGGTCCCGAGATCTTGACGCATAAACTACCCGAGAAAAGAGAGAATTTAGCTCGTAACAATAAATAAATAATATAATATATAACTTGAATTAATAAATCCAAATCGTCAAATTATTCCTATGCAATCTTAACAATCCCTAACAACGGCGCCAAAATTTGATCGCCCTTTTCACACGTAAAAGGCGATATAGAAGGTAAGTCGAGTATCGTATCCACGAGGGATTGTAATACTGAAAACACGTAAGCTAGCTCAACGACAATTCATCATTATTCGCCACGTAATCGGGTGAGAGGTTTAAGGGCTTCGGAATTTAATCCAAAGCAGAGGTAACAAAACAGAAAATAAAATAAAGCAATAAACACTCGGATGGTAAAAACAGATAAGAAAGACTAACCCTAGGATGCATAATTCCTATCCACAACGATGTTTATCCTGTTCCTATTAGCCAATTTTAATCCGCATAAGATGGAAGATCACATATATAACCAACAACTTCAGTTACGACAATTGCGGCAGTAGATTACGAGTTTTCCCTATCATTCTAGGTGAAAACAATTAACTCCAAAAGGATCACTAAGAATATGCTTCCTACGAATATCCTATCTCAGCTACGACTCAATGCTTATTCGTATCATGCATTCAAGATCGATTGACAATTAATACAATTACGTAATTAACCGACAACTAGATATGCATCAAGATTGATCAGAAATTAACACATATAAATAAGCACCAAGAATCATGAATCAATGCCTGGAAGGTAAATAGAGATAACAGGAATCACGACATATAGGATCGGATCATGCAAACCCTAGGATTAGAACGGAAAATTACCTATACATAATAAATGGAATAAAATACGAATAAATCATGAAAACGGAAAATAAATATATAAAACCCGTGATGAAGCATTGGATGAACAATGGTTGATCTTGAATCCAATCCCAAGCGATAAACGGAAAACAAAGGAAAACGATCGGACAAAACGTTCCGGATCGATAACAACGCGATAAACTAAACTAGAACAACGCAAGAATTAAATCTATAACTAAACCAAAGCTAAAACAAAGATAAAAATGAGGAAAAACTGAATAAAAGAGGTCTGGGAACGTGTGTGCCAAGTTGGGGGCGCGAGAGGGGTGTTGTCATATATATAGGCACACCCCAAACCCTAATTTTTCCTTCTGCAGCTCGGTCTCGCGACCGATCCTCGCGATCGCTAGGTCGATCGCTAGGTATGTCTCGCGTGCGCAATCTTCGCTCGCGGTCGCCTCCTTGCGGTCGCATGGTTTCCTCGCAGCCTGGCTAGCGGTCGCTAGCCATGGTCGTAAGAAATCGACATGAGTTCTTCTGCCGGGCTTGCTCATGGGCACGAGGTCGGTCACGGTCTCGCTGGGTTCTCGGGTTGCTAGCTGCCAGCCTAGCGACCGCCAGTTGGTCGCTAAACAGTCGATGTGTATTTTGGCTCGTGCTTCGTTCCTTGCTTCGATTTTCAACATATGGACCTACACAACACCAAAAGAACACCCAAGAGCAGTATCTTCTAGAAATAGATAAAACATTAAGAATCTATACGTAAACGCACATTAAATGATCTAATCTCATCTTTAAATATCAACAATAAACGTGTAAAATGCGCGTTTATCAATACACATACACTCTCTTGCTCGCGGACATAGATCTATTTTAAAGATCGAACCACGTTAACTCCCTCGTGTTCTTTACTGCATTCATTACCTTACGAAATTAAGATCGATCACTAGCAAAAGATCATACACTTGACTCGTTCTACAAAATGTGGACTTGATAGAGGGAAACCGTTTGGATCAATGCGAGTTTGGAAGACGAGCAATTGATTGCTTCTAATCTCTACTTCAAACGGAGTGCGAAAAGGTATGCAACGATTCGAGTATTCTTGCATTTACATCATGCTAACATGCTAACGTGAAGTCGTTAATGTCGTTGGAATGAACTAATTTATTTCATCTATTAATTAGAAAAAGATTTAATTTTTGCTGTGTTTTTCGATCCGATCCCAACACCAAGTACCTAATTAAGAACTTCAACTCTATCTGGGTTAGATTGCCTAGGACCATAACCACTCTTGTATGAGAAAATTTTGTTTTGAAGAAAAAAGTCAACTCTTTTTTTAAGAGGATATTTGTATATTGTCCATAAGGAGTCATCTATAGAGGGTGAAACTTTCACGTTGTAACTGTTAGGATTCGATACTTGGATATTGTCCCAAATCTATTAGTTCTAAGATAAGTTCGTGGAAGCTATTCAAAATCATTTCTAAAAAATTGATTTCTAAAGTAAGCATAACAAAATAACGAGAAGTAATGCTCAATGAGTCCTACGAAATTCTTTATGGTAAATAGTATTTAATCTTTTTGATGCTACATAGAATCTCCCTAATAAACAATATTTAATCTTTTCGATCCCATAATATAGTAATACTAAAATAGGTAATACAGAAAAGTATAAGATAAAGAATCCGATCCCACCAAAAGATGAAGAATATTACGTTTTTGGTTGGTAGGGAAGACTAGACGAACTTTCGACTTTCATACCTAATTCAATTTTCTCAGCTCTATGGCTGAGAAAAATTAACATTTATCACCTCGTGCCTCTATAGATATCTTATTTAATTGGCTATGACATGATGTTACTTTATAGATATTAAATACTATATATTAAATTGTTAGCGGTCTAAAATCTTTCAATGATAATAGTACTTCTAAAAGAATTAACATGGGTTGAATAATCTGACAGAAAGTCTTCCTTCTAAAATTTCTACATCAAACACTCTCTTGGACATTTCTGAATAAAAATATCTCAAATCAATAAATATGAAAACTTGGTCAATTTTTTAAATTTTACTTCATTTTAATTATTCTATTCTTAAAGACACATGTCTTCTGAAAGACATGTAAGTTGTACCTATATATATTGAGCCAATTAATTACTTCTGGAAAAGATTAAAGTAAATTTGTTTTATGGAATCTCAATCCCATCTTATTAATCTTCAAATCGAAATGCAATTCTAAGAAATTTCTTGGCTCTAAAAATGGAAAGAAAAAATTAGAGATTTCCCATAGAAACTAATTGAAATATTCATTTGCTCTTAGAAACTAATAATACAATTATTCTAAAACAATCTCACACCAATAAAGATAAAATCGTTCGACTGCAGACCGATATGAACTCAAAAGAAAAAAGAAAAAGATAAAACCTTCTTCAGTAAAAGGCAAAAAGTGATTCTGGCTTTTCGTGTGATTTTGTGCACTTTATTATATATTATTAGATAATTGTTTATGATTGATATTTTTTTGAGTTGTATTACTCATATGAGATGGTCTCCAATATATCCATTCTAGAGGTGGATTTTAATACTTTTAATAAATGATATTTTTCTTTAATATAAATGATACTTTTAAATTATAGGATAAAAAACAAATGATATTTTTTTCTAATGTAAATTATATTTTTTAACAATAAATGATATTTTTATCCATCCATACGGTGCGAACGGATATACATGAGTTTTTATGTATTCATATTAGTCGACTATGAATACTACGGTAGGAAAGAAAACGAGTGGAGGTGCCGAGACAGCCGTTGAAACAACGTCTACGCTGGAGTTGCCAAAGTTGCCAATTCTTAGTTTACAGCAAAATATGACTTTCAATAGTAAAAGTATATATAATATGTAAAAGTGACATTTCAAAATCTCTCCAGAGATGCTGCTACACTTATCTACAATTTGTCTTTGGTGAAATTCACAGATTGGTCAACAATATCTAGCAATATGAATTGGTCAACAACAAACAACAGCCATTATTTAGTATTATTAGAAAATTCAACCAAATAAACAGTTTCTACGTTAATTATGCGACTCTATATTAATAACAATAACAATATACTCCTCCGTCCCAACTTTTTATTTCTTTTTAGGCTATCTCACCCAAGATAATCTGTTTCATTTTTAGAAAATAATTATCTCTTCGAAAGTTGTGGGACCTACTGATTTTTTATCACTTAATCATTTTATACAATTCTCCTAAATAGCCGTGCTGAAAAGAAATGGACCATCTTGGGTGGAATGGAGGGAGTACATGCATCCACATTCATCACATGTCTTTCACACACACACACACACACACACATATATATATATATATATATATATATATATAGAGAGAGAGAGAGAATTAGGATGATATAATACCCATGCCTTAGGTAGTATATAATACTAAATCTCATCCATTCATTTCATAGATTCTATGATGGAGATTTTTTCGGATTTTTAAGCTTATTTTCACTGATATCATCACAGAATGGTTAGATTAGTAATTTGATTTGTTATATGATTAAGAAAAACAAATCATGCATATAATTGAACCCACTTATGCATATAAATGAACACAAAAATATATGTAGTTGAACACGAATATGCATGTTAATGGAAGCGCACACTAGCGCGTCCTTTAGCGCTCGTTGGCCAACATGCATATTTATATTTTGTTATATGTATGAACATATTTTATTATACGTATTAATGTGTTTTATCTACATATTTGTGTTTCTTAGCCAACAAGTAGGTTTATATTTTGTTATATGCATTAGTGTATTTTGTTATATGCATGTACGTGTTTTGTCATATGCATAAATGTGTTTTGTTATATGTATGAACGTATTTTGTCATATGCATGTTCTTTTTCGTACCAACATGTAGTTTTATGTTTTGTTAGATGCATAAGTACATTTTCGACAGCAAATTTCTCATCCATCATTCTCCTTCAATTTCGCTTTCTCCTTTTCCAATTACCGGTAAATTTTACCGCAGCCACCATCTCTATCGATTCCTCAATCTTCTATCAAATTCATCTTCTCTTTCGTCCTTAAAATCCATAATTTTGTTCTCAAATTTTTTTCTTTTTTTTTCTCTCAAAATCTATTGTTTGTTGTTGTTCGCATGCGGGGCTGCTGTCCGCAGATGTTGTTGCCGCCATTGTAAAAAAAATATCAAAGAAGAAGAAGAAGATTGTCGATTTATTTTCTTTCTCGTTTTGCCATTTGCAAAAATTTAAAGAACAAATAAATGAAAAATTACTGCTACGTGTTAGCTTGGTGCATCCACATTTCAAAATATGTGATATAGATTGAATACTATATACTACCTAAAGATTGGATACTACCAAAACTCAACTCTATATATAAATATATATATATATATGACTTATAACATTTCGAACAAAGAAACAATGACGAATTAATCATTTATAATTGGGTTCCACTGAATGAGTAGTCCCAAAACAAGCATTTATAGACGGTAAATTAAGGTACATGATGACCCAAATGAATGACACTTCAATTTATTTAAAACCTTACTTCTAAGCACTTGATACCACGTCTTCAGATTAGGACAGCTTGTCTTAACAGAGAAAAGGGACTACACTAGGCAAGATATGTTTGTGTGTGTATATATATTCATGAATTTAAGGCCGTATGTCTCTATGTTTATACAGATGTTACTTAAGTTTTTTTGAAATTTAAATTACAAATTAAATTCATGTAGACGATGTGTGTCTATTGCATAAGATAAATCCTGTTCCCAAGTAATGTGCACGTTCCCGTAAAAACGGACTAGATGATCCTGTTCCACGAGTTTAACTAAGTTAGTTAAGTGCTAATAGATTTTGGACAAAGACAAGCATAATCCATTTTTGTGTCTTGATTATCTTTACACATTTCTTGGTAGTAATTGTAATGATTGAAAAAGTAAAGAGATGAAAATAGCATAAAAGACTTTTTATTCTTTATAGCAGCCGAGGCGATGAAGTGGACGAAAATATAGTATAGCTATCTAGAGCACGCCCACATGCGGTGGCCGTAGTTTCTTAACATAACGCCCCTGCAAAGAAGAAAACGAGTTTAAAAGTCATTGTTTAAAATTACAAAAAAAAAAAAAAATCCCAAGTACTTTGTATTTCTTTCTTTAGAAATAACAATTTTTATAAAAATATATTTTTCTTTGTTCATAAATTTTGTAAGTTTTGTCAAATTACAGTTCTTGATTCCCTCGATACTATAATATGATACAAAGAAAAAAGGGAACCGAGATATATGTAATCCACCCAATGAAAAAGTTAAATCATGAATTATATTTTAAAGTGATCATAAAGATGCACGACCTGAAACATTACACTATATAATAAAATGCTGTTTAATATCTCAGACATTTCCACTTAAACCAAAACATTTGGCACCCTTTGCAGCTTACAATTTTGTTCAACAACTTTTGCAATATTCACCCTATAATTATGCAGGGTTAGCATTGTTGATGATTTTGTCAACATTATCACTTTTTAGTTGATAATGGATGGAGTGGATGATACCACAATAAGTGTTAAATATAATAATAGTAACAGTTTTATATTTTTATTTATCTTAAAAAACTTAATAATATGTATGCAATGAGACAAGATATAACACCATGATTAAAGTTACATTTCATTGAGACAAGATATGACACTCATAATACTAGATAATATTAATATGTATAGGTTTTAACATCTTTAAATTGATTGCATGTACTATTATGAACTTTATAAAATTTGACACATGCAACACTATTATGGATTAGGTGAAGTTTTCTTCTATGATGTGATTTATAAGACTCAATTCTGGATAAGGTATTGGTATAGTGAATGAATCAATACATTTTATTACACAAAAACTTTTGTACATCTGTATGCACCGTGCAGATGGAAAAAAGTATCATTTATATTGAAGAAAAATATCATTTGTTTTTTACACAGTAATTCCAAAATATCATTTTTATTAAAGAAAAGTATCATTATCCGCATATACGACATTCACATAGGAGACCACCTCATTTTATTATCGTTGAACATATCATGAATTGTTTCAATCTATAGGAACATCCGAAGATTGACTAGGAAAACTAAAATTTGCAAAGAAAATTCATCATTGTATACAAACCATACATCACCAGAACATGCACTACAAAAAAAAGTGATTTCCAGACATTGAAAAGTGCCCCAATATATCCTTTCGGGGCACTTATGATTTTCGGGGCACTTATCACATGTGCCTCCAAGTATCGTGTCCCAAAAGAGTTCTGGACACTTTTTTAAGTGCCTCTAAACCAATAACTTTCCAAACGCTTTAATATGTCCCAAGATTTATTTTTCAAGGCACATATATGTGCCCTAAATAAATTAAAATTTATGTTGATAAATCTATGAGGGCACTTTTTTGTGTATATAACATAAATTTAGGGACACAAAATATGTAGCATCAACATTCATTTTAAATTGATGCATATAATGTGTCGCATAAAACCTCATATGTCAACAAATTAACATTACGAGACACTTATATTTGTCTTTAGATGAATGCATGAGACACTTATTTGAGTTTTCATATAAACTAAAGTCACTTTTATGTGTAGTATTAAAAAATTTGTGCTCCAAATTAGCATATTAAGGCTCTTATAGGCACCTTATATTATAAATCTATATCTTGTGATGGTACATTTTGATAACCTATATTACACAAAAATACGATCATATCTTTGCTTGTACATACCAGCGTATCGGTCAGAATTATTCAAATATTTGTATGTAGGAGGGAAGTATATCCTCCCTTCGCTCCATCCGAAAAGTCTCTCCCATGTTGCAGCTCTATTGGAAGCTGTTTTCAATAAATAAACCAATCATTATAGTGATTTTAAGGTAAAATTTGAAGCTTTGGGTAAATTATAGTTTTGCTTGCCTGGTCGTTTTCTAGCAAAACTCTCCAATTCCTCATCTCAACGAGAGCTTTTGCACACCAGTATAAAAGGTCGCGGTAATTCAAGTCGCCTAGCCATATGATTCGACTGGAGGAGAACACTTTTTCAATATCAAATCAAGAATGAAAATATTTAAAAGATTCACAGCAAGAATATATGAGGGAACTTACTCATGTTCCAGAATTGTTTGAGGAGAGTTCTTATCCCCTATGCCATGAACACGTGGAAACCGTGTTTTCCTCAAAATCTCCATGACATCGGAGTTCCTCCTCAGCTCGTCACCATCCTTCTCTCCGGAGGTCAAATGGCTACAGACGTAGCAGAAGTTCGTTTGGTGCAAAGACATGCTAATTAATATTGAACCCTGCAAAACCCAACACAATCAAGACTCTGCCTTTTTGGTTTAACTAAAAAAGATGCTCTCATTCTTGAATTCAAGAACCATACCTTGTTTCCAAGATAACCCATCAAGCCTCTGCCCTGCAAAAATCTGGCATTGTTGAGAAAATATCAAATAGAAATTTATAGAAAAATCCATCTATAAATTTAACATATTTCTTTGATACATCCTCCACAAAAATAAAGTGAGGTGCACAAGTTTTTGCCTAAATACAATAGAATAAGAAACAAATGGAGCGTGTAAATGAGGAGGAGAAAATGGTAGAAGAGAATGAAACCTGATCGAATGAGAAGATAACTCTTGCCATCAAAGCCATTCTTGATGACTTTGAAAGTCTGTCAATATTAAATCCTAAAATAAGCTGCATCTTCCACTTTTGAAATGTTTCCAACTTTCACACTTGGAGAAGCTGCTTCAACTTCAACAAAACTGCATAACCACAAACAGCTTGAAACCAACAAAATCTGCAAATGCTGTTATGTCGTCAACAAACAAGATTTTTCCCTACTGAGCTGTTTTCCTTCCAGTCAAGTGCCTAGGAGGAAAATTGGAGGGAAGTGCCTGCTGAGCCCACTCTGGCTCAGCCGCACCACACAGGGGGCGAGCCTTCCGAGAAGCAAGCTATTACAGCAAGCGGCTGGAGCAGTATGGAGATTCCGCTGATTCCTCACTGGTTTTCCTGCACGGAACAGGCTAGGAACTTGGAAAAATAAATAAAATTAAAGATATGTTTCCCTACACAAATGAGCAGTCAGTTATTAAAAGAAATGCACATCAAAAAATAGATGAAGAGAATTACTATTCCCAAAAAAGGCAACAACTTCTTTATCTTCTTGTAGTAACAGGCAAGGCGGTAAATCCTGCCCTCCACCAAAATCAACCTAAATTTGGAGTCCTCATCCTTCCTGTTTCTCTCCAAATGCTTCTCGATAGCCACTGCTTTCTTTATAAAGTGGTACAAATCCTCTGGAATTTCAGATGCAAGACCTGTTTAACATTTACCAAACACACTTTAATCATACAAACTCCATTTTGAAGTTAAATCAAATTCATAAGAAACACAACAAATTGGAAATTTAAATAACACGCATCAGCTATTTAACAATTATAAAATCCCTCAATCATAACAAACCCTAGTTTAGAAGCACAGAAGTTAAATTGGGATACTAAACCTGAAAATTATATAAAATAGGTGCAATCTCTGTTTCACGCAGCTTGTGAATTCTTTCAAGGCAATAAATTACAAAGCACAAGTCCTTTACCAATCCAGAATACTTAAATTCGGAAAGAAACGGAAAAACTTTAAAATGTATTGATAATTATACCATGAGCCTTGAGAATGCGGAGATTTTGAGCCAATTCAGCAAAGTTCTATTGTATGGAAGGGATGAAACAGAAATAACATTTCTGAAACACAATGCGAAAATTGAATTTGATGCTCAGACAATAATAATAGGTGAAATAAAAGAACAGGTTGATGCTAGAGAAATTGAAGAGAAAAAATAGTACCTGCGGCTGTGCCTGCGAGCCATGGCAACGACAGCGGTGGCGGCGCAGCTCTCTCTTTGCTTCTGAAGTTCGGGTGTTCCCTAAAATCAACGGCAACTCCTACAATTCCCTCCACTACAAGGGATCTTTGTTCCACCGCGTGATCCCCAACTTCATGTGCTAGGGCGGCAACTTTACCGCCTGAAACGGCACCGGCGGGGAGTCAATCTACAGCGCCAAGTTTGGCAACGAGAACTTCACGTATCGTAGTTCTTCATCAGCACGGCGAAGACGAAGTGGTTGAGAGAAATAAAGATGAGAATAGAGTGCTGGCAAGGGTTTTTGTTGCATTTGAAAGAAATATTTATTTTTTTGACAAAACAAAGAATGGGCGCGTGTTTCTTGCACCAATTTTTTGACAAAATTTTATTCAAAGTGTCCGTTTAAGTTTACGAAATTTCACATAATCAACAAAGTGCCTCATAATAAATTTTGAAGTCACATAAAAATAGATGTCCCTAAAAATGTGCCTCGATATCTATTTTTTGTTGTAGTGATGACTGAACTTCTTTTAGTAAAACTCACTTGACCATAGATCTTATGGATACATTATTAATATTCAATGGAAATATATAACCGATGTAATTATACTATATGAATCTTATCGTGCTAATTCAATAAAACACAATGATAAATTATTGGAAAAAGATATAAGGTATTTTAATACAAAACTAGTGTGTAATCTGGTAAAATTCGACAGATAATCATCCTACATTATAATTTCTATGTATGACTTAAAAAATAAGTCAACGTTTCATTTTAATGTGATAGTTTTCAATAATTTATTAAAAAAGTGTTAGATAATGAATAAAAGTACAATAGATAAATAAACCAATGAGAGTGTTTATTCGATTTTTTCCATTTAATTTATCTTTAAAAAATCAATAGAAATTCAACTAAAAATGAATAAAAAATAAAGTAAAAATTATTTAAAAAGTAAATTTAGATTATTTCTCTTAATATAAAAAGTGACGTATAATTTAAACAAAGATTCCTCTAGCTAGATTATGAAACTTAACTTTGCAATTATCTCAAAATAATTTAAAATTTTCAATGTACACCATGTTAATTGTTGAATGGTGCATCTGATCATCCTCACCATAGATTAAAATTTGGAGTCTCTTTTTTCTAGTACCTCGTGATATTTCAATATACAATTGACACTCTTTGAACACGTGTTTTGATAGATATAGTCCTACGTTCGAAAGAGACTGTCCATGCCTCTTGTTTATGGTCATAGTAAAGCAAACGATTTTTATATCAAGATGATATGCGTCTAATCTGATATATAAATTGTATTCCATGAGTTTCGACGAAGAATAACTTTACATTGTAATTGATAAGTAGAAATATTAAAAATAACTTAATACTTAGGTTTCAGTCACTCTGAGTACAAAGCACAACGACGTGGCTAGTGTTTAGCCACCTGGAGTGGTTGGTTGTGGCAGATGAGCTAAAATGATGAGGTTAGGGTTTACTCACCTCAACACATCATTGTTGGGAAAATTCCCACGTATCGGGAATACTGAAAAATTCCTAGGTTTCAGGAATTAATATGTCTTAACTGTGTGTTTTGATTAGATCCCAAAACCTGTGATGATTACTTTGTTGAAGCAACTAATGCTACTGACTTGTTTTGAGTTAGGTGTTTATGTTACAAGTTTCGGCAGCGGAACTATCAGTTTGGACAGACCCAAGACTGATGGAGTTTAAGAAGTACTGAGAGTCAGTCATATTGATAACAGTATCAATATTAGTGCAATTGATGATAGCTCAACTGAAGAATCGCGTACAGAAGACTGACGGAAGGTCAACTAATGTATGAAGATTGAAGACTTAGCGCTGAAGGACGAGAAGGAGTCCAGATGTGACTAAGTATCATATCAGGCAGCAGATTGTCCTTACGAAAGTGAAGATCGAAGACTGAAGACTCAGTCCTGAAGTACGAGAAGAAGACCGGATATCATAAGTGTCATATCAGCAACAGAGTGTCCTTGCAGACATCAAAGCAGATAGCCAGGAGTCAAAGCTTATATCCAGAAGTCAAAGCTGCCTATCAATAGTCAAGCTGACTATCAGTATCTATGTCTAACTGAATACATCATACTGACTCAGAAATTCTAAGCTAACAAAAGACGGAGTCCAAACTGTTGATGATAAGGAGATGCAGCCTCGATTGGCCCAACTTGAAGTCTATGCTGATAAAACACGGAGTCAACTTAACTGAAGAAACACATAAGGATTTAAGCCTTAAGTGTTTGACTTGCCACGTGTAGTAGCGTATCTGCAAAAGATCCTGACATGTCATACCATATTTTGCAGAGTTGTAGAGCTATAGTGTATGATGATACGACCTTTGTTAGAAAACATATGAGGATTTTCAATGGGAAGAATTCAGAAGACGAATAGAGGGATTTAAATGATTGTCCATCCAACGGTACTATTCTTATTCATCTCTATATATATTATGTAGAATCCAACCTTTGAAGGTTACCGTAACGCTGCACAACTGAAATCTCAAGTATTTAAGCTCAAAGCCAATCAAATAACGATTTCAAAGAATGAAGTATTCATTGTATCAGTAAGATTCTCAAGAGCTCAAATATACTTATCAGCTCGAGACTTCAACTTTCACTTCCTTTCGTCTAGGATATTCACCTTGTATATCTTAAGCCTAGACATTTTGAGTTTATCGTCTGTGATAACTCAGATCCTTAGTTGAAAAACCATTCTACAAAACTCCTCATAGTTGGGGAGTAGTTTGAGAGAGTAAGCAACAAAATGTTAGTTGCTGAAAGCATTTCTAACACTCGTAAGCTAGAGATTAAGTCGATTGTGGCCTAAAAGTAGTTAATGGTTCCTAGCACCAACAAGCATAGGAGGAACGTCAAGTTAGGCGGGATACTGTAAAGTGACCTCAGTATCTAGGTTTACTCTTGTACCCATAAACAAGACTGATACAAAGTTAGTGGATTGACTGAGCAATCAATCCATGGACGTACGAGTTGATCTCTCTGAACCACGTAAAACTCAACGTGTCATTTACTTTCAGCTATACTTTAAAATTATATGTTATTGAACTGTCATCAGCAACACACAACAACACAATATTATTTTGAAACCCTCTATCAGTATAAGTTTGATACTGAAGAGATATAAACTGAAAAATGACTAATCAATATTCGATTAAGTGTTTAAACTTGAGTCTCAGTTTTCTGTAAGACAAATCTAGTAACCACCATATTTCGCACATACAACATTTATCAGTCCAACTAGCCAGCAATACTGCCAGTTACTCGACCAGTTGTTGTCAACAACCAGTCAATCTTATCTCTAGAAAAAATTTTAAATTTGTCTAACTGTTGTATCTCCTCCTACATACACCAGTACATACCCAACGGGACCCATCAATTGGTATCAGAGCAGGTTGTTCACAAGAACAACTAACTCCCCTAGTGGTCGTTGTTTCAGAATAGATCCTTAAATTTATATATTTTTGCATACTCCTGCATATTTTGCTGTAATGGAAACTAACTATAGCAGGTCTGCTTCTCTCCCCACCTTTGTGATAGACAACTATGAGATCTGGAAGTTCAGACTCAAGAGCTACCTCACCGCACAACACTGCTGCATATGGAAGGTCATCACCAATGGCCAGATCATTGTTAGAGAGAAGATAATGAAAGTGAACATGCAATTAGGATAAGAACGTACCTACGAGTACAAGACGAAGGAACGGGTGGACTTCACCTCAGATGAACGCAAGCAAGACGAGCTCGACAACCTCTTAAAATATATCATATCTAGGATAGTTCCCAACTCTCAAATTGGGAAGCTGATGAAGTGTGAGATAGCCAAGGACATGTGGGGTGCGCTAGAGAGCCAATTTGCAGGATCTGAGAAAATCAAGGAGAATAAGCTTACGATAGCTTGTCAGAAATTTGGTAACTTCAAGAAAAGAAGGGAAAATCCATTGATGACATGGGAATCAGATTTGCCACTATCATCAATGAGATTTAGGCTCTGAGAAATGACATATATACTCAACGAGAAATCAATCTCAAGGTCCTTTGGGCACTCCCTACTACTGACTGGAAAGTCTACACATTAGCATTTCAGAAGAAAGCCGGCTTTAATGAGATATCCACGAAAAAGTTCTTAGCATCTGAAGAAGACGCTCAAGTCAGCACGAGCAAAGATACCGCTCTGAAAGGTGATAAGAGAAAGGAAGCCAAGAAGATAGCTAAAGACAAAGCTGAGAACAGCAATGACGAGTTGCTGACCCAGTACACTTTGATGGCTGATCGATTCGAGAAAATCGAAACCCGATTAAAGAGATACAATAAGTATAGATAAGAAAGCCACGTACACGACAAGAGCAATAGAGAAATAACTCCTAAGGATTGGTCCTACGAGAAGCCCAGCCGACCTGAGTATAAAGATGATGAATGCTTCAACTATGGCAAGAAATGGCACTTCAGATACGACTCCCCTGAACTGAGCCACAAGGAAAGAAAAGTTTTCCATACCAATCACGACAAGAAGATGAGCGAGCACAAGCAAATGGTTGTTGAGAAGGCTGACACTTTAAGCTCATCAAACAACTCTTCCAACAACTCCTCCAACACTGATGATGAAAGCTAGTGACTGATGGTTAGAGAGATCAGTAGCTATGAGAAAACTACATAGTGGGAATTAACAATAGCCTCGACGAACCTGAGATAACTTCACTTCTCTCTACTGATAATATCTCCCATAACAATTGTATTATCTGAGTAGGTGTTCGACTTCGAAGACACCTCAGTCAAGTGGGATGAGATAAAGCAGATCATGACTAACTACATGACAGTCATGAAAATGTACGAAGGAGCTATGACTGAGAACTACAAGATGACAGAAAAGCTCCAGCTTGCTGTGTCACAACTGACTCGGCTAATCCCGAAGGACTGCATTGTCGGATCGTGACTTGGGGTTGGATTAAAGAAGCGGGAAAGAATGGGGATCTTAGTGTTGATTTCTAAGCGATATCATTGGTAAGGAAACATGAGTAAATGCGGAAACATCAGTAATATCGAGATCAGAAAGTAATAATTTAAATATAAAGTCGATTCAGAATGTCTGACCAAACACTAGTTGATTATGAAATCACTACTAGGATATTCAGGAGTTCAACATATATCTAAAATTCAAAAAGAGTTTAAAGAGTTTGCAGCGGAATAAACATGTGAGATATGCATATGAAGATGCATTCTCAAGGTGAACCAAAAGATGTTCCATTTCCATCGATAAAAGAAATCTCGCTCAACTCCACTCCGTTTCATCACCAGCTCAACCTACACATCAAAAATGAATATGCAGGGCTAAGTACAAATAACTCAGTGGGCACATGCCGAAATATTTTTTATTTATTTTCACGAAATTGTGCTGCAGCATCCACAGTAAGACACAAGGGTTTTGTTTGAAAGGCCTTGTGCTTACTAAACATTTCTAATTATTTTTGCAACATTGTCTGGCCAGACGTTTTCTCACAACGTATAATCCAAGTCGGCTATGGAACACGTAGGGAGAGAGGTATCCTTCACTCGAACGCACGACTGACCGCAAACAGTTTAGAGACTAAGTGTACACAATCCTAACTAGCATCTCATCAGTAGGATCCGAATTCGTAATATCTCATGTTGGCCCGACCAACCCGAATGGATATAGACAAAACAGTAAATATTTTGGTAGACAATATCGTTTTAGTATCCTAATGAGATTGAGATTCTAAAAAATGCACTATAAATATAGGGTAGGAGAAAGCCAGTATGATCCTACTATTGTAGTAGATTTTGAAATACTCACAAGGGAGAGAAATTTTTGTGTTCTCCATAGATTGCTCTCACTCAGCATTGGAGATCAGGCAAACGGAACATTGTCCAAAAGATCAAAGCTAGAGTCAGTCATTGACCAACTTTATCAGAAATTCATAGATAAAAATGAGAAAACCCTATGTGTTGCAATTAATTATATAAGAGCATGCTTGGAATATAATCAATGTATGGTGAATTAAATATCCAAGATAGATCCTTAGGAGCATGGAAAATCATATTTCCCTACCTTCCCTAGGTGCATATTCCTTTTCGGCTATTTCTCTTCTGGTCAAGGTATTCGTTCTTCCTCCAACGAAGGCTAATAGGGTCACCAGTGTCATGGCGATGGGTGAGCTGACATTTGTGTCATCATTTGGTTAAACATGGCCAATAGCGGAGCTGACATTGAGATAGAGACACTTCCTATTTATTGAGGTGTAACTTGTACGTGTTTGACCACGAAGCCGATCTCGGATGCAACGTTGTTTTGTTCGTTTTGCAAGCCAGGTGCTTCCTCTACAAACTCCAACTCCTAGGTTTTTGTTGGTATCCATCTTTCATTGTGTGGATCAGTGTTTTTTTAACGTCTTAGCTAAAAGTTTCCCACGGACGACGCTAATTATTGAGTCGGGTTTTTTTCCTCAACAGCAATAGACAATAATAAGAGAGAAATAAGGTCAATAAAGCAAATAAAATGATAATAACGCGAGAATTATATTGTTCGGCAATGTGCCTACATCTACGGGAGAGATAAATATTATTCATGAAATATGGTATGAAAATAGGGGTGAGAACTTGTCTGATTGTGTATGAGTACGAGAGCATGTCGATGAGATGGGTTTGTGAATGCTGAGTTCGAGTGATTTACAATGAGGTTATGGAGGCTAAAGGTTTACAAAGTATAAGGTAATTAGGATAATTCTAGATCTCTTGTGGATATATCCTTATTTTTAAGTATTTGGCTGTATCTTTGGATATATTTTCTGAGTCATTATCGGGCTAGCAGACTGTCTTCAAAAATAAGAGAAGAAGTCTTGTTGAAATTAACTTCTTTGCCAAATCCTTGGATCATACTTGTCCACTCTGTGGTTTAGGTCTGGTTGTCTTTAAATTCGTCTTTGGCTCCAAGCTAGATTCTATTTTTGAGTCCGACTCTGGCCCTAAACATCGACTGTGGCTCCTAGCTCTGATTTTTGTCTTTGACTTTGACTATGGCGCATGGCTTTGACTCTTATTCTCAAGTCCGACTCTGCCTTTGGGTTTATCTTATGGCTCTGAACGGACAGCCCTGTTTTCTGGGCTTAGATTCCTTCAAAGGTGGTGCAGTCAAAGATGAGATAGTTATGAGCATGTCTTTTATCCAATCCTTATGAACCCAGTAGGAGGTACATAAACTGACCCTCATAAGATACAATGACATATTTAATAAGAGCAATTACATATTTATTCTGAGTAATTGATACATTTATTAACAGTAAGTGATACAAGTGAGCATGTTTGGATGAGTTGGGTGGGCTTAGGGTCATGTTGTTGATTGGTAAATGATATATTTGTTCAAAACACGTGATACATTTAACACATTTATAGACCATATTGGGTCAGGCGGTCAAGGCCAGATCGACCCGCGAAAGGAACCGACCTTAGGTAGGGTCGACCCTACCTAAGTTTGTATCAAAGCAAAAAAGAATAATGCTAACGTAGATTAAACATGGATGATGTTTGCAAAAAATCAAATAAAAACTAATTTAGACCATAGATCTATAATAAATAATAGACGAGATTTTATCTAAAGAAACGGATATGAATTGACAATTTGAAAAGTAAAACAGTATCAAATGAGGCTAAATTAGGGATTGGAATAATAAAATTGCCTAGCTACTTTTTTCATATCTTTACGGCGGCATATATGGTAGCTAATATCTTTCCTAGGTTCAAGGGTAAATCACGTCTCAAATCTCGCAAAATCTTGTAAGGTGATTTTTACATTTTAAAACTATACAATGCATAATGAGAAATACTAAAATGCATAATACAACATACTGAAATGCACAATCATTCATTATAAGATACTCATATTGTGATACCCCGTCTTTCTCAATAGGATTATAATGACTTTCGAACTTAGAATTTAAAATGATTCGTGCCCAATGAAAGAAAACTTTTAAATTCCAACAAAAAGAATTTATTTCTTTAAATATTATAAAGTGATTACGAGAATTATTATATATCATATAATAATCGAATATGATTTATATATATATATACTTATAAATCATTGTATTAATAATTTTATGCTAATGTTTAAATATTAATTCATGGTCTTTAGGATTAAACATTGAGCCCGTAAGAATAATTTATCTAATGGGCTTTCGTTTGAAAAAGCCCAAGGGAGAAGCCCATTAGACAACCCCAAACCCTACACTATACAAGCATCATTCCCCTCTTTTGAACCCTAGCCTTCACCATACACTCATTTTTTCCTACAGCCTCTACAACACAAAGGTTGAAACTCTTACCTTTCTTTTGAATTTAATGTGTATATGCACATATGTATTTTTTATGTATCAGTGTGTGTGTGGGTGGGTAGGTGTTTAGTGAGATTAGATGAAGGGGGGTTTACGTATGGTTCTGGGGGAGGTGTAGGAGTGAGAGAGAGATAGAGGCGAGGAGGAGAGGGGTGGCGGCGACGCTGGGCGGCGCGATGGACGCCGAAGTCCGGCGTCGGCAGCGGCGGTCTCGGCCGTGCGTGTGCGTGCGTCGAGTGTGTGTGTTGCCTTCAGTGTGTGTGTGTACGCGTGTAGGTTATATGTATGTGTGTATTGCCGCCGGACGTGGGGTTACAGAGAAGGACGAGGGGCTGGCGGCGGCGGCGGCGGTGGCTGCGGCCGCGTACGTGGCTCGCCGTGTGTGTGTGTCGTCGGGTGTGTGTGCGTGGCTGCGTGTGTGTGGGTGCGACGGCGTGTCGCCATCGCGCGTGCGTGTGTGTGCGCCGCTTGTGTGTGTGTGAGTCGTGTGTGTGTGTGCGATGTGTCGCCGGAGAGAGAGGGAGAGCACGGCAGCAGCTGCTGCCGAGAATGAGGGGGGGTGAGGCGACGCCTGAAGAATGGAGAGAGAAGAGTGAGAGACGTGAGAGGGAGGAGAGAACCGAGAGGAGGTCACGGTCGAGGTCGCGACGGCGGCGCCGACCGACGATGCGACCGTGGAGACGTCGGCGGCGTCTCAGTGTGTGTGCGTGAGCGTGAGTGTGTGAGTGTGTGTGAGTGAGCGAGAGAGAGAGACGTGAAGGGAGAGAGAGAAGAAAGGAGTGAAAAAAAAAAAAAAAAGTTAGTCGCTGAATCCGTCGCCCGGCTATGCTACACGGAAAGCGGCACCGGAAAAAGTGGGGGGTTGCTAGGGTTAGGTTTAAATTATGTTAGATGGGCTTGTTCTATTTTATTAATGTTATGGGCTTACATTTATTTTTTTTGTTTGGGCGAAGGGTGTCAATGCGTTTTATTTTAATTAATCAATGGATTCTCTTTTGAAATGATGGGCTTTGTTATTAATTGCTAAGGGCTCTAAATTGGTTTTAAATTTTAATGAGAATTTAAAAAGGAAGTGGGCCGAGAACTAAAAGAAAATGGGCTTGACTTTGGGCCGAGAAATTTAAATTGAAGTTTTGCCCTTGTTTTTAAATTGAATGAGCTGATTCTTTTTATTTAATGTTGGGCCCAGAATAATATAGAAAGATGGGCTGAGTTTATTAAATAATAGTTGGGCTTAGATTTAATTAATGATTGGGCTTTAATTTAATTAATGAATTGATTTGCTCTAATTAATTAAATCTTTGGACTTTAATTAATTAAATAAATGAGGTTTAACTTTGAGACTTAATTAATTAAATTATATTAAGTATAATTAAATAATTAACTTAAACTTAAATATAAGTTTAAATTATTTAATTATGGTAAGTTAATTAATTAATTAATTAATTGCTATTAAGTTTAATTAATTAATTAACTAAGTCAAGGCTAAGTCCAAGGTTAAGTTACTTTTATTTATGATCATGACCTATTTAATTAATGTAATTAATTTCTTTTAATTAAGTTAGAATGTTTAATAAATTAAATTATATTAGACAAGTGCATAATTTGAGAATTATATTATGAGTTATATTAAGCGAGATTCCTTAATATGTATATGATTTTATTATGCATTTCAATTGCATTATACTTTTGTAAAAAGTATTTATCATAAGAAGATTATGAAATTAAATGCGTTTTTAAACGAAAAGTCGAGCAATGGTATTGTTGGTGCTCTTAGCCGATATATATTAGTTTTCAAATTCAATTATATTTTGAAAACCCTGGCTTAACGAATCATAAGTTAGTATCCCCCTTTACTTGAACTTAAGGCTAGCTTTTCGAGACCTATTAAGATTAGTGCTTCTTGTAGGTTTTGTCGATCAAGGGATTAGCGTTGCTTTCCGAGACGCGCATAATAGTGATTTAAATCGAGCTTTGTCCTATCAAGGTGGGCTTTATTTACAAAAGTATATTTGAGTTATATGCTCGATATTTCATGAAATGCAAACTGCTTATCCAATAAAATGTTTTTGTGCGCGCTACTACTGTTTAAGGCTCGTAAATGTATCGATCGATTCTCTTTAAACTTAAAATGTTAATTGAGAATTGTGTACACTAGTTAGTTGTTTGGTGGGTTGATCTCCATCGGCACTAACATAATCATGAGGCGTTATAAGGGTGCTTGTCTGGATGCGTTCCGAAGTACGTCATGGAATTATGAATTTGTCCGGGTTACGTCCCCGATGACAATAATGGGAGCATGTGATCCGACGGTGGCTAGAGGCCCGGGATCAAAGCGAGTAATAGAAGAGTCGTGACAATGGGCCCAATAAATAAAATATTTTCGCATGCTTAGAAGTGATTTCTCTTTTTAAAACCTTCTAAGTTATGTTATCATGATTGGATAAACTGCTTTTACGAATTTACGAAATATGTTTAGCAAATGCATGCCCACTGAATACATTAGTACTCAGCCCAAATGTTTTCAAATGTTTTCAGGTTGATCAATGGGTGCTGATGGGGCAGAGCTGAGATTAGAGTTCACTCCGTATTTTGACGGATTATTTCCGTATTTAGACTTCCGCTGATGAACTAGCTCTAATTTCATTTTTCCTTCTTGTCTATGACTTGAATTGTACCTTTGATGAGTTTAGACTCTGAATCTTTGATGTTTAGTATTTTGACGTATATTGGCTATTAGAAGCACAAAACTAAACTTGTGATCCTGAGGATAATTATTGTTTTGATTGGATTACATCATTCGATGTCTTCCATTTTCATTTAGGAGGCTATTCCCAAATTCTAAGGGTTTATTGCCTTGATCATTCGAGTTAACCATTTACCTTATATTCTCCTTATTTTTATTCGTCGTGCCTCAATTTACGAGCTTCCATTATATTAGGAATTGGGCGTGACACATATTCATACCACTTGCCGAACTATATTGTGGACTAGATTAATACTTTCAATTTTATAATCTAAAGCATTTTTAGTTACACAAAAATTCTTGTACATCTATTTGCACGATGTGAATTGATAAAAGTATTATTTATTCTTAATAAAATTATCATTTACATTGGATAGCTAACGTTTCGATTATATCCATGAATACAACTCATTAGATAATGCTTTGAAACTCAAATGTATTGATGTCGGCTCTGTTTACATAGTTCATGCTAATTCTATAACATAATGCATTCTACTATAACATAATGCATATTCATATATACTTCAATAGGTAATGTGATTATACTAATATTGTTTTTTATATATGCAATTATGTAGATTATAAATGCATTATTTACAATTCAGTTCATGTATTCATAATAATCCCAGTATATAAACTTATACAGTTATTAAGGAAATGCTTTTACATTTACTAGCCTCCTCAAATAAGATTAGCACACTCAACCAAATAAGAGAGAATTGATTACTATTAGATATTAAATTACTTAATTATCCACCATCCAATAGAAAATGAATAAAAATATAAATAAGAAAACTATTGCTAGCAGTCCAAATAGGTAGATATACAGTTAAGATTGAGCTTTACATCCTAAGTAAGAGAAGTTTTCATTGATCCTCTTTCTATCCTCATATAATTACTAAAAAACCATCATAATTGGACCAAATTATAACTTAATATACTGTTTAGCGATCCAGCTTAACCAAACAATAGTTCAATGATCCAGTAATAACATTATACAAAGTGAGGGTCTATTGAACTGAGGAAAAAGAAAACAAAAACCTAACTAACTGAATTACAAAACACGCAAAAGTTCGACAACCTATTTATTTAGAGGTGATCTCCTATACATCAATCCGTAAATGTTGACTTTGATACTTTTATTCAATATAAATGATATTTTTATTTAATATAAATGCTACTTTCTAAATTATAGGGTAAAAAAATAAATGATATTTTTATTTAATATAAATGATACTTTTCTTAACCATAAATGATACTTTTGTCTGTTCGTACAGTACGCAAGGATGTACATGAGTTTTTGTGATTTATTTATTATTCCCATCTCTAAATAGATTTTAACCCATTTTTTGTTGAACTGACTAGAAGCCCAAGATTGGCAAAGTAAAGGCCCAACATCAATTAATTATGACCCAAGTAGTAAGTAATCACAAGACTGTCTTCAGTTATTGGGCTTAACCAAATACAATAAAGATGTTACAATCTCTATGAACATAGCTTATAAACAACAACCTTATAATTGATTGAAGTACTAGGGGCATTTAATATAAGTTTTGATTAACAAATAAAAAATGAAATTTAGAAACCAGAAATAATTATATCGATTAACCTAAATCAGTTAAGTTAACCCATTATCGAACGGTTAACCATAACAAAAGAAAATATTATCATAGCATTTCACAGGATTGGTTTTTCGTATGATATTATGATAGCATTATAGGATTGTTATTTGTTTTGATGGTTGAGAAAACAGATATGAATAATATTAGTTCATTACAGTCTACTGTTTACAAACTGGGATTGGATTTGGGGATGCCATTGCTACTGAATATGAATATATTATATAAATTTGTGATAGCATTGATAGGATTGGATTTTCTCGTTTTCTTAATGTTAACGTTAATCATTGGCTTTTCCACTTGAGCAACTTGAGCTAGGCAGCAGACTCCAACTTTTTTCTCGTTTTCTTTTTGTGGGATTAAAAAGCAACTGATCACTGTTTTACTAGTTTGAGCTTTATAAATGTTTTGTGTGATCTAAACTTTTGAACTCTTTTATTTTTTATTGTTTTTATTTGTTTTATCATTAATGCATGGTGATTGTTTGTGTAAGAAGTGTTGGTAAACAGGTTTGCTTGATTGTCTGAAAGCTTTCTTACAGATGGCTTGGATCTGTTTTACTTATCTCTAGATTTTGAAGTTTGCAGTGAAACCACAAACGAGTATAAACAACATAGCCCATCAAATTCCGCACTCAACTAAACAGTGTAGCAATTGAATATGTTATGCTTACCTCAAGCTATCAATTGACTAAGAGGGTGAATTTGGCTAAGCTTATGTTAAACAGCTTATAAGACATAATATTTGAAGAGCTTATAAGTTGTCAAAGTGTTTGGATAATTGAGTTTATAAGCTAGAGAAAAATCCGTGCATTAGAGAGAAAAATCATAGTTAGAGAGAGAAAATTGACGAGAGGTGAAGTAGATATATGTAAAAAATAACGAACCATAGTAAGGTTATTTTGATAAATTCTCTGTTACTTATAAGCTTATGAAAAAATAAGTTGGGGTTGGACTACTTATTTTTAGGGGAGCTTATAAGCTGTTGGAGCTTATTTTCACAATTTATAAGCTGTTTAGAAGCTTATTTTGCCAAACACTTTGCATGAGCTTATAAGTTCCTAAATAGCTTATAAGATGTTTTGAAGATATTATAAGCTTAGCCAAACACCCTCTAAATCTCCATGATGAGTGCAAGAGCTTGACACTGACTTTGTTAGGATCACTGACTCTCACGATTCAGATCAGAAAATCGTATGAGTTGTTAAAGCTTGTCATTTTTGAAAAGATTTTTATACATGTGTATTTCCCCTTCCCCTAACATCTGTTTGACTAGTTTTGAGACCAATAAGTCATAAACACATAACCACCGTCGAGGTCTTTTAATTAACTGGAAGAGCCTCACTATCTTATGCTAGCCTATATTTACCATTTCATGGTCAGCATATTAATTAAACATGTTAATCAATCGTCTTTAGATTCAAACCAAACAAACATGATTTTTGAAGCTAGCTCCAATGTAATAGGACAGAATGGCCGTAAATTAATAATAATTTTATGTCCACCAACCAACTTTAAGAAAATTTGTTAAAAAAATAAATATTGTACTCTCTTAATCTCAGCCATAAATTGAGGGAAGATAAACACTCTAAACCATAAATATGTCATTATAGCTATGTAGAATACATACTTAACAATATCTTTCTTAAATAAATTCCACAGCAGCCATAAAATTTGAATAATTTACCCAAAACAAAATATCAAAATCTACAACAAAGAAAAGTATAAACATGAGCATTGTTGGATTTCTATACTAAAAACAGAATAGTTGAGTTTGTATACAATATTTTATGTGACCATTATTATGATCTTCTATCTGAATTATTTACTTAATTGCATAAGTTGCCCCATTATTTCATAAAAAAGATAGATCATATAGTGTAGAAGATCATAAAAATCTGTATGATTGGTTAAGCTAATTGAGATATAAAAATGATCACAACATGAAAAACTTGAGGACGAGTTGCTGGTATAAGCTGCAATATAGATTAGAAGTAACTTGATCTGGTTGTTTGTCTATGCTGGTACGTCTTAATGTATTGATGGTTCATAGTGAGATGAGTTCTTCTATCTGACCGTTGTGAAGAACCTAAATCTCAGTGAATTTATATTGATCTAAACCTCGATAAGGTTTCAGATGAGTATGAGTTATTGACCATCACTTTGACTTGTTATGGTTGGGGTTGTATAGGATAACCCAATATTATCCGCATCTTGTGTGGTAGCAGTATGTCGCGTCCCGATCCCTTAACCAGTAATTAGTTAAGCAATTAGGCCACGATGAGGGAAAACGAAAGAAAAGAAACGAATAACGACAAACATCAACGATCTGATACCACAGGTTAAACAAACTTGACAAAGAATATAAATATTCAAGCATGCTTTAACCCCAATAAAATTTTCCAACGGTTCGAAAGCATGATCCATCAATAACTTCGAAGCATTTTTACAATATTGGATCCAATAAAACAATTCTGGACATTCAAAATAAATCATTGTTCACACAAGCATGTCGAGTTGTCGACATCATAACAACAATGTCGAGATCACAACAACAAAATGAAAATTGTCATTAGGGCTATGATCAATTCGGCATAACAAAAACACAAAAGCAGGTAAAGGCCAAAGCTCGGCAACAAGAAGTGTGGCTGAGAATCATGTATGATGACATAAGACTCTGGGCAAACAAAACAATGACAACAACAATTTAACAACATCATAAAGAGACAAAACATCTAGAGAAGCTCCTTTGCACAGCATTCGATTCCAGCATCCTCTCAAATTCATCTTGTACATTTAGAAATATATGCATGGCGTGACTACAAAGAAGCACTCAGTGGGTATATGCCGAAAACATTTGAAACATTGCTCTTAAAGTTATAAGATTTACTTGCCATAACATTTGCAACACACATGAGTTTTCAGTTAAATAACATGTGCATGCTTCTGAAATAAACTTACTTGCTTTCATGCTTATATATCTATCATGCAACATTTAACATGCGTTTGAGACATTATCTTATTCATAAACCATATCTACGCACTCTTGTGTTGAGAAGTATGCCTCTTTCTCAAATACCATGATCGGCCAACTTACGCTAGCTCACAATCACCTCTGTGTACACAAACCCTTACTGGCAGCTCGTCCAACATAGGGCCGATATCGTCCATCTCTCATAGATAGGCAATATGCATCATGCTCAAAATCTTGGCAAGTCACTCACCTTTTCATATAAATGTATATCATATCATTTTGTATGCAAACGCATATCATTTCATATTTTTAGAAAATATTTTTATCCACTTGGCAACAATTACTTGGGTGGATTGTACTGTCTGTCCTTCATCTCTTTCTTCTTTGAACTTGATCCTTCAATCAACATAGAGTAGCATATAAGCATACCAAGAGTCAATCAAGAAGATAAACTCTTTATTTTATCTAAGTCGTCAACACGACTATCACTTCTTGATATTCAAGACTATGGTCTATAAACACTTGGGTCATTGCATCCTCTAACAACTAAACATATAACAAGACTTAATTAAGCCTCATATGACTAAACAAGCATAGAAGGCTCAACAATATGCTTAAACCATCTAATCTTAACCAAAAACCAACAACTCCTTACAAACATAGCTTATGATCAATGTGAAAAATCACGTGAGATGTCATCTAACATAAAAGAACCCCTACACATGCTCAACTATCATCAAAGATCATCAATCAACCATCAAAACTCAAAGATCAAAGCTTTAGCATTGAAAACCCAATTTGACGTCAAACTAAAAATTTCAACTTTTGAATACGTCGGCCGAAAAATCCGAATAAATCATTTTAAGCTTTATTCATATCATAGAATTCAAATATGAAGTCAAAATGATTAAATAAAATCAAAAATCCAACATTATATGGGCTCAAAGTTTCGGCCAACCTATGCTTTCAACATAGGTTCGATTTCAATCGTTTTTCTTGCTCAAAACATATTTATATCTATCCAACAACACATATATGAAGGCAAATCAAGCATATAAACATCATACATTCAATATCAAGGCCTCCATAATTTTTGAAAATGTCAAAATTCCAAAGAATGAACATATGCTCGAAAATTCAACATTAAACAACTCGTAGGCGATGGATCTAACATAATATCAAGAGATAATTGAACAAAACATGCTCCTTAAAAAAGTCCAAAGTGACCGAAAATGTGGAGCTTCCAAAAGTTCATATTTTTGATTTTTCAAGCCGTGAATACGTTCTAAAGATGAAGATCTACCTTAATACGAAGACGGATCATGATTTCAACTGTTAGATCTTGCTAGAATTGAGCTTGAAATGTTCAACAATGGAGTGTGTGTGGGGTTTGGCTGATCCAAACAAGAAAAGAGAGAGAAAGTGAATAGTGAATAGTGCAGTGTAATCATGCTTAAATAGAAAAATATCCGGTACACTGTTTTCACATTTTTTCTTCAGTTCTTTTGCTCAAACTGCTCAAAAATACTGGAAATGGCTCATAATTATTTAAATAATATTTGAACACATATTTATAAATTATTGGAGCTATAATTAATAGATAAATATATCTGGTTCAAAAAATCCATACTGTTTTGATTTCAAAACTAAGCTTCTGATAAATCATTCTGTGACGACCCGATTTCTCAAGGATGTACGGATCATATGGATCTTCACTAGTATGATAAAGCAGCGGATATATACATAACTAATCAATGTAATTAACCATTAAACTACTCAATAATGCATAGACTGAAAGGAATAAGCTGTTTCAATACAAACTCAAGTCACAGAAGGACTTGCAAAAGGTTCAATGTTCAAATATAACCCAATCAGAGCGCAATTCAAGGAATGAGGTACGACCTCAATTTCAATACGATATGAAAGACAGTTTATAATCAAAAGATACCAAACAATATCAGAGTTAGGCAACAATAAACGTGTGGACATGCATATGACGATACATGTCCAAGGTTCTAGAAATCATTTCTATTAAAGCAACAAAACAACTACCACTGCACCGCCCACACCCATCATCAATCTCGCCAACCCGCACATCAAAATGAGACGCAGGCTAAGTACAAAAGTACTCGGTGGACTCATTCGAAAATATTTTCTTTGTTAAAGTTATTGAAGCGCCCACAATAGCACATGAGGATTTTAGTTGAAAGACTCATGCCTATCAAACATTTTATCATTTTCCAAAAGTGTCCGCCGGACTATTTCATCCACGTTGTTCCATATCTGATCATTCATTCATTCATTCATTCATTCATTCTCACTCACTATGGGTGGCCACCTACACATAGTCGCCAGAACGGTCGAGGTAGCTAATATTAACACATCTGCGTGTACACAATCCGAGTTAGTCCTTAACTAAGTCGGATTCGATCGTTACCCTTTTTTAACGTTGGTGGACCAACACATTCACATACTACATTGGATATACCAATCTCGGATAGAATCACAACAAAACATAAATATTTGGCAGTCAATAATAGTTTATGTAATAATATTTCGTAAAGCTTTTATAAATCATGCTTTGAGATAGACATGCATGTCATTTTTGTTTCAAGAGAGCCCACCTGCTAGTCCGAAGCTAGTAATTCTAAGTGAGCAGGTGTGATTGTCCTTCCTCGCCAACTACGTACGATCAAATCCTTCATAACAAAATAGTCTTTCTTAGATTCTTTCTATCGGTCGAAGGTCGTTTATAAACTACGACTTAAAGTTCCCAATTAGGGTTTCTTTATGATTTCATGTGATGGTTTTAAGATAATTTCTAATATCTTACATTCCCAAATTCTCAAACTATATTACTTCCTCATTCATAGACGAACCTCAACTTATGAGTCATATAATCCGAGTCTATCCTCGACTCTTAACCTTATTGTTCTTCTAAACGTTATTACGTTATAGATTGTTGGTAATCAAGTTATGATTGGTATATTAGGATATTCTCAAGCCACTAACTAGACTTAACAATTGTAGTTACGACGAATAAAAAGGAGTCTTGACTTATGATTCAAGTGATCACATACTATTATGTAAGTAAGTACTTTAAGAATAGGTGAAGTTCTTGAGAATATTAACTCGACTTTTGAGACATAAGGATCGACATCTTATGTTCGAATCTTTGCTTACAATTTACGACATTGTTTATTTCACTTAACTCGTCCGAGATTATATAAGTTGTAAAATCGCTATTCGTTGTCGAGTTGTCTTAACACTCAATCTAACATCGTATTAGGTTGTCGTTATTGAGTATTAACGTTGTAACTCGACTTTTGGTTTCTTTAACTTAGGAACTCACGTTTGAGTATTCTATTATTAATAGAAAAACCTTAATTCGTGTCTAACTTCGATTCTCGTTAATTCCTACTTAAGTTATCAAAATTTATCGATTTCTTTTGGATTCTTGTATATAAAGTATTATGTTGTTTACGTTTGGGGTTTTATTTTTCGGCACAACATAAACATAATCATTCAACACCATACAATACCATACACAACATAAACTATACTAAAGCATTAGAAAACCCTAATTTCTAACATAATACTCAATCATTGTGTATGTGTGCATAAGTGTTCCATTCATTCATCACAATCACAACCATTCATTCCAAGCTTATAGATTAACTACTAGCATTATTTACTATTAAAATTAAACTCATGCTTAACCATTTTGCTATGTTTTCGATAATTAGCATATGTATCCAATAAAATCATGTTATACTCCTATCAACTATAGAATTTAATTTCCAACTCAATATCATCGTATAAAATTTCAAACCATAGGTTAATATGCCTAAAGTTTTCGGTAATTTTAACTTATTGGACATTGTGTTCAATAAATTCCACAAAAATCATATCATGCTTATACCTTATATTAAACATGAAATATCATCTCATATCGTACATTAAAATTAAAACACATGCTTTTCACTATATATATGTTTTCGGTAATTATGAAATATATGCATATATATTCAATAATTTCCACTCACTTCACAATATGTTTATATTAAGCAATAAACATGTAATATTAACATTAAACATCAACAAATATTTATAATATGAACCAATGCTTGGAATTCTTTTTATCCTTATACATATATTACATGTGTGTTCAATAAATTTTCAACAATGCATATTAGGTTCATATTATTTCTAAACATAACATATCATATTATTTTCAACAAATAAAATCAAATAAATCCTAAAATATATATATAAGGTTTCGGTCCATATGAAAAAATAGGACTAGTGTCTCAATAATTTCAAGATTAATATATGATGTTCATATCATATATTAAACACTATACCTCAACTATTTTCAACAATTAAAATCAAAATAATTTCTAAAAATTATGTATATGTTTTGGCCTTCACATGAAAAATAGGAGAAGTGTTCCAATAATTTCAAGATTAATATATGATGTTCATATCATATATTAAACACTATTTCTCAACTATTTTTCAAAAAGAAAAATCAAACCATGGCTTAAAAATATACATATATATTCGGCCTTTTTAAGAAAAATAGGAGATGTATTTCAAAAATTTCAAGATTAATATATGATGTTCCTATCATATATTAAACACTATATCTCAATTAGTTTCAACAAATAAAAATCAAAACCATGGCCTAAAAATGGTTATAGCTCTCGGCCTTTTGAAAAAAAAATAAAAAAATTCTAAAAATTATAATATTTATGCTACATATTCCTAATACATCAACAAGCAACAATATCAAATAATATTCACAAAAGCATGATTTATCTCATATAAAAAGAATTTATAATATAATAAAAAAAAACAAACATGCTCCAAAAAATTCCCAAAATTTTAAATACAGCCTTCGAATATATTTATAAGCATATTTCATTCATGGATTGAGAGCATTTGGTGGCTCAAAAGTCATGAAATTGAAATAGTTCGAAACTAGGTTTTCAAACTAAAAAATTAAAAAAAATTCCACTCCATTAGGATGGAAGATGATGAAGAATAATACCTTTCTATGGTCTTAGAAACCTATTTTGAGAGTTGGAATTGGTTGAGAAGGATGATTGAAGCTTAGAACATGGAAGAACAAAAGAGAAATTTGAATTAGAGAGAGAAAATGAGTCTCAAGAGAGGGGCTGCAAATAGATAAAATGTTACTGTCTTGGCAGCCTAAAGAGCTGTTGTGAGCTAATTTTTGGGGGTGGGGTGGGGTCTTGGTGGTAGTTGAGAGAAGGAATTGTCAAATTACCCGATTTGACATGTTAATACCGACTCTTTAAGTTTTATCGCACTTTCGATTGATTTTCTCGAAACCTTATGGTTTTATTTTCTTAAATAGCCTTAAAAAGACTTATTTCATAGTTTATAATAATTTCATGAAGTTCGGATGGCCTCCGATAAGTAAATTCCGAGTTATCGCGGAAAAACAACGTCCGACGATTAAATTATGCTCATTCGAAATTCTATTGAATTATTGAGTTTTCATAATTAATTTGAGTCTTATAAATCATTTCTTATGGATTTAGACCCTGGTTCGAGTTTCGTTCGTTTGGATCGGTTTAGGGTTTTTCTAGTATATATTCCTGTTCGGTTAAGTTCTTCAGGAATTTCGTTCAGAAATTGATTCTTATGAATTATAAATTCATAATAATATAATCCTTCATGATTTGATTGTTATTATAAATTTTCATTATTAGCACGGATTGGAAGTTGATCAGGCTCGTGAATAGTGCTTTTATAGTCGAAAGCAAGATGCCCGAAAATTCTCATTCCTCGCTTCTCACATGTTTTCACGAGGCGATTCTAGAAATGAAACTTTTATCGAGATTCATGCTGATCTTTCATTTTATGTTCGGTTATTCGAAAACCCTAATCCGGTAGGACTAGTCACTAGTTTTTGATTTCTCTAGTTTTCGATCTCCGAATCGATTCTAATTCATTTCGTTGGTCACCTTAAACATAATTAAGGTCTAAGCACTACTATAAATTTACCTTTTCTCTACACCTCATACACTACGTTTTTTCTTAAAAATCGTAGTCTATAGGTATAGACTACGCTTTTTTTTTATCAAAACCGTAGTCTATGTGCGAAAATTGTTTAAATATAGACTACAGTATATTTGAAAACCGTAGACTATACAATGAAATGACTACGGTTTACCAAAAGCGTTGTGTATGTACGAAAATATTTTTCCTTAAGACTACAGTTAACTAAAAAGCGTAGTGTATGTGCGTGCTTTTTGAAAAAAATAAAAATAAAATAAAATAAAAAGTAATATAATTTTTTTTTCTATCATGTATCTCCTCTCTCTCGTCCCCTAAATTGATAATTATCTCAAACCCTAAATCCCTTCTCTTGCCGCTCAACCACCTCGCCGATTCGCGGATTGAATCCGCCGCCGCCGTCCTCATCCACTCTCTCGCGTTCCTTCCCCCCGCCGCGCATCGTCGGCTCCACCCATGGCAACTGATCCTCTACCTCGGCTCGTCCGACCGTGTCATCGACTCGTAACTGGCCGCCGAGCTAGGGCTGGACCGGCTGGTCCACGTCGACGTGAGCCGGGCGGAGGAGGTGGCGGACACTGTTTTTCGCTCATTTTGGGGTTGCTGCGGTGCATGCATCTCTTGTCAAAGCACGCGCTCTCCGCTGTGGGGTGGCTTGGCTCCGTGCAGCTGTTGTGCTTGGAATGCGGCGCTGCCGCGGACTGGTGTTGGGAATCGTTGGAAGGTCTGCGTCGGCGACGTCACTGGCTAGCAAGAGCTTGGCCTTAAGATGAACGAGCCCTATTTTGATGTGCATGAGGTTTGTTTGATCGGAATATATAACCATATTTGTTGATTTTGCTGTTAGATTTTTTTATTTATATCTTGTTAGTTTATATTCCAAGTTTTTAGTCACTGGTGATTATCTAGTTCAATCTAGTTATGGCAATGATATACATTATTTGGCTTATGGTAGTTTCCATTGTTTTACTGAAATATGTTGATTTTGATTTCGTTTCTGCCTATTATTCACGAAGATTGTGGATTTTTTATGTTGATGTTTAATCCTTAATCGTGGTTATTGTTGCCGTAATGAAGTAGTGATGACATTCTTGTTGTTTGCTACTTTCTTAGATTAATTTGGTGTATTTCAGTCTGTTTATATTAAGTGGAGACTTAGCTAATCTAATTTTGGTGTAACTTAAGATACAATATGTTTGTCCATTTTGTTTCTTGGTCTGCTTTTGATTAAGGTTTTGGTTATTAGATTTGATATGAGGAAACTGAATAATTTTGATTTTGGAAGCAGTTTCAACATAATTTCTTCTTACATATGTAGAGAAATGGTAGAGTAAATAGGTCTTCCATAGCATTCCCACCTGCTGCTAGAAGAATGGATACACTTAATGACTTGCTTGCTGCAAGTGATGTTATATCACTGCACTGTGCTTTGACTGAGGAAACGGTTCAAATTATGAATGCAGATTGTCTACAATACATAAATCCTGGTAATTAAGTACTATAAAGATTGATTATTTTTTATGCTTTGTTTGTTTGAGTCGTCTCCCTTATGATGATACTACTTTTGTGCAGGGTCGTTTCTTGTGAATACTGGTAGTAGCCAGCTGCTGGAACTAATGCTTCTTTGAACTGAATTTAAGTATTTTGTGGTTTCATCATTTCTATACTTGCATTTGACGTGGTTATGCCTGCAAAGTAAGTTTCCTGGAGTAAAATCTATAATTTCAAAGGCCAACGATGCAAAATCTGACATTTTTGTTGAACCTGGCAACAAAATCTCTTTTGGTGACTCTTTCTGGAGATATATGATATTTCACATATTTATTCTGACGCAAGCTTAAGTAAGATGTAAACTAGGATATATGTAATTGAGGAAGTTTGTTCAAATGAGCGGTAGTTGATTATGTAGTAATAGTACTAGTGTACTACTACAACAAAATATGAGAACTCAAGTTTTCTGCTTGCCCATTTGGTATCTCGTGCCAGTTAACTATTGCAATAACATGATGTACTATGTCAGTATGTTCAACTTTGCAAGAAGTATGGTCTAAATATTAATATAAACTTGTCAAGAAGCACCTATTGGTTGATAAAATGCTACTGTCTTGGCATTGCTTTAATTCTGTGATCTTCTTCACCTCAATTACCTAATCTTATTTTTTTGTAAATAAGATGTAGTTGAAGTGTTGGACTCAGTGTGTGAGAGAGAAAGCTGGTCTTGGGTGCTTATGATTTTCTCTTTTGTGGTTGTACGATGTCTTGTTTTACCACCTCTCTCCTAGAATTTATCTTGTGCTTTGTCTGACTTGCATTTCTTATCTTTTGCATCACCTTCCTATATTTCAAGCTTTGGACTATTGTCATTTGCAGGTTCATGCAACCCCAGGTCATATGCAAGGATGTGTTACTTATGTCACAGGTGATGGACCCGATCAGCCTCAGCCAAGAATGGCTTTTACTGGTGATTCTTTATTAATTTGCGGATGTGGTAGGACAGATTTCCAGGTATATTTCCTCCACCATAAAGCATGTACACCATGTTTATCCTAATGGTGAAGATTTTTCAACCTTAAGTCAAAGTTTTGTGCTCATGTGACCCCAACCTCAATTTATTTGATTAAGTTTAATCACAAAAAATTAGTTGTTATTCTTAGTCATTTGTCCATTTATCAGGAGAACTATATGCAAGACAAATTTGGCTCTGTGATAAGTGTTATTGTTTACTTGATTTTGCATGCTGAAACCAATATCCCCATTTTGTGCCCAGGGAGGAAGTTCTGATCAACTTTATGATTCACTTCATTCTCAGGTAAGAATCCTGGAAAAAATATATCATAAACTTGGAAGACAATTCAAATGTGGGTTTCTATACTCTCTTATTATTTTGTCATTAGAGGTGAGTACTGTGGGAGAGAAAATGCAGTATAATCGTCGTCATTCAATTTTAAGAAATAGTTATGTTTTTAAAAGATATGGGCCATACTCATTTTTTATCCCCTTAATTACTTTACACCCTTTTTCTAAATATTAATATCTAAAAGAAATGAGACTTTAAATATTAATTATGTTTATAGTATTTTATGCATGTATAGGTGAAATATGAATTTGGGTTGTGTATTGACAATTATTGACGATAAGACTAACTTTATACAATGCTCCCTCACTTTCTATGTTCTGCATATTAGCAAGTGATATGTCCTGCAAATAGCCCTTTTGTTGGTGGTATATTTCTTGTGGCTATTCACTTCCCGCCTGATTATCCTTTCAAGCCACCTAAGGTAACCTAAAAGATAACATTGTATACCTTTTTGGTCCTCTGGATATGTAAATCGGACCATATCACTTGCTAATATGCAGACTTATTCACAGATCTGGACCATCTGGTACAACAGTCACTTTATATTAATTTTTGGCATATGACATAAATAGTTTCTGTATGCCAAGGATCATAAAAAGAATTTAAGCCTGGACTAAGATTATTATAAAATTGTTCATATGAGTTGTTGCACCATGATCATGTAGATTTCAGATCACATACCACATTATTTTGATCTTTGAAGCTTCTATAAACGAACATAGATTCCCACCATTCTGGATCAGTTTACTTCCTAGCCTGGATTTTCAACCTGTGACCGGTTCTGCCTTTGCTAGCTATTATTCATTAAATGAAATTGAGTTGCAAAAATAACTTCAATTGGATTTCATCACATTTAGTGGACTGAGCAGGTGTCTTTCAAAACCAAGGTTTTCCACCCGAATATCAACAGTAATGGCAGTATATGTCTGGATATCCTCAGAGAACAGTGGAGCCCTGCACTCACAATATCGAAGGTACTTATGTCTTGCTTCTAATCCTCACGTGCTCACTGATTCTCTCTGCTTCCGCTTCTACCCATGGTCTATCAAGTCAAGAGTAATCAAACTACGGCAAAAATATGGCCTTGAGATAGTATTTCAATCTTGCAGAAGGTTTCATTAATTTTGCTCATTAAGCAACTGCCTACCACTAATATTATAAATACTGTGAAGATTGTTAAATGGTGGAACCTTTTCTGGGATCATCGGATCATGAGTTGTGAAATATTTCAATAATCATATTGGTGGGTGTACTATAGCGTAAAACATGATGATCTAATTGCACAGTATTCATTCCAGTGCTATGATTGTGGCATATTTATTATATTATTGATTGTTACCAATATGAATTTGAACCTCTACTGACTGAAAACTTCTGCAGATTTTACTCTATATGTTCTTTGTTGACTAATCAAAATCCGGATGATCCTCTTGTTGCTGAGATTGCTCACACATACAAGACTGATAGAGTCAAGTACGAGTCCACTGCTCAGTCGTGGACTCAGAAGTATGCTACGGGATAAATTTTGCTGAAGCTTGCTGATATAAGTCACATTTGGTGTATTTATCATGAAATATACTCTTATACGCTGGTGTTGTGATGTTATAAGTAATTGTTTCTGTTACACCTCTCAGGTATGTTCTAAAGAAATTCGTCTCTCCAAGCAGTCGGAGAAGTTAAAGAGCAAAACATTCCAGAAGGTTATCTTAAATGTTTGTTATCATTGAATCTCCTCGTCTTTGGTTACCTCTAGGAATTAGAAAACATTATTCTCCATCTTGTTCATTTCTATACGTTCGATCAGTGAGATAAATCTACTGATCAAATGCCTCTGTACTTGCAGAAGAAGCACGCATTATATAAGAAATTAAGCAAAAAAAAGAACTTCCCTCAATAAAACCCATCTTAGCAGTTGAATTCTTATCCAATATTTCCATAAGTCACATAACTATTTTAGTTTGGAATTTGAAATTTGAATAAATCTATTCGTAGGTTCTGGCTCTAGTATTTATGATTTTAGGCAACTAGATTATTGAATGGTTTTCACCAATTCTACTCGCGACACTTATTCAAGTGAATGCTCCATTTTACTTAAATGATGTTTGACATGTGCTATAGTTCCTATGGTGTTTCCGGATTAAGGGTATGTTTGGATTTAAAAATTTAAATAAAATCGAACATTCAATTAGTTAACCAATATTCCGCTTCTTCAGATCGGAAAAATAAAACTCCACGAGGAAGGGGAAGTTTGCAGTCGAGCTCATTCGGTTTCTTTAATAACTACAGGTAATCTTGCCTAGATTTTATAAAGATATGATCTTCCCTTAGCACCAACAAATGTGGATTTGATCTTTGTATTTAACCGAATTGATTCATTGATCTTCCACATTGTAAATATGCATTCCAATTCAGAATAGTGGTTATATTAATCACTGAGTTTTTCTGTTCAATTTTATTTTACAAATCATCCATTGCATGTGACATAATATTTGATCCAAGGAAATATATTCTCCTTTTTTCTTTTTTCATAACTTGTAGGATTGAGATATCACAAACTTGTTGAAAACATAAATAATGCACAATATTCTGTGTTAGTTAAATAATGCAAAATATTGAAGGGAGAAATATGATGATTTTAGCTAGTCAACAGTACCATTTCTTACTACTGCTACCACATTGATTTTCTCAAAATTTATGAGTCAAAAGCAAATGAAAAGACTGAACCAACATCTCATTCTTCTCTATTTTTTTGGTTCAGGCCTCTGTAATGCACTATGGCCATGTCTAATATTATATTATTTTACCTTATTGTGTGTCTTCTTATTATAATTCCTCCGGATGATTGAAAGTTCATCATGAAAGATATTATTGAAGAAGTTATGAAGAGTGGTTCTATTTCTTAGCGTTCACATGTAAGATAAATATTTCATTTATGTTCTTATTGGGTAAAAATCTTTAATATAATCAATTTTGACCTCAAAGAGTGTTAATATTCTATTTTTGAATTGTTAATAGTTTCAAAATCGGACTTACTCTCGAGAGGACATTGATGAAGTTCGTGTTGAATGGGCCAATCTCATGCTTCTTCACATATAGTATTGTGATGTTTTAGCCGTAAGCTATCGATCTTTCAATTATTTCAACTATGATATGTGGGATACGCTCTTATTGTTTTGTTATGTGATATAGCCAATATTTTCAGATAGTGATTTTGTATCATTAATGAAAACAAATTGTATATTTTTGTATAGTGATTTTGAATGTAATGAAAGAAAGTATATTTTAATCTCATTTGCTATTAGATTGCACGTTATTAATTGTACAGGTTTTAAATAAAGAAATTAACTACGGTTGGAATTTTTCAACCGTAGTACAAAAGATATATTGACTACGGTTTAAAAAGTCAACCATAGTCGTATGCTAAATTGACTACGGATGTAATAGAAAAAGCGTAGTATATAAAATATAAAATTTGGTATAAAACCGTAGTAATTTATAAAAAACCGTAGTAAATTTGCATTAAGACTACACTTTTTCCCAAAACCGTAGTGTATGTGCGAAAATTAGTGTAGTCTATAGTCGATATAGACTACGCATAAAATACGTAGTGTATGAGAAATTAAGTGTAGTCTATAGTCGAATAGACTACGTTTAAAAAGCGTAGTGTATATGCGAAATTAAGCGTAGTCTATAGTCAGTATAGACTACACATAAAAAGCATAGTGTATGTGCGAAATTAAGCGTAGTCTATAGTCGGTATAGACTACGCTTAAAAAGCGTAGTGTATGTGCGATAAGCGTAGTCTATAGTCGGAATAGACTACGCATAAAAAGCGTAGTCTATGTGCGCCTAGCTTTCTCTACACCACTTTTCTCTACGGTTCAAAACGCATATAGACTACGCATTATTTTATGCGTAGTCTATGCCCTTTTTTCTTGTAGTGAAGAAACACAAATAATTGGTGTAAGCATCACTAATAAAAGTTTTAAATTTTTCGGGTTATTACATACCATCCCCCTTAAAATAAATTTAGTCCTGAAATTTGCTAACCTTGGAAAAGATATGGGTATTTCTTCATACCGATTCTAATTCTCGTTGTTTCTTCTTCGTCCATGATGTCGCCATAAAACTTTTACTAACGCTATCTCTTTGTTCCTTAGCTTTTGGATACATCGGTCCAAGATTTTCGTAGGCAGTTCCACATAGCTCATATTGTCATCGAGGACAATATCCGTCGGTGGTATCACATGACTGGGCTCATGTATGTACTTCCTTAGTTGTGAAACATGGAACACATTGTGCACGTTTCTAAAACTTGGCTGCAATGCAAGTCTGTAAGCTGCTAGCCCTATGCTTTCCAAAATTTCATAGGATCCTATGAAACGTGATCGTAGCTTCCCCTTGATTTCGAATCTCACGATCCCTTTTGATGGAGAAATCTTCAAGAAGACTTTGTCTCCCACTTCAAAATGCAGTTCTGTGTGATGTTTGTCGGCGTACGACTTTTGTCGGTATTGGGCCTCCTTGATCTGTTGGCGGAACCTCGATCATTTCTCCCACAGAGTCAGGTCCTAATACTCTCATTTCTTCCACCTCATCCCAGTAAAGTGGTGATCGATATTTTTTTCCATAAAGCGCTTCATACGGGGTCATTCCAATAGTTGCTTGGCAGCTGTTGTTGTAGGCGAATTCCACAATTGGTAACACTTGTTCCCAGCTTTCTCCTCTATCCAGGACAACAGTTCTCAACATGTCTTCAAGCGTTTGAGTGGTCCTCTCGGATTGTCCGTCCGTTTGTGGGTGGAACGTGGTAATGAAATTTAGTCGAGTTCCCAATTCCTTTTGCAAGTTCGTCCAAAATCTGGATGTAAATTTTGAATCTCTATCAGACGTGATAGTCTTCGGAACTCCATGTAAACGTACGAATTCTCGAACTTACAACTGTGATAATCTTTCTGATCCATGTGTTATTGGAATGGGTAGGAAATACGCGCTCTTGGTCAAACGATCGATGATGACCCAAATAGCGGTATTTCCTCTTTGTGATTTGGGTATCCCGGTAACAAAATCCATGGCTATGTCATCCAATTTCCATCCCGGTATGTCCAACGGCTATAAGGTTCCATACGGTCGCTGGTGGAGTGCTTTCACTTATTGGCACGTCAAACAACGTTCTACGAATGAAGCTACGTCTCGCTTCATTCCATCCCATCAAAATTTCTCCTTGAGATCTTCGTACATTTTGGTGCTTCTGGGGTGTGCGGTGTAAGAAGTCTCATGGGCTTCCCTTAAGATTTCACTATTAAACCCTTCGCCTTCTGGAACACACACTCTCCCGTCATACAACAAAACGTCATCTGTTGCTTCTCTGAAATTTTTATGGTTGTTGTCTTTGATCTTGGCTCGTACTTCCTCTAGCTTCTTGCTCTTCCTCTGGGCTTCTAAGATTCGGGCTCTTAACTTCGGGATTACAATCAACGTTGTAATACAACCTTCTATCGTCTGAGACGGGTTCATGACTTCGATGTTCATCTTTTGGAATTCCTTTATAAGTATCTCTTCATGACTGATGAGACATCCCAAACTAGGGTGGGATTTACGACTCAAAGCATCAGCTACAACATTAGCCTTGCCTAGGTGGTAATTGATAGCACAATCTTAATCTTTCACCAGTTCTAACCATCTATGTTGCCTCATATGAAGATCTTTCTGCTCAAAGAAATACTTCAGGCTTTTATGGTCAGTATAGATCTCACATCTAACTCCATAGAGATGGTATCTCCAAATCTTTAAGGCATGTATGACCGTTGCTAATTCTAGGTCGTGCGTAGGATAGTTCAACTCATGTAGGCGTGAATCGCTCAAGCATAAGCAATAACTCTGGCTTCTTGCATTAGAACACATCCTAGCCCATTCTTGAGCGTGCCTGTAGATTGTGTACTCCTTATCCGCTTGGCATCGCTAGATACGGTGTTGTTGTTAGAAACTCCTTCAATATCTGGAAACTAGCCTCACACTCGGCGGTCCAAGTGTACTTGATTCATTTTCTCAACAATTGGGTCATGGGTCGGGCTATCGTTGAAAATCCTTCGATAAATCTTCGATAGTAGCCGGCAAGTCCTAAGAAACTCGAATTTCATTGGGGTTCTTTGGTGATTCCCATTCTCGAATCAGTCGATCTTGAGGGTCTTTGATTCCTCGATGACACGATGTGACCTAAGAATGTCACCGCCTAACAAGAATTCACACTTGCTAAACTTGGCAAAGAGTTGCTCTTGCCTCAATGTTTTTAGCACAGTTCTCAAGTGCTCTTTCTGTTATTGGAGTATATTAGGATATCGTCTATGAATATTAAGAAATTTTTTTCTAAGTATGGGTGAAATACCCTATTCATGATATCCATAAATACTGCGGGGACATTTGTAAGTCCAAAGGGCATAACGATGAATTCGAAATGACCATACCTTGTACGGAAAGTCGTTTTAGGTACATCCTCTGGTCTAATCCTTAGCTGATGGTATCCGGACTTCAAATCTATCTTTGAAAAGACTCGCCCTTGTCGATCAAACAGATCGTCAATTTGGGCAAAGGATATTTATTCTTAAGAGTTATCTTGTTTAACTCTCGATAGTCTATGCACATTCTCAGTGTGCCATCCTTCTTTTTCACAAAAAGGACAGGTGTTCCCCATGGAGATACACTGGGTCTAATGAAACCTAACTTCAAGAGTTCTTGCAGTTGGATCTTCAATTCCTCCAGTTCCTTTGGTGCCATCCGGTATGGGGCTTTTGACACAGGGACATAACCTGGTTCGAGGTCGATCGTGAACTCAATCTGTCGGTTTGGCGGCAATCCCAGTAGTTCATCTGGAAATACATCGGGGTACTCCTTCACGATCGGAACATCTTCTATCATTTCTCATTCTGCTCTTCCTCCTGGAGATAGACAACGTAGGCGTGATTTTTTCTTGTTCAAGAACGCCGCGCTTGTAGTGCGGATATGATTGAGACACTCCTCCCATGCCGATCCCGTGAAAGTCTCGTAGGTTTCTCTCGGGATGTTGGAAAGAAATTTTCCTTTAATTACAGGATGGTCGATTATGTTCGGTCAACCAATCCATTCCTAGGATTATGTCCACACCCGTCATAGGTATGACGTGAAGGTTATCTGTCATGACCTTAAGTGAGCCTAGTCCAAGTTTTAGGTTCGAGCATATGTGGGTTACCGTTTTATACCTCCCATGGAGAAGATATTCTCATGATTTGTTCGGTAGCTTTAGATCTAATCCTAAGTTCTCACGATGCTTCAAAGAATAAAGGAACGCGAGGCGCCGATATCAAACAAGAGGATAATGAGCAATTGGAGAGTGTTCTATACCGCCAAGTTTCCTTGGTTCCTGGCGGCTCTGCGGAATTCCCTTTCTTGGTTGAGGACGTAGTCCCTGGCTTGCAGTGGTGGTTGCTGTTGTTGATGGTGTTGTTGTTGTTGCTGCGGTTGTTGTTGCTGTTGTTGTTGGGACGATCGGTACTGCTGCTGCGGCTGTCGCCATTGTTGTTGTCGTTGCCGCCGTGGTTGATATGGTCGCTGATTCGGATGGTAGTACTGAACCGGGGGCTGTTGTTAGAACGGTTGGGCTTGAATAGCCCGGATCGGCTGGACTCGGTTGGGCACATTGGGACGACCATTTCCCTCGGGCGTATTCAGGCGATCCACAAGTAGTGACCCTTCCGCCATACTCAAGCATCCGTCATTCGAAAATACACATGCCCCTTGTGACTCCTATGGCACCTTGGGCACAATTGGGAGCCTTACGAATTTCTGGTTTTCCCCACCAGGTACGGGTATGATAGGGCGTCCATTTCCTTGCCCGTGCCCAGATGACACGTTATTCCCTTGCCATGGCCTCCTGTCCGCCTGGCCAGTGTTGGATCCTTGGCCTTGGTGGGGTCCTTCCCACTTTCTCTTTCCACGATCCCCTTGGTGATTCGGGGGATGCACAGCGACAGTCCTATCCTCAGGCATAGCCGCCTCGATGTCCAATGCTCTGCTGAGGGCCTCACGGTAGGTCAGATTTCCATGCCCCGCCAGCGATACCCTGATCTCATGATGGAGTCCCGCCCGAAACTACTCTGTCCTTTTCTCATCGGTGTCGACCAGTTGAGGTGGATACCGCGACATCTCGTAGAATGCACGGTCGTAATATGTGACCGTCGTCTTTCCCTAGCGCAGGTTGTAGAACTCATGTTCTTTCTTTCGGTAGTTCTTAGGAATGTACTTCGTGACACCTCCTCCTTAAATTCCTCCAGAGAAATCTTCAATTCCTCCTGACAGAGTCTTCTCTTCGCCTCCCACTGAAGTCGGCGGCACGGTATTTGGAAAAAACGCATGACAAGCGTTCTTGAGAGGTGCGATGGAGGAAGTTCAAGATTCGCTCCAGCGCGTGTAATAACCCGAAAAATTTAAAACTTTTATTAGTGATGCTTAAACCAATTATTTGTGGTGCTTATACCTTAATTATGTTTAAGGTAACTAACGAAACGAATTAGAATCGATTCGGAGATCGAAAACTAGAGAAATCAAAAACTAGTAACTAGTCCTACCGGATTAGGGTTTTCTGAATAGCCTGAAAATAGAATAAAATATCTAGAATGAATCTCAATAAAAGGATTTCATTTATAGAATCTCCTTGTGAAAACATATGAGAAGCGAAAGAATTGGAATTTTCGGGCATGCTTGCCCGGTCAGTCTCAAAAGTACTATGTACGAGCCGGATCAACTTTCCAGTCCGTGCTAATCATGATAATTAATGATAACAATCAAAATCATGAAGGAATATATTATTATGAATTTAGAAATTATAAGAATCACTTTCTGATAGAAATTCCTGAAGAACTTAACCGAACGCCTGGAAAATATACCGGGAAAACCCTAAATTGATCTGAACAACGCGAAACTTGAACCAAGGGTCTAAATCAATAAAATTTGATTTATAAGACTCAAATTAATTATAAAAGCTCAAGAATTCAATAGAATTTCGAATGAGCATAGTTTAATCGTCGGACACTGTTTTTCCGCGATAACTCATAATTGACTTATCGGATGCCATCCGAACTTCATGAAATTATTATGAACATTGAATAAGTCTTTTAAGGGCTATTTAAGAAAATAAAACCTTAAGGTTCCGAGAAATCAATCGAAAGCGCGTTAAAACTTAAAGAGTCGGTATTAACATGCCAAAACGGGTAATTTGACCATTCCTCCCCCCAAATACCACCAAGACCACCCCAAATGGGTAATGATAGCCCTTTAGGTTGCCAATACAGTGAGAAATCATCCATTACAGCCCTCTCACTTTTCGAACTCAATTTCTCTCTCTTTTTCAAAATTCTCTCTTTGTTCTTCAAGTTTTCAATCTTTAATCCTCCTTTCCAACCCTCAAATAATTATTCTAAGACCATAAAAAGGTAGTACTCATCATTCTCTCCATATGTAATGGAGTAGAATTTTTTTAGATTTTTCTTGAATTATTTCACAATAAACCCTAGTTTTGCTCGTCAATTTTTTCGTGAATTTTGTGCCATCAAATGCTCTCAATATATGAATGAAAAATTCTTAGAATGATGTTCTAAGGCTGTAGTTAAAATTTGAGAATCTTTGGAGCATGTTTGATATTTTTCGATTTATGCTTTATTTCTTTTTATATGTGATAAAGCATGATTTTGTGAATATTATTTGATATTGTTTATTGTTGATGTATTAGGAGTATGTAGAATAAATATGGTAATTTTAGAATATTTTTGGAATTTTCTTGTATTTTGATTTTATTTGTTGGAAAATAGTTGAGGTATAGTGTTTAATATATGATATGAACATCATATATTAATCTTGAAATTTTTGAAACACTACTCCTATTTTTCAAAAATGGGCAGAATTTATTTAAGTATTTTTATGCCATTGTTTGATTTTATTTGTTTAGAAATAATTGAGATATAGTGTTTAATATATGATATGAACATCATATATTAATCTTGAAATTTTTGAGACACTACTCCTATTTTCCCTTTGAATACCGAAAACTATATGTATATATCTAAGGATTTATTTGATTTCATTTGTTGAAAATGATAGGATATGTTATGTGTAGAAATAATATGAACCTAATATGCATTGTTGGGAATTATTGAACACATATGTAAAATATGTATGAGGACAAAAAAAATTCCAAGCATTTGGTTCATATTATAAATATTAATTGATGTTTAATGTTAATATTACATGTTATTGCATAATATAAACATGTTGTGAAGTAATGAAATTTATTGAATATGTATATATATATATATATATATATATATATGAGTAATCAAAACATATGGGTGGTTAAAAGCATGGGTTTAAATTTTTAATGCATGATATGAAATGATATTTCATGCTTAGTATATGGTATAAGCATGATATAATTTTTGTGGAATTTATTGAACACTAAAGCTCATTAATTTATGATTACCGAAAACTATATGCATTTTAACCTATGGTTTGAAATTTTATATGATGATATTGAGTTGGTAATTAAACTCTATAGTATGATAGGAGGATAATATGATTTTATTGGAATTTATTGGATACATATGCTAATTATTGCTAATTATCGAAAACATAGCAAAATGGTTTAAGCATGAGTTTAATTTCAATGATAAATGGTGCTATGATAGTTAATCTATAAGTTTGAATGAATGGTTATGATTGTGATGAAAGAATGGAACACTTATGCACACATACACAATGATTGTGTATTATGTTAGAAATTATGGTTTTCTAATGCTTTAGTATAGTTTATGGTGTTGTATGGTGTTGTATGGTATTGAATGGTTTATGTTTATGTTGTACCGACAAACCAAAACCCCAAATGTAAACAACGTAATACTATATGTACGAGAATCCAAAAGAAATCGATCAATTTCGATAACTTAAGAAGGAATTAACGAGAATCGAAGTTGGACATAAATTAGGGTTTGCTATTAATAAAATGATACTCAAACGTGAGTTCCTAAGTTAGAAAAACCAAAAGCCGAGCTACAACGTTGATATTCAATAACGACAACCCAATATGACGTTAGATTGAACGATTATACAACTTATACAATCTCCGACGAGTTAAGAGAAACAAACAACGTCATAAAGTGTAAACAAATATTCGAACATAAGATGTCGATCCTTATGTCTCAAAAGTCGAGTTAATATTCCCTAAGGAATTCATCTATTCCTAAAGTACTTACTTACATGATAGCATGCGATCACTTGAGTCATAAGTCAAGACTCCCCTTTATTCGTCGTGTTAATACGACAAGTCGTCAATCATAACCTACTAGGACGTAAGTCTAGATAGTGGCTTGAGAATATCCTAATATACCAATCACAACTTGAATACTAACAATCTATAACGTAATAACGTTTAGAAGAGCACTAAGGTGAAGAGTCAAGGATAGACTCGGAGTATGTGATTCAAAAGTCGAAGTTCACCTATGAACGATGAAGTAATATAGTTTGGGAATTGGGAATGTAAGATAATAGAAATTATCTTAAAACAATCACATGAAATCACAAAGAAACCCTAATTGGGAACCTTAAGTCGTAATTTACAAACGACCTTCGATCGATAGAAAGAATCTAAGAACGTCTATTTTCTTATGAAGGGTTTGATCATACGTAGTCGGCAAGGAAGGACAATCACACCTGCTCACTTAGAACCACTAGCTTTGGATTAACAGGTGGGCTTTCTTGAAACAAAAATGTTATGCATAACTCAAAGCATGATTTACAAAGCTTTATGGAATATTATCACATGCAATGTTATTGACTGCCAAATGTCTATGTTTTGTTGTTATCCTATCTGAGATTGGTATATCCAATTTGGTATGTGAATGTGTTGGTCCACCAACATTAAAAAAGGGTAATGATCGGATCTGACTTAGTTAAGGACTAACTCGGATTGTGTACACGTGTGACTATGTGTTAAGGTTAGCTACCTCGATCGGTCACGGTGACAATGTGTAGGTGGCCACCTCCATAGTGCGAATGAATGAATGAATGAATGGTCGATATGGAAACAACGTGAATGAAATATTCAGGCCTGACGCTTTTGAGAAATGATAAAATGTTTGATAGGCATAAGTCTTTCAACTAAAATCCTAATGTGCTATTGTGGGCAGTTCAATAACTTTTGATAAAGAAAAACGTTTTCGGCAATGAGTCCACTGAGTACCTTTGTACTTAGCCCTGTATATTCGTTTTTGATGTGCAGGTTGAGCAAGGATCGATGATGGGTGCGAGGTGGTGCAAAGTAGCAGTTGTGCTTGATTGGGTTATGTTTGAACCTTGAAACCTTTTGACAAGTCCTTTCGTGACTTGAGTTGGTATTGAATAGCTTATCCCTTTTGAGTCTATGCGTATTGAGTAGTTAAATTGTTAATTGCATTGATTAGTTTTGTTTATATCCGCTGCTTTATCACACCGGTGACGATCTATATAATCCGTACTTCCTTGGGAAGTCGGGTCGTCACAAAGTTGTATCAGAGCACTTGTTCGCTCTGAACCCTAGAAACCATTTCCTTGAATCCTAAGTTGAAAGTTGAGTCTAGAAAATTTTTATGTTGACTGCTACTGCACTGCACTCCATCGTCGTCCTGCTCAACGAGGAAGAAGGTAACTATCTCAATTAAAAGTTGTTTTGAAATGATGGAAGTATATGAAATGTGAATTGAAATTTCAATATTACCTTGTTGGGAAGTTGAAAAATATTTTGGAAAGTGGAAATTTTTGAAATTGAAAAGTTGTTTCAATTGATTAGTCATTAGTTTGAAAGAAAGTTACAAGCATTAGGAGCTTGGTAAATAAGTAAATGAGAATGCTTGATTGTCGCACAATGTGCATTGAATTGTGTTTACTATGATATGCAAAGCATGCTAGAAGCAGGCCGTAAATGAGTATGTTTCCCCATGAGGACATAGACTCTTAAGATGCATGATCCTTTTTACGCCGAACCTAGTATGAGAACATAAGGTATCCCCGATTGAACGAAATACTAAGGAGGAACGAGAACATAGAAATATTAAGAATCACAATCCGAACGGACTCGAGGATGAGAACGTGAAGAGTCTACGATGATGAAGCGATTGCTTAACTGGAGGTTCGCACTGCTATGAGTCCCAACCTCTTTACGCGAAGGAATTCCGAACACCATGCGTGTTGCCTCTATCGTAACAATAATGGAAAGAATCAAAGTATGACGTTTAGGAAGTATGAAATGAAATAATGAATTGTAAGTACATGATGAGAACAGATATGATCTGATGCTATAACGCGAATAAAATAAGGAATCCAGAACACAATAAGATAGGGTGACCGCGTAGCCTTCACCCGAAGGCTAGACATCGACCGTTGCCATACTCTAAGAAACCATACCGTCTCTTCCCGGAGACCAAACCATGAAAGTAGTTTCATAAGAACTTATAAATATAAGATGGTTCTGACGGTCTTTATGACTAGGCGCCCTTTATCTTTTAGATCCACACCCGAGGAGGTCGTACGCTCATACCATTCCTACCAAATATGCCGCGGAGACAACCTTGGCGAGTTCTTAGCGTATTTTGTACGTCATTGGGCTACTGCACATGCCCGTGGTACGTCATATTATGACGGTGTGCTTCGACTGATCGTGAGACTGCCATTCGACTGGCAGGGATATGCCGTGAGATATCAGCAGATTATATCTATCGACGCCGAGAGAGCTTCAATCTTGAGGTGGATTTGCCTCATTTCGCCAGTCACCTGAGCTACATATTCATGGTATACGAAGTTACACCATGTGGACTGTATCTCTCCGAGTAGGAATACACCTGGCGTGATGAGATTCCCGAGTGGTTTCACCCGGAGGTACCAATATTTTGGCATCTGATGGACCCGTATTCTTGCCTGGCTGTAGCAAGAACATGTTCGAGGCTGGACCTTTCCGTCTCCGACAGCTCACTTTTTGGTCCTACCGCTAGTAAGATTCGAGCCCCGTCATTAACAGCCCAGACCATCGCCATCGATCATTCTATGTTAGCATCCATCTCTACCTACAGGCGCTCCCCTAGCTTAGCCACCGTCACCCCCGCATGGACCCCTGTACCATGATACTGTGGAGGTTGATGATCCATGTGGCCTAGCTGCAGGCACCGTGAGAGGAGCTTGTGCCCGTCCTGCTGCTGCTCCGTTTCCAGCTGCTTTCAAGGAGATCACGATTGAGATCTACCGAGACCTGGCTGCTATGGGAGAAGCTATGGTCATTAGAGTCCGAGAGCCCATGGATCCCACATTCGATGCTGAGGTCATAGAGGAAGAGGATCCAGAGGAAGACCCAGAGGAGGATCCTGAGGAGGACCTGCCTGCTGACGATGAGATAGAAGGAGTAGACAGTACCCATACTCCGGCCTCGACTCCAACACGATGAGCCATGTCTACACCCCTGTGAGATTATGGATCTAGTTATTAGGACAAGATAGTGTTTGTCTATATACCTTGTATATCTTTTAATGCTCATGAAAAAAAAGTCGTTCCGACATGAACCCTTATTCGATGACCACGGTAGCATTTAGATTTTTTATGCACCGTGATTAGGTACATCGAGTGATCTTGATGTTAATTTTGGAGCATCATACCGTGCACCGGCCTTTTGTGGATCTTAAAACGATAATGAAATTCCTTGTAAAGACATTTGATTTGATATGATGATAGCTCCCGAGAGCTTTGGTTTTAAGGTTGCGATATGTAGTGTTCATGACGCTAGATTTATGCTTATGATTATATATACATACCGTGTTAAGATATTTATTATCCCGACGGATGGTATAAGAAGATATTTGATTACGATATTTATGAAAGATAGAATACCACGAGAAGAAGAAACCATGAGGTAACACCGAAGAGAGGACACCCTCCACCACCAAACCGCAAGAAGGATTGAGGAACTATTCCTCGTGCGTAACCCGCCCACTTTCAACGGATGGAAATCCCGTGGATGCGGAACTCGATTCGCAAGACCGAGCGAATCTTCAACTTCCTCCACCGCACATCGCAGGAACGCTTGTCATGCGTGGCCTTCCAAATGACCGGGGCTGCCGATTTCTGATGGGAGGCAAAGAGGAAGACTCTATCTGAAGAGGAACTGGAAGGATATACCTGGGAGGAATTCAATGAGGAAGTGTATGAGAAGTACATTCCTAAGAGTTATAGGAAGAGGAAAGAACATGAGTTCTACAATTTGCGCCAGGGAAAGACGACGGTCACAGATTACGACCGTGCATTCTGCGAGATGTCATGGTATGCGCCTCAGCTGGTTGACACCGATGAGAAGAGGACGGAAAAGTTACGGACAGGACTCCGTCATGAAATCAGAGTTTCGCTAGCTGGCCACGGAAATCTAACTTACCGTGAGGCCCTCAGCAGGGCATAGGGACATCGAGGCTGCTACGCCTGAGGACAGGATTGTTGTTGTGCACTCCCCGAATCACCAAGGAGATCGTGGGAAGAGAAAGTGGGAAGGACCCCACCAAGGCAAAAGATCCAACACTGGCCAGGCCGACAGGAGGCCATGGAAAGGAAATAACATGCCAACTGGACACGGGCAAGGAAATGGACGCACTATGGTACCCGCACCTTGGGTAACCAGAAGTTCATAAGACATCCTGTGTGCCCAAGGTGTCACGGGAGTCACAAGGGGGCGTGCGCATTCACCAACGATGGATGCTTCAAGTGTGGCTAGAAGGGTCACTACTCGAGAGACTGTCCCGGGATATGCCAAGGGGAAAATGGCCGTCCTAATGTGCCCAACCAAGTCCAACCGGTCTGGGCTATTCAAGCCCAACCGTTCCAACAACATCCCGGTTGCTCAAGATTACCGGCCGAATCAGCGACCATACCAACCACGGTGGCAACGACGACAACAATGGCGGCGATATGCATGAAGTAGATACCGATAGCCCCAACAACAACAACAACAACAACAACAACAACAGAATAAAGAACAACAACAAAGAAGAACAACCGCAACAACAACAAAGATCACCAACAACAAGAACCACCACCACAAGCCAGGGCCTACGCCCTCAACCAGGAAAGGGAGTTCCCGCAGGAGCCGCCAAGCAACCAAGGAAACTTGGCAGGTATGGGAATATTCCTCCAATTGTCTGTTATCCTATTGTTCGATACTGGCACCTCGCATTCTTTTATTGCTGAAGCATGCGTAGAGAACTTAGGATTAGATCCTAAAGCGCTGGACAAATTATGAAAATTTCTTCCCCAGTAGGAGGCATAAGAACGATAACCCACATATGCTCGAACCTAGAACTTGGACTAGGCTCACTTAAGGTCATGACAGATAGCCTTCACGTCATACCTATGACAATGTGGACATAATCCTAGGAATGGATTGGTTAACCGAACATAATGCGACCATCCTACGTAATGAAAGGAAAATTTCTTTCCAACATCCCGGAGAGAAACCAATGACTTTCACAGGATCAGCATGGGAGGAGAGTCCCAATCATATCCGCGCTACAAGCAAGGACGTTGCTGAACAAGACAGAGAACCACGCCTACCTCGTCTATCTCCAAGAGGAAGAGCAGGATGAGAGAGGGATAGATGACGTCCCGATCGTGAAGGAGTATCCTGATGTATTTCCAGACAAACTACCGGGATTACCGCCAAATCGACATATCGAGTTCACGATCGAACTCGAACCAGTTTCTGCCCCCGTGTCGAAAGCTCCATACCGAATGGCACCAAAGAAACTTGAGGAATTGAAAATCCAAGAACTCTTAGAGTTAGGTTTTATTTGACCTAGTGTGTCTCCATGGGGAGCACCTGTCTTTTTCGTGAAGAAGAAGGATGGTACACTGAGAATGTGCATAGACTATCGAGAGTTAAACAAGATAACTCTTAAGAATAAGTATCCTTTGCCCGAATCGACGATCCGCTTGATCACCAAGGAGCAGTGAGTCTTTTCAAAGATAGATCTAAAGTCGGGATACCACCAACTAAGAATTAGACCAGAGGATGTACCTAAAACGGCTTTTCGTACAAGGTATGGTCATTTCAAATTCATCGTTATGCCCTTTGGACTTACAAATGCCCCAGCAGTATTTATGGATATCATGAATAGGGTATTTCACCCATACTTAGACAAATTTGTCTTAGTATTCATAGACGATATCCTAATATACTCCAAGAATAACCAAGAACACAAAGAGCACTTGAGAACTGTGCTGCAAACATTGAGGCAAGAGCAACTCTTTGCCAAGTTTAGCAAGTGTAAATTCTGGTTAGGCGAAGTGACATTCTTAGGTCACATCGTATCCACCGAGGGAATCAAAGTAGACCCCTCGAGGATCGATACAGTTCGAGAATGGGAATCACCTAAGAACCCGAATGAAATTCGGAGCTTCATAGGACTTGCCGGCTACTATCGAAGATTTATCGAAGGATTTTCAACGATAGCCCGACCCATGACCCAATTATTGAGGAAAGGAATCAAGTACACTTGGACCATCGAGTGTGAAGCTAGTTTCCAGATATTGGAGGAGTTGCTGACAACAGCACCTGTACTCGCAGTGCCCGAAGCAGATAAGGAGTACAAAATCTACACAGACGCTTCGAAGAATGGGCTAGGATGTGTTCTGATGCAAGAAGGCAGAGTTATTGCTTATGCTTCAAGGCAATTACGCCTACATGAGTTGAACTATCCTACGCACGACCTGGAATTAGCAGCGGTCGTACATGCCTTAAAGATTTGGAGGCATCACCTTTATGGAGTTAGATGTGAGATCTATACTGACCATAAATGCCTGAAATATTTCTTTGAGCGGAAAGATCTTAACATGAGGCAGCGTAGATGGTTAGAAGTAGTGAAAGATTACGACCGTGGTATCAATTACCACCCAGGCAAGGCTAATGTTGTAGCCGATGCCTTGAGTCGCAAATCCCACCCTAGTTTGGGATGTCTCCTCAGTCATGAGGAAATACTTATAAAGGAATTTCAGAGGATGAACATCGAAGTCATAGACCCGTCTCTGATGATAGAGGGCTATATTGCAACGTTGATTGTAATCCCGGACTTAAGAGCCCGAATCTTAGAAGCTCAGAGGAAGAGCAAGAAGCTAGAGGAAATACGAGTCAAGATCAAGGACAACAACCACAAGAATTTCAAAGAAGCAACATATAACGTTTTGTTGTATGACGGGAGAGTGTGTGTTCCAGAAGACGAAGGGCTTAGGAGCGAGATCTTGAAAGAAGCCCATAAGACTTCTTACACCGTACACCCTGGAAGCACCAAAATGTACCAAGATCTCAAGGAGAAATTTTGGTGGGATGGGATGAAGCGAGACGAAGCTTCATTCAGAGAACATTGTTTAACGTGCCAACAAGTGAAAGCACTCCACCAACAACCGTTGTTGGATTTGTATACTGAAAGCAGTTTGGTTGAGCTTGTATACAATGTTTCTGCTACCACTATTACAATCTCTATCCGAATTGAATACTTGATTGCATATATCGTGTCCCCTTATCTCATATATAAGTTAGATCATACGGTGTGTAGAAGATCACGAGTCCGTATGATTGGTCAAGCTTAATGAGATATAAAAAGTGTCACAAACCGAGACAACTTGAGGACGAGTTGTCGGTATAGGCTGCGGTATAGATAAAGTGACTTGACTTGGTTACTTGTCTATTTGATGTACGTCTACGGCGTATTGAAGGATCACGGTGAGATGTGTTCTTCATCGACCGTCGTGAAGAACCAAGATCTCGGTGACTTACGATGATCTAAACCTCGATAAGGTATTAGGTGAGTATGAGTTCTTTGTCCATCACTTTGACTTGTTATGGGTGAGGTTATATGTTCTAACCCAAGATTCTCCGCATCTTGGGTGGTGGCGATCTTGTATGTCACGCTAGTTATCATGTCGAGTCACCGTATCCGTTTAGGATGATGGCGCCCCTTAAGGAGCTCAAGGTTTATTGTACTAAACCCCGCAGTTGAGTTAGCTCAAGTACAATAATAAGGTTGAGTGGTACTACTTAAGGAAATGAAGTTATTAATTGTTTTAAGCGATGATTGCTATAAATGATTAATGGACGTTCGATATCTTAAATACGGGATTCGTAATGTCTAAGTGCAAGCCCGACTCAACTTCGGTAATAAAGGGTAAGTCAAGATTCTTTCTCTAGTGGCATGATCGAATGTTTATAAATTAATTTATGTTCTGGGTGAACATAAGATAATTAATTTATTTGAGGCCCATCTTTATTCCTTGCATTTGATCCTCGGGTGGCCCGTCCAGCCCGTAGCTCATGAAAATCGCCACCCTAGTAGCTCTCTATGGCAAGATTTTATTCTCTTTATCCTACAAGGATATTATTATATTTATGGTATATGCATAGATCATTTCCATATAAGATTATGGTAATAATCACGAGTATGGTAATAATCCTAGAGTATGGTAATTTCCATATAGGATTATGGTAATTTCCATATAGGATTATGGTAATTTCCATATGGGATTAAGGCAAAGTGCATTATAAATATAAGGTATGAGATAAAGTCAGGTTAATGCTCACATAATTAACAAGAAATTTTCGTCCCCTACAGTGCGAGAGTTTGAAAATTGTGCAAAAGAGAAAGGTGATTTTCGAAGCATTCTTCATAGATCGTCCTCACTCGACGTTGGAGATTGGGAAACCGGGATCTGATCCGTAAGGTCAAAGCACGAGTCCGATCCGTTCGATCCATTCATCTCGCTCCATCGACCTCTTGGATCCAAAGGTAAACATGAAAAAACCCTACGTGTTGCAATTACTTATATAGGCGCATGCTAGGAATATAATCAATGTATGGTGAATTAAATATCCAAGATAGATCCTCGGCGAGGGCTAAACATATGTTTTCCTAAAATTGGTATCGAGCACGGGATCGAATCTTGGCTCTGTTGGATTAATTCACGCGTTTGATTATTACGTGCGCTTAATTAATTATTGGATCCATAGTTCATCGTGGCTCGTTTTTGTTTTTGTCGGATTTTGTTTTACACCACGAGAAAATCCGTGGTTAGATTAGATTTTATTCTGTAAATCTTATCTGTAAAAGAAGAACGAAGACGAAAGAACGAAGAACAAAACGACGGGAAAAATAGGTCTCTCGGCAGTCCTCTGGGCGGTTTCTCGCAAGCGAGCCTCGCGATCGCGAGGGCGATCGCGAGGGCCACGGGCGACGGGCGCGCGTTCTCGCGCGAGATCCCTGGCGCCTAGCGGCGAGCTCTCGGTCGTGAGGACGACCGCGAGGCAACGCGCCGCGCGCTAGCGAGCGGCAGACGGCACGCGTTGCGCGCGAAACCCGGTGCCATGCGGCGGACTCGCGATCGCGAAGTTTCGGCCGTTGGGCGGCGACATCTCGATAGATGTTCGGCGCTCGGGCGTACACGCAGCGTGCTCGACGGTCGCGATCGCATTAGCGACCGCGAGGTAGCCACACGAGGACACGCGGCGGCTAAGACGCAGGCGTGGCGCGCGGTGGGCTTTGCCTTAGCGGCCCGGCCACATTGGGCCGACCCGGCCCGGACCGTTTTTCCACCCAACCAGTTTTCGGTCCGTGCCCATGCACGCGAGGCCCGTTGTTGAATCCGGTCCGTGCCCGCACGCGAGGTCTGTTTTGAAGTTTAATTGCATGCTTTGCAAATCTATGTAATAGATTAGGCTAGAAAGTGCGGGTTTCACGATTGGAGCGCGATGAGCGTTTTATTTTATTTTTATCGTTCATATGCATGTCGTGGATGTTTAAATTATGCGGTAGCATGCTATGTATGTTTATATTACGTTGACAAACCTTTAAGTGTTTTACGTAATTGGACGCGCATAGTAAGCATGCTAGGTTTATCGCGTTTATCAAGCATATTTTAGAATTACTGCGAGCATGTTTTACATGTTGAGTTCTATAGAAAAGCATGCTAGGATTACGTGATCTGCATGGACAAACCTTTTGAATAAAATGACTAAGCAAGTAACCCGACATATTAATTTTGAATTAAAATGTCAAGACCTCCACTTTTGATATCTAAACAAAGTGAGGCGACCGTGAGTGGCGATCCACACGCGGCTTGCTTGCACCGCTTATCATAAGTTTGTCGATGAGATTTCTAAATAAAACATTTTAAATCTATTGAGAAGTGGGAGTTTCATGTGTAAACGCCCACACGCTGCTTGCATGTGCGATTTTCATAAGTTCTCTAGAGATAGATATAAAATGAGATAACAAAAGAATTTGAATTGGAAGCGGTATGGTCCGAGTGAGTATGCCAATTCTAAGAATTCATTTTTCTCACCGTTAAAATTGTGGTAATTGCTTAGACATCACCTCAAGTACAACTTCCGCCAAGTCCCTTCTTGCGATAGTGATGTGGTCTAGTAAGGTCAATCGTTAATTTCATTTGTCATAAGGATAAGTTGACATGGATTGAAATTAAACGACTAAAAGGTATATTTTAGTCCGGTCGGGGGTTCATGTAAACGCCCACACGCGTGGCTTGCATGTGGGATTCCTGGGCGATTGGAGGTTTCAATTAATATTGTTTTATCAAAGGTTACAATATTATTATTACGAATTATATGCGATCGTATGCTTATGTGTTTACATTATCGTTTGAGATATGTCTCTTACGCCGATAATCAATATGCTCGCACAAAATCCGTTATCCGGTCCAAATTTTATCGAGTGGAAGCGAAACATGGAATATGTTCTTATCGTTGAAGAACACATGTTTGTTCTCACTACTCTAAACCCGATGCCCTTATTGACGATCGACTAATGAGCATGCGAGTCGGCGGACTTTGGAATAAGTCGAACAATATGGCTAAATGCTATATGATGACTACTATGTCCAAAGGCTTGTAATGCAAAGATCGATCGATGGTAGACGCGACGATATTTGGTCAAGTCTTGAGGTAAGTTTGGGCGGTCGGATCGAGACGATCCGCTTCCACACAATGAGAGAAATCTTGGCGTGTAAGATGGAAGAAGGAAGTTCGTCCATGAACATGTCTCCACATGACTCATCTCATGGATAGTCTTGATCGGTTGGGAGGAGGTATTGTGTGCGGCCAAGGTCGATATCATCCTCAATACACCGCCCAAGTCTTTTGAGAACTTCGGCGTGAATGCGATCATGAGCAAGACCGAGTTTACACTTAGTCGGTTGCTTAATGATCTCGTTCTTTGCGGAAGGAGTTATGGGAAAAGGGCACATGCTCTTGCTAGCACATCTAAGGGCCCAAAATTTTCATTGCAAAATGGAAAAGAAAAGGGTACCAAAGGTGGAAGAAGCGAGGCAAATAGTGGGAGTAATGGGAACAAGAACGTGGTTGCACCGGAGGTTTGAAGAAGCAAAGGAGAAGGGCAAGTGCTTCAAGTCTTGGTGGGCGGGCATTGGAAGGCCAAGTGCCCTATGCTCAAGGCTCAAGGTACGCCATTTGCTTTAGTAACGGAAACATGTTTAGCGACTTGTTCTACCCATTCTTGGGTAGTAGATACGGGTGCAACTGATCATGTTTGTTACACCTTGCAGGGGTTCCTGTGGACAAGGGAGCTGTTTGATGGCGAGATAACGATCTCCATGGGCAACGCGGTGAAAGTCGAGGCCGTTGCAGTTGGAGATGTTACTTTATGTTTTGAGAAAACAGTTTTAGTTTTAAAAGACGTTTTATATGTGCCGGATTTTCAGGAACCTTGTTTCTGTTTCGAAATTATTTACTCATGGATATTCTATTATTTTTGATAGTGGTGTTTCTATCATAAGAAATGACGAAGTTATACGTGTTGTACGTTATATAATTCGCTTTATACTATTTCCGCCAAACATAATACCTATAACTATGTTGCATCTTCATCAAACCCTAAAAGAGAAAGTTTTCTTAGAAGATGACACCACTTTTCTCTGGCATCTTAGATTAGGTCACATCATCTAAATAGGATCCAAAGATCGGCTAAGAATGGGCGTTGGGTAATCTAACAGCTACTCCATTCGATCTGCGAATCTGTATAGAGGTAAGATGTCGACCGCACCTTCAAAGCGAAGGGTTATAGAGCCAAAGAAATGTTGGAGTTAGTCCATTTCGACACCGTGTGGACCGATGTCCACACAAGCTCGTGGAGAATGCAGTACTTTGTCACTTTCATCGACGACACTCGAGTGCGGATCGTATGATACCGCTCACCGCAAGTCCGAATGCTTTGAGAAATTCAAAGAGTTTAAGGCAAGTGGAGACGAAGCTGGGTAAAGTATCAAGTCATCTGCGATTACGATCGCGGTGGCGAATACCTCGAGAACGAGTTTATGGACTATCTAGTGAAGTGTGAGATTACCTCCCAACAAGACTTCACCGGGCACACCACACAGAAATGGTGTGTCGAGGCGAAGAAATAGGACTCTTTTAGAAATGGTTAGATCAATGATGAGCTATGCAACATTGCCTATTTCGTTCGGGGTATGCCTAGAGGCGGCATACTTGCTAAATCTAGTACAATCCAAGTCGTCGAAAAGACCCCTTCGAGTTGTGGTTTGGTATGAAACTGGTTTAAGCCACATAAGGATATGGGGCGATCCGGCACATGTCTTTGAACAAGAAAGGCGACAAGTTGGAGGCTAGATCGCGACGCAAGGCGTTTATGGCTATCCTAGAGGAACGAAAGGTGGTTTATTTTATAGTCCTAAGGATCGGGAAGGTCATTATTAGCACTAATGCCCGATTCTTAGAAGAGGATTATATGAAAATCATAAGTCCAAAGTTGAAATCATTCTTCAAGAATTAGAAGATGATCGTATTCCACCACCGATTAGGCGAAAGGTGCGAGATGTCGAGTCTAGTGGGAGGATCGACACGGATACTTCAAGAAATTGAAGTGGGTCGAGTTCCACTAGAGATACCGACCGCACAAGTGGTTCCTACCCGACAAGTTGTGCAAAATAGAGAACCACAAGTTTCGCACCCACCGTTGCCATTGTGCTGTAGAACCTCGTCAGTAGTGGGAGGGTTGTTCGTCAACCCGAGCGATTTATGTTCGTGGGTGAATCTTGGATTTAGTCGAGTGAAGCGAGCAGCAATAATCGACCCATGGACATACAAGGAGGCGATACAAGATATTGATGCAAGATCATGACACACCGCTATGGACTTAGAAATGGAGTCCATAACGGCTATGGATGTATATGAAAGACACCTCTACCGGATGGCAAGGAAGCCGTAGGTAGTAAGTGGATATCAAGAGGAAGAGAGATTCGATGGAGAGGTTTGACTTTCAAAGCCGGGCTTGTGGCGAAGGGTACACTCAGATTGAGGGCATCGATTTCGATGAGACCTTTCACTTTGTAGCAATGCTCAAGTCCATCGTAATTCTTCTAGCCATAGCAGCCCACTTGAACCTAGAGGTTTGGCAAATGGATGTTAAAACCGCTTTTCTAAGCGGTTACCTTGAGGAAGGTAGAGACATCTATGTCGCACAGAACGAAGGTTATGTGGTAAAGGGTGAAGAGCATCTAGTATGGAAGCTTAAAGTCCATTTATGGACTTAAGCGAACCTCCGATCATGGAACTTACGCTTTGACGAGGTAGTAAAGTCCTATGGATTTACCCGTTGCCTAGCGAGAGTTGTGTGTACGGTTAGATGTCAGCAGTGATGTGGTATTTCTTGCACTTACGTAGATGACATCCTTCTAGTTGGAAACAACGTGAAGTCATTATCGACGAAAGAGTTGGCTATCCGATCGGTTTCATATGAAAGACTTAGGAGATGCGCAGTACATTCTTGGGATCGAGGTTTACCGAGATCGCAAGAAGAAAATATTGAGCTTATCTCGGGCGTCTTACATTGATACCGTGATTACTCGTTTTAGTATGCAGACCGCCGAGAAAGGATTGCTACCTTCGAAATGGCGTTCCTTTATCTAAGACATGATCACCTATGACCGCAAAGGAGATAGAGGAAATGAGACAAGTTCTTACGCTTCGCCGTAGGAAGTCTCATGACGCAATGCTATGCACGAGGCCCGATATATCGCGCTATCACGGTAGGCATAGTACTGATATCGATCTAACCTCGGACAAGCTCATTGGATCGCGATAAAGCATATACTCAAGTACCGAAAGGACTCGAGATTATAGGCTGTTTACCATGCGAGATAGTCTAATGCCTTTGGGTTATCTGACTCGGTTCCAAGTCGACCGTGATGAGAAAAAGTCAACCTCGGGCTATGTGTTTACCTTGGGAGGTGGAGCCGTATCCTGGCGGAGTGCAAAGCGGCGATGCATTGCGGACTCTACCATGGAAGCGAATATGTAGCCGCCGGAGGCTTCTAAGGAGGCAGATGGTTCAAAACTACCTCATGGATCTGGGTGTGGTACTGGTTTGCCCAAGAGTATCATAGTTTCTTGTGATAACTCGGTGCGATGGCAAACTAGAAGGAACCACGGACCCACAAGGCGACCAAACACATAGAGAGAAAGTACCATGTCATACGAGAAATCGTTAGGCGAGGTGGCGGGTTGATTGAAAAGATTGATCGACGGAAAATCTAGCGGATCCATTCACGAAGAGCCTGCCGCAAAAAGTCTACGATGGACACGTTAGAGGACTTGGATTGCGCTTGATGGCACTCACTTAGAAAGGAAACTTTTGTATAAGTGGGAGAAGCAAAGTGATGGTTGTTTGTAATAGCTAGTAGAGAGACACATTGTATACTAAAAGTTTGCTTTAGTATAAGTGGGAGATTGTTGGATTTGTATACTGAAAGCAGTTTGGTTGAGCTTGTATACAATGTTTCCTGTTACCACTATTACAATCTCCTATCTGAATTGAATACTTGATTGCATATATCGTGTCCCTTATCTCGTATATAAGTTAGATCATACAAAGTGTGTGAAGATCACGTAAGTCTCGTATGATTGGTCAAGCTTAATGAGATATAAAAGTTTCATGGTGAGACAACTTGAGGGCGAGTTGTCGGTATAGTCATGTATAGATAAGAAGTGACTTGACTTGGTTACTTGTCTCATCTTTGATACGTCTCGACGTATTGAAGGATCACGATGAGATGTATTCTTCTATCGACCGTCGTGAAGAACCAAGATCTCGGTGACTTACGATGATCTAAACCACGATAAGGTATTAGGTGAGTATGAGTTGTCGCCCATCACTTTGACTTGTTATGGGTGAGGTTATATGTTCTAACCCAAGATTCTCGTGATCTTGGGTGGTGGCGGTCTTGTATGTCACGCTAGTTATCTCATGTCGAGTCACCGTATCCATTTAGGATGATGACGCCCCTTAAGGAGCTCAAAGGTTTATTGTACTAAACCCCGCAGTTGAGTTAGCTCAAGTACAATAATAAGGTTGAGTGGTACTACTTTATGAAATGAAGTTATTAATTATTTTAAGCGATCGATTGCTATAAATGATTAATGGACGTTCGATATCTTAAATACGAGGGATTCAGAATGTCTAAGTGCAAGCCCGACTTAACTTCGGTAATAAAGGGTAAGTCAAGATTCTTTCTAGTGGCATGATCGAATGTTTATAAATTAATTTATGTTCGGAAATTTGAACATAAGATAATTAATTTATTTGAGGCCCATCTTTATTCCTTGCATTTGATCCCTGGGCTAGCCCATCCAGGCCCGTAGCTCATGAAAATCGACGCCCCCTAGTAGCTCTCTATGGCAAGATTTTATTCTCTTTATCCTACAAGGATATTATTATATTTATGGTATATGCATAGATCCTTTCCATATAAGATTATGGTAATAATCCTGAGAGTATGGTAATAATCCTAGGAGTATGGTAATTTCCATATAGGATTATGGTAATTTCCATATGGGATTAAGGTAGTGCATTATAAATATAAGGTATGAGATAAAGTCTAGGTTAATGCTCACATAATTAACAAGAAATTTTAAATCCCTCTAGTGCAAGAGAGTTTCAAAATTGTGCAAAAAGAGAGCAAAGGGTGATTTTCCAAGCATTCTTCATAGATCGTCCTCACCGACGTTGGAGATTGGGCAACCGGGATACAGCCCAGAAGGTCAAAGCACGAGTCCGATCCGTTCGATCCATTTATCTCGTTCCATCGACCTCTTCAGATCCAAAGGTAAACACGAAAAAACCCCTACGTGTTGCAATTACTTATATAGACGCATGCTAGGAATATAATCAATGTATGGTGAATTAAATATCCAAGATAGATCCTCGGGGCGAGGGCTAAACATATGTTTTCCCTACAACCGTATGGAACCTTACAGCCGCTGGACATACCGGAATGGAAATGGGATGACATAGCCATGGATTTTGTTACTGGGCTGCCCAAATCACAAAAAGGAAATACCGCTATCTGGGTCATCAAATCATCGATCGTTTGACCAAGAGCGTGCATTTTCTGCCCATTCCGATAACACATGGATCAGACAGACTAGCATAGCTGTACGTTCGAGAAATCATACGTTTACATGGAGTTCCGAAGACTATCACGTTCCTATCATCGTTTATGACTTGAGTTGGTATTGAATAGCTTATCCCTTTTGAGTCTATGCGTATTGAGTAGTTAAATGGTTAATTGCATTGATTAGTTATGTTTTTATCCGCTGCTTTATCATACCGATGACGATCTATATGATCCGTACTTCCTTGGGAAGTCGGGTCATCACAGCGCGAATCCAAAGTTTAGCATCCACGGATTCCGGTCCGCTGAAAGTTGGTGGGTTTACGCACTGCCTGAGAAATAGTTCCTCAATCCGTCTCGCTGGTGGTGTTGGTGCTGGTGGTGTGGCTTCTCTTTTAGGTGTCATCTCGTGATTTCTCCTTCTCGGCGGCATCCTATCCTTCATAAAGATACGCAATTAAATATCATCTCATGCTATCCATCAGGATCAATGTATATATATGCCGCTATTTGTATAATTATGAGCATAAATCTAGCACATCATCGAACACCACATATCACAATATTAAAACAAAAAGGCTCTCGGGGAGCTATCATCATATGACATCAATTGCCTCTACGAGGACTTTCATCAGTGTTTTGAAGGTTTACAAAAGACCAAGTACAGAGCATGATGCCCAAAAACAAATATCAGCATCACTCCATGTACCTAGTCACGGTGCGTATAAAAATCTAAACGCTACCGTGGACATCAAAATAGGGTTTCATATCGGAACGACTCATCATTTCTGCATGCATCAAAAGATATACAAAGTATATAGACAAAAGACTATCTAGTCCTAAGAACTAGATCCATGATCACCCGGGGTGTAGACATGGCTCCATGCGTCGGAGTCAGGACGTGAAGTATAGGAACTATCCACTCCTTCCATCTCATCATCAGATGATAGGTCCTCCTCGGGGTCTTTCTCCGGGTCTTCCTCAGGATGTTCCGCGGGGTATTCCTCGGGATCTTCCTCCTCAGCATCGAGTGCGGGGGCCACGTGCTCTTGGATTCTGATGACCCTGGCGTCTTCCATAGCGGCCAGGTCTCGGCGGATCTCGGCCATGACCTCCTCAAAAGAAGTGGCTAGGAATGGAGCAGTAGCCAGACGAGTACATGCTCCTCTCACAGTGCCTACAGCTAGGCCACTCGGGTCCTCAATCTCCACAGAGTTATGGTACACAGGTGTATGCGGGGGCGTCGGCGGCTGGATTGGGGGAGAGCCGACAGGTGAAGGTGGGTACAGGCTTGGCATGACTAGCGGTGATGGTCTGGGTGGGAAATGATGGGATGGAATCCTACTGGTGGTAGGACCAGGAAGGTGAGCTGTCGGGGATGGGAAGGTCCAGTCTCGAACATATTCCTGCCACTGCCAAGCATGAATACGGGTCCGTCAGCTGCCAAATGGGGCACCTCTAGGTGGAGCCACTCTGGAATCTTATCGCGCCAAGTGTATTCCCGTGCGGGGAGATACGGCCCATGTGGTGCAGCTCCGTACATCGTGAATACATAGCTCAGGTGGCCAATAAAGCGAGGCAGGTCCTCCTTTAAATCGAAGCTCTCTCGGCATCGATAGATATAGTCCGTCGATATTTCACGGGCATACCCCTGCCAGTCGGATGGCATTCTCATGATCATTCGGAGCACACCGTCATAATGCGATGTACCACGGGCATGTGCAGCGGCCCAATGACGTTTGAAATGCGCTAAGAACTCACCGAGGTTATCTCCGCGGCACATTTGGTAGGAGCAGTATAAGCGTACGACCTCCTCGGGTGTGGCTCTAGAAGATAAAGGGCACCTAGTCGTAAAGACCGTCCGAATCATCTTATATTTCTAAGTTCTTATGAAACTACTTTCATGGTTTGGTCTCTAGGAAGAGACGGTATGGTTTCTTAGAGTAGGGCAATGGTCGATGTCTAGCCTTCGGGTGAAGGCTACGTGGTCACCCTATCTTATTGTGTTCTGGATTCCTTATTTCTATTCACGTTATAGCATCAGATCATACCTGTTCTCATCATGTACTTACAATTCATTAGTTCCTTTCATACTTCCTTAACGTTATACTTTGATTCTTTTCATTATTATCCCGATAGAGGCAACACGCATGGTGTTTGGAATTCCTTCGCGTAGAGAGGTTGGGACTTATAGTAGTGCGAACCTCTAGTTAAACAATCGCTTCGTCGTCGTAGACTCGTCGCGTTCTCATCCTCGAATCCGTTTGGATTGTGATTCTTAAGATTGCTATGTTCTTGTTCTTCCTTAGTATTTCGTTCAACTGTGGATACCTTATGTTCTCATACTAAGTTCGGCGCAAAAGGGATCATGCGTCTTAAGAGTCCATGTCCTCATGGGAAAATATACTCATTTACATCCTACTTCTAGCATGCTTTGCATATCACAGTAAACAGAAATCAAGGCACATTGTGCGACAATCAAGTATCCTCATTTTACTCATTTACCAAGCCCCTAGAGTTTGCAACTTTCTTTCAAACTAATGACCAATCAATTGAAACAACTTTTCAATTTAAAAATATTCCTCTTTCCAAAATATTTTTCAACTTCCCAACAAGGCAATATTGAAATTCCAATTCACATTTCATATACTTCCATCATTTCAAAACAACTTTTAGTTGAGATAGTTACCTTCTTACTCGTTGAGCAGGACGACGAAGGAGTGCAGTGCAGTGGCAGTCAAACACAAATGATTTCTAGACTCAACTTTCAACTTAGGATTCAAGGAAAGGGTTTCTAGGGTTCAGAGAGAACAAGTGATCTGATACCACTTTGTGACGACCCGACTTCTCAAGGAAGTACAGATCATATGGATCGTCACTGGTATGATAAAGTAGCGGATATATACATAACTAATCAATGTAATTAATCATTAAACTACTCAATAATGCATAGACTGAAAGGAATAAGCTGTATCAATACAAACTCAAGTCACAGAAGGACTTGCCAAAAGGTTCAATGTTCAAATATAACCTAACTTGCTATTCTGCTTTTAAAACTCAATACTGGATTATAAACATCAAAATGTTATTATTAAAAGTATTTTTAATCTCAAAAACCAGTTTGGATATTATGCTCTTAATTCGGGTTTATTCAGCAAACACAGTTATCAAAAAGAGCAAATACTCTGCTATAACTCTGGACTCAAGACTTCTATTAACATATATCTATCATATCAAGACTCTTGAAATCTAAATCTTCTTATTCTAATCATGACTTAAAATCTTATCTCATATTCTATCTCAGGCTTTATCTCAGATTCTATCTCGAATCTATCTTCTCGACTCAAAGCTTAACATAAAAACTTTTAGCTTAAACAACTATTTCTTAAGGATGCAATGCCCTTCTTATAAACTCTTAGCCAAGAGCTAAACTCTGCTATAGGAGTATGGGTTATTACACAGTACTTGTATGTCATGTTGATTATTTGTATCGATTTACCCTATCTGTTTAGGATGATCATGTCCCCTTAAGGAGCTCAAAAAATTTATATTACTAAATCCTACAGGTTAAGTTAGCTCAGGTACGATAATAAGATTGAGTGGTACTACTTAAAAAATTATTAAGAGCTTAATTATTTTAAGCAGTCAGAGTGCTATAAATAATTAATGAATGTGAGATATCTCAAATACGAAAATTCGTAAGTCTAAATACAAGTCAGACTCAATTTCAATAATAAAGGGTAAGTTAATATTTATTCTCTAGTGGAATGAATAAATGTTTATGAATTAATTTATATTCGAGACTAATTAAACATAAGATAATGAATTCATTATAGGCTCAACTTTTTTCCTTGTATTTGATCTCTGGGTTGGTCCACTAAGGCCTCCAGCCGTGAATTTTCATCACCCTATACAGTCCCACTAGGATTGTGTTCTGATTATTGTGTTATTTATTTAATACATCTGCTAGTCTAGATAGAAATTATCTAATATCAAAAGATATCAAGAGATAAATATTTTAGAAAGGAACAGAGAAAACCAGTGGTATCCTTAACTACATAGTGATTTTAAAAAATCATAGCTAGGGAAGAGAATCTAGTGTTCTCCATAGATTGCTCTCATTTATCATTGGAGATCATGCATGTGGGACAAAGTCTAGAAGATCAAAACTTGAGTCAGTTGTTTGGTGTCATTTTGGTTGTCTTACCGAAGGGTTTTAGTTTCGATTATGGATCTTTTTATTAATTTATTAGCATAGTTGCTTTGTGATTTAGTTCTAAGATCTTCTTATTTTTCTCGGTTTGATGTAGAGAATTTGCTCATTATTTGAGCAAGAATTCGAAACTCGTGGCCCATCGTGAAAGAGAACAACCGCACCCTTCCGCAGAGCATGGCGCCCTTCCGCAGAGCATGGTGCCCGCCCGTCCGCAGAACGTGCATTGCACGGTGCACCGAGCGCCCTCCAATCGCCAAGTGCCGGCTCAACCCTACGCCCTCTCATCCAGGTGCGCGGTCGCTCGCCCCGCGCGCTCGTCTCCTCGTATGCTCATTCGTCCCGATGTGCCCGTTGAGCGCCTTCCATCGCCGAGCGCCATCTCACTTGCTCGTGCGCCCGCTCATCGTCGAGCGCCCTCCCATCATCGAGCGCCGGCTCAACCCTGCTTGCCCCCTCACGCCCCACGAGCTCGCTTATCCCGTATACCCATTCACGCCCTTGAGCGCCCGTTCACCTCGATCCAACGCTCACCTTTGAAACAGAAGCACCCGCGTGGTGAGCGCTCGTTCTCAACCGGCACTCACATGACTTTTTAACTTTGCATCACCCTCGCTCCGCATGAAACCGACATTGACTCATTCGATATATTTAAACACCGCACACGTTGAGTTAGGGCACGCTCAGTTTTTAGTTCCGTAGTCATTTTTTGTTCCGATTATTCCAGTTTTGAAAGGGAGACAGTTTGTTTCAATTTCAAGTTTAAGTTTATTTTCCAGAGTCAAACGTGAAACTGATGATTCTTCACTTTTCTTTCTTCATTCGCTCCTTTCGATTTACGCATCATAACCTTAGATTGTTAGCTCGTTTGGATTCAGATTTAGAATTGTTTACCGATTATTGCTTTTCCTATTGGTATTTTCTTTTCTTTGCATTCTATCATTTACGAAGTTTGATATTGAATTCTTATTAGTGTCTTGAAGCTTTCTCTATCGTATTTTACTGTTTTCCGATTTATGAAGTTGGTCTCGAGTTATTGTTGAAGTGTGAATTGTTAATTACTTGATCCTTTAATCGTTGTTATGTTTTGTGCTTTGCTATTAGATTGGAGAATTATGTTTTAGATTAAATTGCTTAGGTTATTTTTGTTGGTGATTGATGGAATTGGCTTAATTTTATTCGACTCTTTTAGTTACCCGTATTCGTGTTTTCTTTAGGTATCAACTAGGGATTGACAACCCCTAGCTAGGATTGCTTTTACTTCAATTTATTTTTCCGCATTTTATTTCTTGTTTGTTCCAAAATCCCCTTTGATAATTGAGTGTTTAGGATTTACCGTTTTTTGTGTGCGACACGAACAATTAGCCTTGTTAAGTTTTCCTTGAGAGACGACTTGGGTTAACTTTCCCACTACCTCATTTGATTATGAGTCAATTGAGAGTGCACTGGCACCGTTTCTTTTCATTTTTTTGTTATTTGATTATGAGTCGCTGCTATATAATTAATTGCAACACGAGTGCACTTTTAGTTGAAACAAAGTTTGGCACCTGCTACCCAATTCCAACGCCGAGTGAGGACGATCTATGGAGAATTCGAAAAATCGCCAATGCTCTCAAGATTATTTTCAAAATCCTCACTAAAGCTCTAGTGACTAATTAGATTAGCTTATATTTATTGCATTACCATAATCCCATTGATCCATGTTGAAGAGAATATTCGGACGGGCCACCAGTGGATCAAATGCAAGGAATAAAGATGACCTCAAACAATTAATTATCTTATGTTCATTTGTAATATAAATTAATTTATAAACATTTATTCATGCCACTAGAGAATAAATACTTACTTTATTGCCAAGGTGAGTGCTTGCACTTGTTTCGAATCCCTCGATTTAAGATATCGAACGCCCATTAATTATTTATGAATTCGATCGCTAAAATAATTAATATCTTCAATTCCTTAAGTAGTACCACTCAACCTTATTATTGTACTTGAGCTAACTCAACCTGCAGGGTTTAGTACAATAAACCTTTGAGCTCCTTAAGGGACGCCATCATCCTAAACGGATACTTGACTGACACGATAACTAGCATGACATACAAGCACCGCCACCACCCAAGATGCGGAGAATATCAAGTTAGAACATATAACCTCACCCATAACAAGTCAAAGTGATGGTCAAGAACTCATACTCACCTAATACCTTATCGAGGTTTAGATCATCTTAAGTCACCGAGATCTAAGTTCTTCACTACTACGAGAAGAACTCATCTCACCGTGATCCTTCAATACGCCAAAGACGCATCAAAGATAGACAAGCAACTAAGTCAAGTCACTTATCTATATCGCAGCCTATACCGACAACTCGTCCTCAATTTGTCTCACCAGAAACTTTTATATCTCATTAAGCTCGACCAATCATATGCACTTTCGTGATCTTCACACAATCGTATGATCTAACTTATATATGAGATAAGGGGACATGATATATGCAATCAAGTATTCAATTCAGATAGGAGATTGTAATAGTGGTAACAGAAACATTGTATACAACCTCAACCAAAACCGCCAAGATATAAATCCAACAATCTCCCACTTATACTAAAGCAAACTTTTAGTATACAATGTGTCTCTCTACTAGCTATTACAAACAAAACCATCACTTTGCTTCTCCCACTTATACTAAAGTTTCCTTTCTAAGTGGGTGCCATCTGCTTAATCCGAGTCCTCTAACGTGTCCGTCGAGACTTTTGCGCAGCTCTTCGTGAATGGATCCGCTAGGTTATCCGTCAGATCAATCTTCTCAATCAAGACGCCACCGCCTAACGATTTCTCGTATGACATTGTACTTTCTCTATGTGTTTGGTCGCTTTAGGGTCCGTGGTTCCTTCGAGTTTGCCATCGCACCGAGTTATCACAAGAAACTATGATGCTCTTGGGCAAACCAGTACCACATCTAGATCCATGAGGTAGTTCTTAAACCATACCTCTTTAGAAGCCTCGGCTGCTACATATTCGCCCATGGTAGAGTCCGCAATGCATCGCCGCTTTGCACTCCGCCAGATATGGCTCCACCTCCCAAGGTAAACACATAGCCGAGGTAGACTTTTCTCATCACGGCCACTTGGAACCGAAGTCAGATAACCCAAAGGCATTAGACTATCTCGCATGGTAACCAGCCTATAATCTCGAGTCCTTTTCGTGTACTTGAGTATATGCTTTATCGCAATCCAATGAGCTTGTCCTGTGGTTAGATCGATATTCAGCTACTATGCCTACCGCATAGCGTATATCGGGCCTCGTGCATAAGATTGCGTACATGAGACTTCCTACGGCAAGGCGTAGTGAACTTGTCTCATTTCCTCTATCTCCTTTGGTCATAGGTGATCGCTGCGTCTTAGATAAATGAACGCCATGTCCGAAAGGTAGCAATCCTTTCTTAGCGGTCCGATACTAAACGAGTAATCACAGATCAATGTAAGACGCCCGAGATAAGCTCAATTTTCTTCTCGCGATCTTGGTAAACCTTGATCCCAAGAATGTACGCATCTCCTAAGTCTTTCATTTGAAACCGATCGGATAACCAACTCTTTACGCTCGATAACGACTTCACGTTGTTGCCAACTAGAAGAATGTCATCTACATAAAGTGCAAGAAATACCACATCACCGTTAACATCTAACCGATACACACAACTCGCTAGACAACTGGTAAATCCATGGACTTTACCACCTCGCCAAAGCGTAAGTTCCATGATCGGAGGTTCGCTTAAGTCCATAAATGGACTTCTTAAGCTTCCATACTAGATGCTCTTCACCCTTTACCACATAACCTTGGTTCTTGCATATAGATGTCTCTACCTTCCTCAAGGTAACCGCTAGAAAAGCGGTTTTAACATCCATTTGCCAAACCTCTAGGTTCAGTGGTGCTATGTCCGTAAGAATTACGATGGACTTGAGCATTGCACAGCGAAAAGGTCTCATCGAAATCGATGCCTCAACTGAGTGTACCCTTCGCCACAAGCCCGGCTTTATAAGTCAAACCCTCCATCGGAATCTCTTCCTTTGTATATCCACTTACTACCTACGGCTTCCTTGCCATCCGGTAGAGGTGTCTTTCATATACATCCATAGCCGTTATGGACTCCATTTCTAAGTCCATAGCGTGCCATGATCTTGCATCAATGTCTTGTATCGCCCTTGTATGTCCATGGGTCGATTATCGCTCGCTCGCTCGACTAAATCAAGATTCTCCCACGAACATAAATCGCCGGGTCGACGAACAACCCGACCACCACGACGAGGTTCTACAGCACTATGGCAACGTGGGTGCAGTAAACTTGTGGTTCTCATCTTGCACAACATGCCGGGTAGTACCACTCATGCGGTCGGTATCTCCATGGAACTCGACCCACTTCAATTTCTTGAAGTATCCGTGTCGATCCTCCCACTAGACTCGACATCTCGCACCTTCGCCTAATCGGTGGTGGAATACGATCATCTTCTAATTCTTGAAGAATGATTTCAACTTTGGATTTATGATTTTCATGTAGTCCTCTTCTAAGAATCGAGCATTAGTGCTAATCGTAATGACCTTCCGATCCTTGGGACTATTGAATAAACCACCTTCGCTCCTCTAGGATAGCCAATAAATAGCCTTACGTCGGATCTAGCCTCCAACTTGTCGCCCTTCTTGTTCAAAGACGCGTGCCGGATCGCCCCATATCCTTATGTGAGTTTAAACCGGCTTCATACCAAACCACAACTCGAAAGGGTCTTTTCGATCGACTTGATGGTACTAGATTCAGCAAGTATGCCGCGTTTCTAAGGCATACCCCGTAATCTAAATAAGCAATGTAGCATAACTCATCATAGATCTAACCATTTCCAAAAGAGTCATATTTCTTCGCCTCGACGACACCATTTTGTTGTGGTGTCCGGTGAAAGTCGCTGGATGTAATCCCACACTTCACTAGATAGTCCATAAACTCGTTCTCGAGGTATTCGCCACCGCGATCGACATCCAGATGACTTGATACTCTTACCTAGCTCGTCTCCACTTCCGCCTTAAATTCTTTCAATTTCAAAGCATTCGGACTTGCGGCAAGCGGTATAACGATCCGCACCTTGAGTAATCATCAATGAAAGTGACAAAATACTGCATTCTCCACGAGCTTGTGTAGACATCGGTCCACACAGTCGAATGGACTAACTCCAACATTTCTTTGGCTCTTTAACCCTTCGCCAAGGGTCCGGTCGACATCTTACCTTCTATACAGATTCGCAGATCGAAATGGAGTAACCGTGAGATTACCCAATGCTCCATTCTTAGCCGCCTTTGATCCTATTTAGATTGATGTGACCTAATCTAAGATGCCGAGAGAAAAGTGGTGTCATCTTGCTAAGAAAACTTTCTTTTTTAGGGTTTGTAGAAGATGCAACATAGTTATAGGTATTATGTTTTGCGTAAATAGTATAAAGCTTAATTATATAAAGTGCCAACACGATAACTTCGTCATTTCTTATGATAGAAACACCACTATCAAAATAATGTAATATCCATGAGTAAATAATTCAAACAGAACAAGGTTCCTGAAAAACCGCACATATAAAACGCCTTTCAAAACTAAAATTGTTGTTCCAAAACACAAAGAAACATCTCCAACTCGCACATGCCTCGACTTTCGCCAGATTGCCCATGGAGATCGTTATCTCGCCATTAGCTAGCTCCTTGTCCGCAGAACCCGCAAGTGTAACAAACATGATCAACAGACCAGATCTACTACCCAAGAATGGGTAGAACAAGTAGCTAAACATGCTCACATTAAAGCAAACCACAGACTCGAGCCTTGAGCATAGGGCACTTAGCCTTCCAATGCCCGCCCACAAGATGAAGCATTTGCCCTTCTCCTTCGCTTCTTCAAGCCTCCGGTGGCAGCCATGTTCTTGCTCCCATTACTCCCACTTCTTCCCTCGCCTCTACCACATTTGGTGCCCCTTTTCTTTTCCATTTTGCAACGGAAAATTTGGGCAATTAGATGTGCTAGCAAGAGCATGTGCTCCTTTTCCCATAACTTCCGCAGCCCACGAGATCATTAAGCAACTCGACTAAGTGTATACTCGGTCTTGCTCATGATCGCATTCACGCCGAAAGTTCTCAAAAGACTTGGGCGTGTATTGAGGATGATATCGACCCGTCGTCAATACCTCCTCCCAACCGATCAAGACTATCCATGAGACGAGTCATGTGGGAGACATGTTCATGGACCGAACTTCCTTCTTCCATCTTACACGCCAAGATTTCTCTCATTGTGTGGAAGCGGACGGTCCGATTCGATCGCCCAAACTTACCTCGAGACTCGATCAAATATCGTCGCTCACCATCGATCGATGTCAAGCACGCAAGCCTTTGGACATAGTAGTCATCATATAACATTTAGCCATATTGTTCGACTTATTCCAAAGTCCGCCGACTCGCCGCCATCACCGACGTCAAGAAGGGCATCGAGTTTAGAGTAGTGAGAACAAACATGTGTTCTTCAAATATAAGAACATATTCCAAGTTTCGCTTCCACTCGATAAAATTTGGACCGATAATGGATTTTGTGTAGCATATTGATAATCGTGTAAGAGACATATCTGAAACGATAATGTAAACACATAAGCATACGATCGCACATAATTCGTAATAATAATATTGTAACCTTTGATAAAACAATATTACTGAAACCTCCAATCGCCCAAGGAATCCCACATGCAAGCCACGCGTGTGATCGTTTACATGAACCCCTCGACTGCACTAAAATATACCTTTAGTCGCTTAATTTCAATCCATGTCAACTTATCCTTACGACAAATGAAATTAACGATTGACCTTACTAGACCACATCACTATTGCAAGAAGGGACTTGGGAAGTTGTACTCGAGGTGATGTTTAAGCAATGGCCACATTTTTAACAAACAGAAATGAATTCTTAGAATCGACATACCACCGGACCATACCGCCCAATTCAAATTCTTTTGTTATCTCATTTTATATCTATCTCTAGAGAACTTATGAAAATCGCACATGCAAGCCACGCATGTGGATCGCGTTTATGAAACTCCCACTTCTCAATAGATTTAAAATGTTTTATTTAGAAATCTCATCTAACAAACTTATGATAAACAGTGCAAGCAAGCCACACGTGTGGACGCCACTCACAATGCGTATCACTTTGTTTAGGATCAAAAGTGGAGGTCTCGACATTTTAATTTGAAAATTAATTTGTCGGGTTGCTTGCTTAGTCTTTTGTTCAAAAGGTTTGTCCATGCAGATCACGTAATCCTAGCATGCTTGTCATAGAACTCAACATGTAAAACATGCTCGCAGTAATTCTAAAATATGCTTGAAAACGCTGATTAAAACTAGCATGCTTACTATGCGCACTTAAATACGTAAAACACTTAAAGGTTTGTCAACGTAATTTAAACATACATAGCATGCTACCGCATAATTTAAACATCCACGACATGCAATGAACGATAAAATAAAATAAACGCTCATCGTGGCCCACTCGTGGAACCCGCACTTTCGCTTAATCTATTACATAGAATTGCAAAGAATGATCTTCAACTCGAAAACGGCCTCGCGGCACGGCACGAACCGGATTCGACAAAACCGGATTCGGGCCGGAACAATGGAACGGGCGAATCGGGTTGAAAACCGGAACCGGGTCAAAAATCGGATCCGGGCCGAAAACGGTTAGGCCGAACCCGGTCGGGTCGACCTGTAACAAACGGGCCGGTCGAACAGGGCTGGGCCGCCTGCCAGGCACAGCCCATGCGCGCGCCCAAAGACCGCCGCCCACCTCGCGCTGCCTCGCCGAGAAATCACAAGAAGCTTGAGGTTTCCGCGCACCACCGGCCGAGAGCCGCTGCGCCGCCGAGCGCCGCCGGGCATCCGCTAAAATCGTGCACCTGCCGCCCAAGACCGCCGCCCACGCCTGCACTTTGAGGTTCCAGCGCGTCCGGCCGAGGCCGCCGAGCGCCGCCGAGGCCTCGCGTGAGATTCGCGCGCTCGCGTCGCCGCGCTGGCCGCCGAAAGGCGCTCGAGGTTCCTCTCACGCCGCCTGCTGGCACCGCCGAGACCTCGCTGAGGTTTCCGCACTCGCCACGCGATGTGCCGAGGCCTTGCGCAGGTTCGCGCCCGCACGCCCGACCGCCGAGCTCGCGACCCCCGGCGCCCACTCGCCTGATGCCGGGCGCCAACCGCCGAGACGCTGCCTCGTCGCCGCCGGCGGAGCGCCGCCCGCCCGCCGAGGCTCGCCGCCACGCCCGCCTCGTCCGTCGATGTCGCCGAGAAACGCGCGATGGCGCCGAGCACACACGTCGCGCTGCGGCGTCCGGTTCCGACGTGTCTTCATCATCTCGTTCTTCGTGCTTTTGTCTTCGTTTTCTTTACGTATGAGATTTACGGAAAATAAATCTAATCTAACCACGCATTTTCTCGTGGTGAAAACAAAACCCAACAAAACAAAACGAGTTACGTATGAACCATGCATCCAAACAATTAATTGCGCACGTAATAATCAAACGTGAATTAATCCAACAGAGCCAAGACATCGATCCTGTGCTCGATACCAATTGTAGGAAAACTATGTTTAGCCTCGCCCGAGGATCTATCTCGGATATTTAATTCACAATACATTGATCAGATTCCTAGCATGCATCTATATAATTAATCGCAACACGAGGGTTTTCTCGTGTTTACCTTTGAATCACGAGGATGAACGGAAAGAACGGATCAAGTGGATCGAACGGATCGAGACTCGTGCTTTGACCTTTGGACTTTATCCCGCTACCCAATCTCCAACGCCGAGTGAGGACGATCTATGGAGAATGCTTCGAAAAATCGCCAATGCTCAAGATTATTTTCAAAATCCTCACTAAAGCTCTAGTGATTTTCGAGAATTATGAGGATGGATAATTAATGATTAGCCTCAATCTATCTCTTACCTTATATTTATAATGCATTACCATAATCCCATTAGGAAATGATCCATGCATATCCATAAATATAATAATATCCTGTGGGATGAAGAGAATCAAATCCTTTCCTTATACACATAGAGGCGCGATTTTCCTAGCTGGGGCTGGACGGGCCACCAGGATCAAATGCAAGGAATAAAGATGGACCTCAAATAAATTAATTATCTTATGTTCAAATTGTAACATAATTAATTTATAAACATTTATTCATGCCACTAGAGAATAAATGCCGACTTACCCTTTATTGAGAAGGTGAGTCGGGCTTGCACTTAGACATTACGAATCCCAGATTTAAGATATCGAACGTCCATTAATTATTTATAGATTACGATCGCTTAAAATAATTAATATCTTCAATTCCTTAAGTAGTACCACTCAACCTTATTATTGTACTTGAGCTAACTCAACTGCGCAGGTTTAGTACAATAAACCTTTGAGCTCCTTAAGGGACGCCATCATCCTAAACGGATACGATGACTGACGTCTGTATAACTAGCATGACATACAAGCATCGCCACCACCCAAGATGCGGAGAATATTGGGTTAGAACATATAACCCTCACCCATAACAAGTCAAAGTGATGGTCAAGAACTCATACTCACCTAATACCTTATCGAGGTTTAGATCATCGTAAGTCACCGAGATCTGGGTTCTTCACTACTATCCGATAGAAGAACTCATCTCATCGTGATCCTTCAATACGTCAAAGACGCATCAAAGATAGACAAGCAACTAAGTCAAGTCACTTTATCTATATCTGCAGCCTATACCGACAACTCGTCCTCAAGTCGTCTCGGTTGTGAAACTTTTATATCTCATTAAGTCTTGACCAATCATACAGACTTACGTGATCTTCTACACACCGTATGATCTAACTTATATATGAGATAAGGGACATGATATATGCAATCAAGTATTCAATTCAGATAGAGATTGTAATAGTGGTAACAGAAACATTGTATACAAGCTCAACCAAAGCTTTGATACAAACCAACATGGAGATAAGCTTAAGAGATCGCTTCTCTCAGAACTGGAGGAATATTATGCCACTTCTGTGAGTGGTGAACAATCAGAGTTGATAAATAGAGATAATCCTTCTTTTGAGAATACACCCCCGCTGAGAGAAATGGGTGAAAATGCACGAGCTCTACGTGATTTCTATGGACCGATGATTGGGTCGCCACTCCCTATTGTACTGGACCAAAGACTCGTGATTATGAGCTTAAGCCAAATCATTTCTGACTCATGCCTACATTTCATGGGTTTGCTAGTGAGGATGCTTTGGGTTTTATCAGGGAATTTTGTTCGGTGTTGCGATCCTTCCTCCGGGAGGACTAAGCAAGATCGGTGAAGATGCTACTGTTTCCGTGATACCCGAAGGATAGGAAATGTCCAGTTTCGCACTCGCCAACTCTGCAGAACTCGAATGCAATGGTAGACAAGTTTATGACTAAGTACTACCCAAATAAGAAGAGTCAGGAGTTGAGGTCATAGATCATGACCTTTAATCAGACGTTAGATGAGCTATTCCATAAAGCTTGGGAATGGTTCAACGACCTATTGCAGAAGTGCCCTTACCATGCCTTGCCAGATGAGAAACTTTATCAATTTTTCTATGACAGGTTGACGCAGAGTTTTCAGTACATGGTGGACAATGCTGCAGGTGGAGATATCGGTTCTCGAACGACAGCAGATATTGTTGATATTTTTGAGGCTATGGCTGCTACTTCACAACAGAAATCCAGTCGAGGTGGACGAGCCAACGCACATGTCGTCACTCATTCTTTCGACATAAATAGGCAAGTGGTAGAGCTAACGAGGGAGGAACAAGAGCTTAAGATGAGAAAGCCAGATCCACCAGACCAACACGAGGAACTCATGGAACCTTGTGGAATCTGCAATGAACCCGGACATAATGTTGATACGTGCCCCAAGATGGGAGAGCATACCTTGAAGGCGCAGCCGAAGCTTATGATATGCAGGGATTTCAACCCCGACAATAGATCAAGCCTAATCAGCAACAGTTTAACGTGGTATGGAGAAATCAGAATCAAGGGCAGAGTTCAAAACAGAATGTGCCATACCAAAGACCTTCACAGCAGCAGCAGTTTCAGCAACATAGGCACTATCCACAGCAGCAGCAGTTCCCACAACATTAGCAGTATCAGCGAGCACCTCCACCACCACCTCAGAGGCCATCTTGGGAGGATACGGTCGCCCAAAGAATGGATGCTCAAACCTCCACAATTAAGCGTTTAGAGATGCAAATGAGATAGATTGCTAGCAAGCTTAATGAGCTATTGCAGCAAGGTGCAGTGGGGAAACTTCCAAGCCATCCCCATTAGGCTCATGCGGTCAATGTTCTAAGGAGTGGACGGATTGTTGAGGATAAGATAAGAGACATATCAGGCAAGCAGCTGTAGTCAAAAGAGGTGGAAAAGAAGAAAGAGACTGAGGTCAGACTGCATAAGGCAACAAATCCCTACATTCCACTGATACCCTTCCCACACCGGTTGAAGAACGAGAAGCGGGACCAGCAGTTTCAATGAGATCTACAAACTCCTGTCCAAGGTGAATGTTAATTTATCTCTGTTGGACATGATAAGAAATGTGTCGGCCTACTTAAATTTCTTCAAAGAGCTAGCGTCAAAGAAGAAAAGGTTTGGAGAGTACGAGAAAGTCGTGGTCTCCGAAGCAGCTAATTCCATCCTACAACACCAGTTGCCTCCCAAGCTCTGGGATCCAGGTAGTTTTATTATTAAAATTTCTTTGGGTAATGGTAAGGAAGCTTCTAGCATGCTTGATTTGGGGTCCGGGATTAATCTTATGTCTTATTTAATTTTCAAACAATTAGAATTAGTGAACTTAAACCCACTCAGACGTGTCTACAGTTAGTTGATACGTCCATGAGATATCCCAAAGGTATTATTGAGGATATATTAGTAAAGGTGGGTGGGTTGATAGTACCTTTTGACTTCGTTGTTTTGGATATTGGTGATGTTAGGAAAAATGGGAAGGAACACACACTATTATTGGGGAGGCCATTCATGGCCACAACCAACACACTTATAGACATTAAGAGTGACACATTAAAAATGATTGTACTTGGTGAATATGCATCTTTCTCTATACATGTTAGTGTGATCGTTCCCTCTGCTAATTTTATTGATGATCGTGCTTTCATAGATACTATTGATCCCTTGGTCGAGAACATGTTGTTGCAGGATGAGAATGTCCGTATTTACAAGGATAAAGTGAAACAGATTTATGATCGACGGATAGTTCGCAAGGATTTAAAGCCGGGAATGAAGGTTTTACTTCTACAGTCCAGTTTGAAACTCTTCCTCGAAAAGCTCAACTCCAGATGGAGTGGTCCTTACATCATTGAGAAGGTGTTTCCTTATGGAGCAGTTTTACTACGCGATCCTAACACCAATGGATCATTTACTGTGAATGGACAGCGAGTGAAGCCTTACTTTAATCGAGAGGGTTTGGAAGAAGTGGAGAACGTCTTGCTCATTGATCCTATCTATCTCTGACTTGACTGCATCGTGCTCATGAGTCATGATGTTAAATTGAGTACTATGTGGGAGTTTACCCACGAATCTTTTTGTTCTTTTCTTTATCTTTTTGCTTGGTTTTATTATCTCTTTGGTCTATCTGTTTCTCTTTGTTTTTATTTTGTTCAGATATTGGGCAAAAAGTGTTGCGTATTATCGTCGAGCAATGAGGCGGAGAATACGTCGAATTTTGTATTGAAGTCAGTTGAACTGGCGTTCCGTGACACTCCGGCGTTCAAAATCTATCCAAAGACCATACCTCAATCGGAGCTCACGGAGAACCGACGATGAACATCAGTACAGAAGCTATCTACAACTGGCGCTCTTTCCTAAACCGGTGTTCATAATTGGTACAGAAGCAATCCAGCTCAGGCGCTCATAGTGAATGATAAACGTTTTTTACTCGTTTATTCATGCTTTGTTTAGATAATTTTAGATTAGTTAAGTGCGTTTATATAAGTGATTTCAATGCTTTTAGCTATTTTTGGTAGATACTGCTCTTGGGTTCCTCTTTGGTGTTTTGTAGGCTTATAAGATGATAATCGAAGCATGAAGCGAAGCACGAGCCAAAGACGGACAAGAACAGGGGCTAATGGCCACCTTCGTGACCGCTAGCCCGGCCGCGAGCTCCGTCGAAAAACATTCGGGACAGTTTCTCGCGACCGACCTAGTGACCGCTAGGCCGGTCGCGTGGCAAAGCTAAGCGACCGCGAGCCCTGCCTGCGAGAGACACCAAAAAAGCTACTACCTGAAATCTAGCGACCGAGCTAGCGACCGTGAGCTCGGCCACGAGGCATTCCAGACGATCGTGAACCTGGCCGTGAATGCATCGAAGGACTTACGGACTCAGCGTTCGCGATCGAGCTAGCGACCGCGAGCTCGGCAGCGAAGCGCGACGGCTGGGCGCGAATTAGGGTTTCAGCCCTGCGCCTATATATACCCCTAGGCTTGCTCACGCTCCAACTCGGAACAGACCTATTTTAGATGAATTTCTTCACTTTTTCACATACTTTTACTCTAGCTTCAATTTACATTCATCTAGGTATTAGATTTTCATTGTTCTCCGTTTATTCTACGCATTGTAATCGCATTGGAACGTTTTCATCCGGACGAATTCAGATTTCCCGTTATCTACTTGGGTTTGGATTCGAACCCAACCATTGTTCTTCCAACGCTACATTACGGGTTTTATCTATTTAATTATTATTTTAATGGTTAATTCTTATTTTATTTCAATTCATATGTCTAACTAAATTTCTTGTTCTAATCCTAGGGTTTGTATGATTCTATCCTAAGTGTCGTGATTCCTGCTAGTTGCTATTTACCTTCCAGACATTGATTTGTGATTCTTGGTGCTTAATAATATGTGTTAATTTCGATCAATCTTGATGCATATCTAGTTGCCGCTAATTAAATATATGATTTTAATTGTCAATCGATCTTGAATACACAATACTGAATAAGCCTTCGAGTCGTGGTGAGATAGGAACATTCGTAGAAAGCATATTCTTTGTGATCTTTTGAGTTGCTAATTTTACCTTGAGACGTAATTGATAATAGGGAAAATTAGTAATCTACTGCCACAATTATCGTAACTGAAATTGTTGGTTACATATGTGATCTTCCATCTTGTCTGGATTAAAATTGGTTAATAGGAAGAAGGATAAACATACGCTGTGGGTAGGATTAATACATCCCTGGGGTTAGTCTTTTATTCTTATTATCTCTTTAAGTTTTTATGTAATACCCCGTATTTCTGTATCAAAGATTAGCTCTTGATTAAGAAATGGTCGTAATTGTATGACAAGAAAGACAAGAATCCAAGAAGTTATCGAGATGTATCGAATTGTTCAAGATTCCAGAAAGATTAGCTAGTCGTCGATAGATTATCGTTTTCTCCTAGTCTCGACAATATTCGCGATGTGTTCCATATGCCACAGATACGAAGATATGTGTTTAATCCAAAACACATCATATCTCAAGAGAACAAATGTTCGCGAACAAGATTTAAGCTACGAAGAAAAGTCAGAATGCATCTTAGATCGATATGGAGGCATGATGATTTAGAAGAGACGACATGGAATTTAAAGATCAGATGATAAAGAAGTGCTATGAGCTTTTGCTGATGTGCTAAATTTCGAGGACGAAATTTTTGTAAGGGGGTGAGAATGTAATACCCCGTATTTCTGTATCAGAGATTAGCTCTTGATTAAGAGCTTATTAAGAAGGGCATTGCATCCTTAAGAAAGAGTTGGTTAAGTTAGAAGCTTTTGCGTTAAGCTTCGAGTTGAGACGATAGAATTTCGTAAGATTTGAGATAGAATCGGAGATAAGATTCTTAAATCTAGTTGAACATAAGAAGACCTAGATTTAAATAGGTTTGAGATGATAGAAACATGCTCAAATAAGTCTTGATTTCAGAAAATTTAGAATTTCAAAATCTATGTTTTTGTGACGTCGGTGTTTGCCGATCAAGTTCGGATGAAGAGCAAAATATTTAAAATAGTTTTTAAGGTCAAAAATATGTTTAATAAGTATATTTTGATGTTTATGAGTAATTATTGAGGTTAAAAGTATAGATTCAAAAGAGGTTATTTTATTGGATAATTAGTGTCGATTTCTTGCGATAAAAACGTTATGTATTATTCTACAATATTTATATTTAAATTCTAAAAAAAAGTGATTTTTATCTATTAAATAAAATGAGAAAAGAAAAGAAAAATAAAAAGCTTCGAGAGAAAGGGTGATTAATCACCTTAATAAAGAAAATAAAAATTAAAATAATTTATTACATAATATAAGCTTATACTTTAAGACTTTTCAAACTATGATCATCTTCATTCTTTCCCCAAACTCACGTTCCACACACAAGAACACATACTTTCACACACACAAAATTTCGTGCACCATGGTCCAAAAATAGGAAGATCCGGTCGTTGAATTTTTGATCGGTCTTCGAATAGAGGTATAATCTCGTGCCTAGAACACATCTACGGTTTGAAATTTTTAAAAATATGATCCTATGCTCTTATTAAATTTTAAGTCATATGCTGAAAATAAGAATGATTATGTGTTGTTTGATTATTTTTAATATTATGATAGATTTGACGTATACGTATTGTTTAACGTTGAATTTGTAAAGCATATGTTTATTATTTGTAAATTTATGAAATTTTCGAAAAAGGGCATGCCTTAATCTTGAATTTATGATGTTAATATGATTGAATTATCTTCATATATGTTTTATTGGATTGATATAAACGATATTGGAGCAAGAAAAACGTTTGAAATCGAAATTATATGAAATTACCTAAAATGGCCGAAAACCCTAAGGCATATATTGTTGGATTTTTGATTTTAATTGACCATTTTGTCTTCTTATTTGGACTCTATGATATGAATAAAGCCTAAAATGATTTATTCGGATTTTTCCGCGACGTATTCAAAAACGGTAAAATTTTAGTTTGTCGGCGAAAATTGGTTTTCAATGCCAAAGCTTTGATCTTTATATTTTGTTGATAAAATGATGATATTTAATGATAGTTGAGAATGTATATAGGTTCATTGGTCTTAGATGACGTCTCACGTGAATTTTCGACGTTAGACCTTAAGTGACGTCTTAAGGGGATTTTCGGTTTTTTATCTATGATGAGGTAATTGAAGCTTGTTGTTGAGTCTTATATGATCATTGAGACATAAGGTAATGAATTGGTGGAGTTTGGGCTATGTTTGGATGGTTTAGTATTGATATGGCGATGCGTTTATAAACGTTACGCTGCCAAAATTTCGATAGAATTTGTTTGTTAATAAGATGTTAGAGGATGCAATGACCCAAGTTTTGATAGACTTTAGAGTCTTAGTTTTGATATCAAGAAGAAATAGTCGTGTCGACGACTAAAGATGATTAATGTTCTTGTTTGGTCTTGATAGGCATTTATGCCGTTTTATGAGGATAAAATATGGATAAAGAAAGAAATGGAATTGGGAATTAGTTCCTTAGATCTAAGGAACATCCAGGTGGGTATAAGTATTTTCTATAATAATATGCTTATGCTTTTAAATGTTTTCAAATGACATGATATGATTATGCATGAAAGATGATATGAAATTTTATGATATGCATTGATTTGAAAAGTTGATTGACTTGCCAATGTTTTGAGCATGAGCATGAGCATAAGCGTAATGCACTACCTATCCACGAAAAAGAAAGGAAGAAAGAAATTACCGACGTCGGGTATGACCGAAGTTGAGATCCTTCGGGACCAACTCGGGTATATGAAGTTAAAGTGTGCTGAGGAGGAGGCCTACTCCTCGGATCAACACAAAGGAAAATACGTGGATATGGGAAGGAAAATAAAGCTACATGCAGACATGAAACATGCATATGCATATGATATGATGATATAATGTAATGAGCATGCATGAACAAATTTTGAGAAGCATTATGCAGGTAATTTCAATAAAACCCCGCATAAGTTTATTTTATGGCAAGTCAAATTTATAGCTCTAAGAGCAAAGTTTTAAATGTTTTTGGCGTATACCCACTGAGTGCATTTTTGTACTCACGCCCTGCATATATTTCTAAATATGCAAGTTGAGCTTGAGAAGATGCTTGAATCGAATGCTGCACGAAGGAGCTTCTCTAAGTAATTTGATTCATGTTAGTATTGAGAATTTGTTGATGTTATTCAATTGATGTTCACATGTTTTGATGCCCAAAGAATTATGCTTCATACATAATTCTCAACCACACTTTCCGTTGACGAACTCTGGCTTTTATTTGTTATGTGTCCTGCTAGAACAAAGTAATCATGTTCAATGCTCTGTCATGATTTAAGATGTTGATAAATCCTCAAGTTGTCAAAGTATGCTCGAATATGTACCTCCTTGATATTGGTTATTCCGTTGTGATTACCCGTTCTCAGCCATTATTTTCTTTATTCGAACTTTTATTGTGATTTGAGAACCTAGAATCAACCTTTATCCCATTATATTTTTATCTTCTTGAACTGTAAATGTTCGATTCATTCATTATGAAAGTTCTTGTCATCTCTTTTCTTAACATATTTTTTTTGAGCCGTTGTTGTTAAATTTTCTTTCTTAACCCCAAGTCACGGCCTAATTACCTGTTTAGGTAGTCGGGTCGTGACAGAATGGTATCAGAGCGGTTTTGAATTATGAACCTGTGAAATCTTTGTAAATTTGTGCAGTTTGTGCACAATGTTGAAATTTTGAGCTTGTGAATCCTTATAAACTTTTGTATAGCTGAGCATACTTTTGAATTCTCAACTTGTAAGTCCTTGCAAATCATTGTGCAGCTTGTGCGCTGTCTTGAATTCTGTAATCGTGAATCTTTGAGAGTCTTGTGCAGATTGTACACCTTGAACATATGAATTCTTTTGAGATGATTTTGTTTGAAAATGTGAGTCATTAGTCAGTTGTTTGACTCTATCTTGAGAATATGAATTAAAGAAACAGTTGTTCTTGAGAGAAGCTCAGCATTCGATTCCGTCATCTCTAGCTCACCAGATAAAAGTTTATGCTTATGATTATGGTTATCGTAGTTGATCATTGAATATGTGCTTATTTAAATGAATATTGCTCATTGAGTTGAAGTTGAAAAGAAATCATGAGAAACGATGAGATGGCAGAACAAGACGAGTAAATTCCTGCAAAAGCTTGAGTATTCTCCATTAGAATGACGAAGATCGTCCATATAGTTCGGAAGAGTATGATTTGTTTGTTGTCATCAGCGGTGTTCAAGAATGTATCTATCCACATACATCAGATGAACAATATACCTTGAACGAATTTCTTGCTCGATTCCATCGATGGTGAAAAGAGACGTTTGATCAAGACGTATCGAGATTAGATGAAAAATTTCAGTTGATCTCTTTATTGCCTAAAGAGTGACAAGATTGGGTTGTTGCTGTTGCCATTGATTATATTGAGTCTGGTTTTGTTGTTTTAATCAAGTTGATTTCCCAGACTCCTAGTTACCATCAAATTTCAATATTTCGTATACTCGAACCTTCTCCTACTGATTCATTTTCTCCCTGTTACTAAATCTATCTCAGTTGTTCATCAGCTTCGGTTGATTGATAAATTTCCTTCTCCATTTGAGGATGATGATGGTGAAAATCTTGAAACCATAGATGTTGATTCTTTTATGCTTGAGCATGATACTAGCACCTTATTCTAAAAATAGCGTCTTCCTTATCAAATGCTCAGCTAGTTATGCTTGAATCTGATGTAGATCTTGTACAATTTGATTACTCTTAAATCGATATTGAGATGCCCCTTATTGACTTAGATTAAAGCGATCAGCCTTTCGCATCTCTTGAGATTCCTGCATCGATTCAGTTCATTTTATTTTTTTTATGTTCCAAAACTTTTCCTTTGGAAATTAAGTAAAGAATCAAGCTAGTTTATCGAGACCTTAGATGTCTCGAGATTTGGGTATGAACTCAAGTTGTACCAGTTGTTGGCACAGCATAGCTACAACCCTAGATATCGGCCAAGTATCTTTTGAAGACGACCTTTTTGGGAACATAGTGGAAGCTGATAGTTATAGATCATATCGGATGTGTTTTGCTAGAGATATTCAAGCATCCATATACCAAAACCCAGATGACAAAGTTTTTCTTTATTTTTGTAAAAGTCCTCAGAAAGGCAATCTTGTTTCCTTGACATCTATACAATCATTTTGCTATCCAACTATATTATTTTACATCATAAACTTTGTGATAAGCAATTTTGAAGATCTTTGTGATCTGAGCCTATTTATTGATTAAAAACCTTTTTCTTGCTTTTGATAAGCAAGATGTGCTGCCTTTTTGGTAATCGTTTGCAATGCAGCATGTCACCCAGAAGAAGGAATTCTCATTCTAAAAAAAAAGAATAAGAAAGCATAATTCTTTTCAAAAATTTACTTGTATTTTCTTCCCTTTAAATCAATTGTAGAAAGGCAGAGTTTCTGCATCAGATCCTTTATCTTTAATGAAGTTGATAACCCAGCTGATGTTAAAGAATGAGTTTGCTTCATTGAACGAGTTTTTAAGTCTTGGAGAACTCTGATCAATAATATCTCCTATGTATATTGTTAATGTTGAAGGATCAACAGTTTTCTGGTGAAAATGATGTTAGCAAGTTCTTTCTTCCGGGCAATTAGAGAATTTTACGTGGGAGAAATTCAAGAAAGAATTGTACGAAAAGTATATACCTAGGAATTCTGCAATAGAAAGAGATTCAGTTTATGAGCATGAAGCAAAGGAAGAAAATTATCACAGTATGTGATCGTGACTTCTGCAGATCAATTGTGATGTTCTTTATGCAATTGAAAGGTTAAGAAGACGTACGTGTTGGTTACCAAATCGAAGTGTGGGTGACAATCGATCGACTCATGAAGTACGTTTATGTTATTTTGAATTCTATCACGTATGAAGTGACAAGTTAGCTCAAGTATACGTTCGAGAGATGGTACGTTTACATGGAATGCTCGTCTCAATCATCTTAAACCGAGACTCCAAGTTTACATCTCGTTTTGGACGAGTTATAATAAAAATGGATACAAGATCGAATTGCAGTGCAGCTTTCATCCGCAATAGATGGTCAATTTAAATGGACCATCCAGACGTTAGAAGACAAGATCAGAACCAAGATTTAAATGGCGCTCTATGAAATTTTCTACGACAGACAGTGTAGATCATCGTTTATTTAAAACGCATTTGAAGAAGAAAGTGCTTGGACCAGACATGATTAAAGAAATGGTCGTAATTGTATGACAAGAAAGACAAGAATCCAAGAAGTTATCGTGATGTATCGAATTGTTCAAGATTCCAGAAAGATTAGCTAGTCGTCTACAGATTATCGTTTTATCCTAGTCTCGACAATATTCGCGATGTGTTCCATATGCCACAGATACGAAGATATGTGTTTAATCCAAAACACATCATATCTCAAGAGAACAAATGTTCGCGAACAAGATTTAAGCTACGAAGAAAAGTCAGAATGCATCTTAGATCGATATGGAAGCATGATGATTTAGAAGAGATGACATGGAAGTTAAAGATCAGATGATAAAGAAGTGCTCTGAGCTTTTGCTGATGTGCTAAATTTCGAGGACGAAATTTTTGTAAGGGGGTGAGAATGTAATACCCCGTATTTCTGTATCGGAGATAAGCTCTTGATTAAGAGCTTATTAAGAAGGGCATTACATCCTTAAGAAAGAGTTGGTTAAGTTAGAAGCTTTTGCGTTAAGCTTCGAGTTGAGACGATAGAATTTCGGAAGATTTGAGATAGAATCGGAGATAAGATTCTTAAATCTAGTTGAACATAACAAGACCTAGATTTAAATAGTCTTGAGATGATAGATACATGCTCAAATAAGTCTTGATTTCCGAAAATTTAGAATTTCAAAATCTATGTTTTTGTGACGTCGGCGTTTGCCGATCAAGCTCGGATGAAGAGCAAAATATTTAAAATGGTTTTTAAGGTCAAAAATATGTTTAATAAGTATATTTTGATGTTTATGAGTAATTATTGAGGTTAAAAGAAGAGATTCAAAAGAGGTTGTTTTATTGGATAATTAGTGTCGATTTCTTACGATAAAAATGTTATGTATTATTCTATAATATTTATATTTAAATTCTAAAACAAAAGTGATTTTTATCTATTAAAGGAAATGAGAAAAGAAAAAAAAGAAAAGAAAAAGGCTTCTAGAGAAAGGGTGATTAATCACCTTAATAAAAAAAATCAAAATTAAAATAATTTATTACATAATATAAGCTTATACTTTAAGACTTTTCAAACTATGATCATCTTCATTCTTTCCCCAAACTCATGTTCCACACACAAGAACACAAACTTTCACACAAACAAAATTTCGTGCACCATGGTCCAAAAATAGGAAGATCCGACCGTTGAATTTTCGATCGGTCTTCGAATAGAGGTATAATCTCGTGCCTAAAACACATCTACGGTTTGAAATTTTTAAAAATATGATCCTATGCTCTTATTAAATTTTCGGTCATATGCTGAAAATATGAATGATTGTGTTGTTTGATTATTTTTAATATTATGATAGATTTGACGTATACGTATTGTTTAACGTTGAATTTGTAAAGCATATGTTTATTATTTGTAAATTTATGAAATTTTCGAAAAAGGGCATGCCTTAATCTTGAATTTATGATGTTAATATGATTGAATTATCTTCATATATGTTTTATTGGATTGATATAAACGATATTGGAGCAAGAAAAACGTTTGAAATCGAAATTATACGAAATTACCTAAAATGGCCGAAAACCCTAAGGCATATATTGTTGGATTTTTGATTTTATTTGATGATTTTGACTTTTATTTGGAATCTATGATATGAATAAAGCCTAAAATGATTTATTCGGATTTTTCCGCCGACGTATTCAAAAACGGTAAAATTTTAGTTTGTCGGAAAATTGGTTTTCAATGCCAAAGCTTTGATCTTTATATTTTGTTGATAAAATGATGATATTTAATGATAATTGAGCATGTATATAGGTTCATTGGTGTTAGATGACGTCTCACGTGAATTTTCGACGTTAGACCTTAAGTGACGTCTTAAGGGGATTTTCGGTTTTTATCTATGATGAGGTAATTGAAGCTTGTTGTTGAGTCTTATATGATCAATGAGACATAAGGTAATGAATTGGTGGAGTTTGGGCTATGTTTGGATGGTTTGGTACTGATATGGCGATGCGTTTATAAACGTTACGCTGCCGAAATTTCGATAGAATTTGTTTGTTAATAAGATGTTAGAGGATGCAATGACCCAAGTTTTGATAGACCTTAGAGTCTTAGTTTTGATATCAAGAAGAAATAGTCGTGTCGACGACTAAAGATGATTAATGTTCTTGTTTGGTCTTGATAGGCATTTATGTCGTTTTATGAGGATAAAATATGGATAAAGAAAGAAATGGAATTGGGAATTAGTTCCTTAGCTCTAAGGAACATCAAGGTGGGTATATGTAATTTCTATAATAATATGCTTATGCTTTTAAATGTTTTCAAATGACATGATATGATTATGCATGAAAGATGATATGAACTTTTATGATATGCATTGATTTGAAAAGTTGATTGACTTGCCAATGTTTTGAGCATGAGCATAAGCATAATGCACTACCTATCCACGAAAAAGAAAGGAAGAAAGAAATTACCGACGTCGAGTATGACCGAAGTTGAGATCCTTCGGGACCAACTCGGGTATGTGAAGTTAAAGTGTGTTGAGGAGGAGGCCTACTCCTCGGATTAACACAAAGGAAAATACGTGGATATGGGAAGGAAAAGAAAGCTGCATGCAGACATGAAACATGCATATGCATATGATATGATGATATGATGATATAATGTAATGAGCATGCATGAACAAATTTTGAGAAGCATTATGCAGGTAATTTCAATAAAACCCCGCATAAGTTTATTTTATGGCAAGTCAAATTTATAGCTCTAAGAGCAAAGTTTTAAATGTTTTTGGCGTATACCCACTGAGTGCATTTTTGTACTCACGCCCTGCATATATTTCTAAATATGCAGGTTGAGCTTGAGAGGATGCTGGAATCGAATGCTGCACGAAGGAGCTTCTCTAAGTAATTTGATTCATGTTAGTATTGAGAATTTGTTGATGTTATTCAATTGATGTTCACATGCTTTGATGCCCAGAGAATTATGTCTTCACACATAATTCTCAACCACACTTTCCGTTGACGAACTCTGGCCTTTATTTGTTATGTGTCCTGCTAGAACAAAGTAATCATGTTTAATGCTCTGTCATGATTTAAGATGTTGATAAATTCTCAATTTGTCAAAGTATGCTCGAATATGTACCTCCTTGATATTGGTTATTCCGTTGTGATTACCCGTTCTCAGCCATTATTTTCTTTATTCGAACTTTTATTGTTATTTGAGAACCTAGAATCAACCTTTATCCCATTATATTTTTATCTTCTTGAACTGTAAATGTTCGATTCATTCATTATGAAAGTTGTTGTCATCTCTTTTCTTAACATATTTTTTTTTAGCCGTTGTTGTTAAATTTTCTTTCTTAACACCAAGTAACGGCGCTCGAAATTAGGACATAGGCTCAACTCGAGCCGGCTCAACTTGAGCCGGAGCTCGAAATAAATCGGAGCTCAACTCCAAGCACGAGCTCACTTTTCGCTCGTTCGGCGCCCTTCGCCCGCTCGCTCGCCCACACATACAACACTACACCGATGCTCATGCGGTGCCTTTCCCCCCGCTCGCTCGCCCGTCACGCTTCAAGCGTCCGCTCACCCGTTCTTCCGATGCTCGTTTGCCTACTCGTCTCGCCCGCTTCGTTTGCCCAGGCCGAACACTCGCCCAGTGCTCACCTAGCACCCACTCGCCCTCTCACGTAGCACTCGTCTAGCACCCGCTCGCCCTTCGCTCGGTCAGCACTCGCCTATTCGCCTCGTCCCGCGTACATTCGGTGTTGGCCCCCGTGCACACCCGATGTATTATCAAGAAAGTCTCATCTTCTATTAGCCATATTGTGTTATTTATGTTTTGAGCATTGGCAATAGTGCTCGAATTTAGTGTGGGGGAAGTATTTGGTTTTGTGTCAGAGTATTTGGTTTTGTGTCGTGTAGTGTCTATTTGCATGATTGGTGATGTGCGTTTGTGATGATTGTGAACTCTTGGAATCAAGTTTTTGTCTATGCGAGTAAGTCAGGATTTTGATTTGTGCAACTAAACTCTGTGGTATTGGTCAAACCTTGATGTAATTCTATTTCTCTTGATGATATGTGATTGAAGTGCAATGTGAATTGACGAGATTGTGTGGATTGATCTTAAATTGGGGGTTATTGACATGACTTGTCCGACTAATGCTAGGGGTAGTGTTAACAGTGTGGTTATCTATATACTTGTTTTCTATTGAAAAAAAATGAGAATGAAAACTCCAATAATATGTTGATTTTGTTGAAACGGATGATATGACTCTGCCTCTCTCTCTCGTAAATCGAGAAATGGACATGGGAAACCACGATAGGAGACTCGAGTTCATCGAGAATTTACATTTCGAACATTGTTCCAAAATTTGTTAGAACTTTCTTTGTGTTTTCAAAATGAACTTGTTGCTAAATGTGATCACTTTAGTTAATTCACCCATAGCAGAGAGTTGGGTCTGAGCAAAAATCATCTTCTTGTTTATTTGATATCCCTCACAATCTTAGATTTGTTTCACGTCAACTTTGAATACGTATTCACCAAGTTTGGGGGAAAAATAAAAAGGGGTTTGATTGATAGGACTAAGAGTGAAGTTGCATGAGTTATTTTTTCATTCTTATTAGTCTAGACTTTGCTTGAGGACAAGCAAATGGAAAAGTGTGGGGGAGTTGTTTGGTGTCATTTTGGTTGTCTTACCGAAGGGTTTTAGTTTCAATTATGGATCTTATTATTAATTTTTAGCATAATTGCTTTGTGATTTAGTTCTAAGATCTTATTATTGTTCTCGGTTTGATGTAGAGAATTTGCTCATCTTTGAGCAAGAATCAGGAGCTCGTGGCCCATCGTGAAAACGAACACCCGTACCCTTTCGTAGAGCACGATGCCTATCCACAGAGCATGGCATGCGCCCATCCGTAGAACGTGTGTTGCGCAGTGCACCGAGCGCCCTCCGATCGCCGAGCGCCGGCTCAATCCAGAGCGCCATCTCATCCCGCGCGCACGCTTGCACGCTCGTTCGCCCTGCCACACCCGCCGAGCGCCATCTCACTTTCTCCTGCGCCCGCTCATCACCAAACGCCCTCCCATCACCGACCGTCGGCTCAACCCTACGTGTCTGCTCACGTCCCGTACACTCGCTCGCCCCGTGCGCCCGCTCATGCCCTCCGAGCGCCCGCTCATCTTTGAAACAGAAGCACCCGCATAGCGAGCGCTCATTCTCAACCGACACTCACCTGACTTTTTAACTTCGCATCGCGCTCGCTTAGCGTGCAACCGACGTTCACTCATTTCATATATTTAAATGCGCGCCACGTTGAGTTTGGGCACGCTCAGTTTTTAGTTCCTCAGTCACTTTTTGTTCCGATTATTCTAGTTTTGAAAGGGAGACAATTTGTTCCAATTTCCAGTTTTAGTTTATTTTCCAGAGTCAGACGTGAGAATGGCGTTTCTTCACTTTCTTTCTTCATTCGCTCATTTCTATTTACGCATCATAACCTTAGATTGTTAGCTCGTTTGGATTCGGATTTAGAATTGTTTACGGATTATTGCTTTTACTATTGGTATTTTCTTTCCTTTGCATTCTATCATTTTTTACGAAGTTTGATATTGAATTCTTATTAGTGTCTTGAAGCTTTCTCTATCGTATTTTACTGTTTTCTGATTTATGAAGTTGGTCTCGAGTTATTGTTGAAGTGTGAATCGTGTATGAAAATATGATTTTAACCTTCCCCCAAGGATCTATCTTAGATGTTTAATTCACCAAACATTGATTATTTACTAGCATGCATCTATATAATTAATTGCAACACATAGGTGTTTTCTCGTGTTCACCTGTGAATTTGTCTGACAATGAATTGGATCAAAACTCGTGCTTTAATCTTCTAGACTGTATCCCGTTTGCCAAAACTCCAATGCCGATTGAGAGCAATCTATGGAGAGTACTGCAGAAATTCGCCTTCTTCCTCCTTTGAAAAGTTTTGAAAATCCCAACTATGAATAGTGTAGTTTCCAAAAATTTCTCACTTAGTATTAGCCTTTTTTTATTTTCTCACACCTTATGTTTATAATGCAACCCTAGATCCTATTAGGATACGATCTCTGCATATCTAATAAATATAATCATATCTCTTCAGATAGAGAGGATCAAAACAGAATCCCTATGGGACTCTTATTGAAGGGGACGAAATTTCTTAGCAGTCCAGGCCTTGATGGGCTAGTCCAGGGATCAAATACAAGGAATAAAGATGGGCCTCAAATAAATTAATTATCTTATGTTCAGCCTAGAACATAAATTAATTCATAAACATTTATTCATGCCACTAGAGAATAAATGCTGACTTACCCCTTTATTTTTGAAGTTGAGTCGGGCTTACACTTAGACTTCACGAACCCCGTACTTAAGATATCACATGTCCATTAATTATTTTAATAGCGTTCTGACTGCTTAAAATAATTAATCTCTTTAATTCCTTAAGTAGTACAACTCAACCTTATTATTGTACTTGAGATAATTCAACTGCAGGGTTTAGTACAATAAACCTTTTGAGCTCCTTAAGGGGACATCATCATCTTAAACGGATACGTGACTCGATACAGGTAACTAGCATGACATACAAGTACTTGCCACCCTCAAGATGCGGAGAATAATGAGTTATCTCATGTAACCCTCACCCATGACAAGTCAAAGTGATGGTCAGTAACTTATACTCACCTAATACCTTGTCGAGGTTTAGAATAACGTAAACTCACCGAGATCTAGGTTCTTCACAACGGTCAGATATAAGAACTCATCTCAATGTGATCCATCAATACGTTAGAGACGTACCAGTATAGACAAGCAACTAAGTCAAGTCACTTCTTATCTATACCGGAGTCTATACTGACAACTCGTCCTAAAGTTATCTCAGCTGTGATCCTTTTTATATCTCATTAAGCTTGACCAATCATACAGACTTCTGTGATCTTCTATACATTGTATGATCTAACTTATATACGAGATAAGAGGACATACATATGCAATCAAGTAAACAATTCAGATAGGAGATTGTAATAGTGATAACAGGAATCATTGTATACAAGCTCAACCAAAACTGCTTCCAATATAGAAATCCAACTATCTCCCACTTATACTAAAGCAAACTTTTAGTATACTCTCTACTAGCTATTACTGTAACACCCTGCAGTTTTCGCCTTAAGAAAATCCAATAATAGAAATACTGAGATGTTACGTCGGTCCCTATTTCCCGGATAAGAAAATTCTTGTAATGTTTAAAAAAAATCATGGTTTCTAAAGTATCAAGTCTCACGGGTGAATTGAAAATTCTTGAGTTTTTAAAATTTGATCCGGCGCGATCAATAACTGAATGATTTCAAAAATTTACATTTGAGGAACGAAAGATTCGAAAGTCATAACATGCATATCATATGACGTGATTGGTTGAAATACGTGGAGTATTATATCATATGACATATGAAATTTTAATGCCCTATAGTAATTCGAATTATTTCGAATTTCAAAGTATACGTCGTTTTTTTTTAATTCTCGGTTGACTATACGTGTAATTATAATTAATTACTATATGCTAAATATATGATATGCTATTATATGTCAAGATATGTATTTTATTAGGTATGTGTGTGTGCCTTGTATGTGTAAGTAACATGTGTGTGGACTAGTAATAGTCCATAAAATATTTTGATGTGTCATATTATTTATTATTTTTCCGACCAAATTATTCTTCTAAGTCGCTCGCAATAGTACGAGGTCCCTATAGGGTGGTAAGGTCGACCCAAGTTGAATCTCTCGAGGAAGATTTAACTGGGCTTATGATGTGTTACGTTAAAAACAGTAAATCTAAATCCTAAACTTGTTTGGGGATGATGCTTAACTAAAATTGCCAGGAAATTAAATCACGCAGCGATTCAAACCAAACGTTTAAAGCAATTCGATTGCAAAATGAGTAATTCAAGATTGTGAGAAAGACTAGGGAGGGCATTAGGTTCTTCGCATTGATTAATTGATTAATGCTTGCTTAAGAAATCTACCTACTCATGCAATCATCTAACCTTTAATTCAAACACTCGACTTTCGTTCTGTGGATTAAACCTAGGTTATAAGACTTCACAAATACATAAACCATTAGAGTACTCGTTTCGATAACCTCTAATCCAATTGATTCCTATAGATGCAACGTATCTATCTCTCGATAATACACGAAACATAAACAATTAAATGGTGATCAATCACTTAACAGTAAACCCTAAGATTCAATTAGTATACTTAATCAAAACAAATAATCAATCAATCAATTTGAATCACCCAACCCTAGAAGAATATTAGTTCATACTCATCTCACGGATCAAACAATTGAAATCAATAAACATCATCAATTTAATAATCCAATGAAAAAAAGAGAATAATAATCCTTACAATTGCAATAGTTGTTGATGAATTTCTTCAATCAAAGTTCTTGAATCACAAATAGCAAAGGAAAATTGATTGAATTACTTGGAGAATGAAGTTCTCGTGGAGGAGGCGCAAGACTAAAATAAAAACTGAAGTGAAAATAATGATAAGAACTTAGGGTTTCAGCATTTAAAACATATATATAGCGCCCTAAAATTCACGCGCAATGCCAGATGCGAACCCAGCGCCAGACGTGAGCGTTAAAAAATGAGGCGAAACACGCCTCGTCCAACGCCGGACGCGTGAGGTCTCTGGAAGATCTTCAAATCTTGCGCAGCGTCGGATGCGATGCAGTGCCGGACGAGCGAGCTCTTGGGAAAAACTCCAGCTTGGCGCTGGCCGGATGCGTGGCGATGCGGACGCGGCGCCGGGACGAATCCAACCTTAGGCGCCAGCGCCGGACGCATTGCAGCGCCGGACGCAGGCACTCTCTGGACTTCAGTGCAGCATCGGATGCGCTGCAGTGCCGGACGCACGAGCTCTAGATCGCTTCCTTGCGATGCGATGCGCACCCAGGGCCGACTACGCCGAGTCCGGTGCTTGGGTGCGTTTTTTGTGCACAAAATGGTTTAACGCGATCATTCCCTACACAAAACGAAAAAGAACATCATTCCGACAAAAGATATTCAGAAACAAACAAATAGGAACCAAATCGTTTAAAACAACCAAAGAAAAACATAACAAAAATATGCAAAACAACTCCCCCACACTTAACTCTTTGGAAAGAATTGTACACATCGAATCAATACTTCAAATAGAATCAATCACATATTCACATCCTTTACAATGCATCTTAATAATATAATTCTCAATACAATGATCCTCATTCATCAATCCAAACATGTGACTTATCATAGAATAGCTGTGCTTCGACTCAAATATGATTTCAGAAATCAATATACAACTCACATGGTTCCCTTTCATATAAGACATCTCAATGATAAAAATAAATAAAACATGTGGAACTTAAAACCGATTATAGGACAACAAACATTAGGTGAAACCTTCATGTTATACACTCGAGTATCCTAAAGTAGATATCTATGCCCATCGCATAGAGTCTCCATTCGAGAGACAACACAAGCAAGAGGGGTAGAGCCCCTTATTCGAATTTTAAGCCCACTTATTTCACAACTTCAATTATTTTCAGATTTCTTTTCTATTCTTTTCCTCTTTTTTTTTTAATGGAAAAATCATACAAGAAAAGTGTCCCATGTATGAAGTATATGACAACCGATCACACACATTGTCTAATCACATCTTCCTAATCATGTCCCACAGTTCAAATTGACACCTAAGTTTCATCACACTAAAAACCATATACCAAGACGAAATGAAATTCTGATCAAAACATAATTAATTCAACTTAAAGCACAATTCTTCACGCACCACTTATTTCAAGAACATAAAATCCTCTCTTATCCAAACAAAAAGCTAAGGACAAAACAAAAACGATAAAACGCAAACAAAACAGAAAATAAAACCCCCCCACACTTAAAACAGGCAAGGTCCTCATTGCAGATAAATATATAAGAGAATAGTAGAGGCGACTTCCCTGAAAGCGAAGAAACGGAACGGCGGGGCATCAAGCAAAAGACAAAACCTACAAAAACAGCAAACAAAGACAAGCAAAACAACAAAAATAAAACGATGCACACAAAAACAGAAATACAAATACACTCCAATAGTGATGAATCCCTATTGGCCAGACGACGGTGGTGGAGGAGGAGCGCCATGAAATGTGGTCCATGCGTTCCATTGAGCCTCAAGAGCAGCCATGCTGATTTTGTTCGATCATCTAATTATTATACTCATTCCAGCGCTGGGCGGAAGGAGGCGGGCGCTGGGCGATGCGGTGTGCAAAGCAGCACGCCGGACGTATTGAGAGCGCCGGACGGAGATGAGGAAACGAGAGAGTGACGTGAGAAGAAACCCTAACTCACGTATAATATATATATAAATAATAATTTTTATTATTATTAAAATAATGGACCAGTCGGTTTTCTTACGTCAGGTCTTTGGAAACCTTCTCTCACAAGATTTTAACATTTCCCACCCAAGACGGTTTCAGCGTCCACACTGGGTGAGCTCTTTGGATGACATTTTTCTTATGCTTAGCGCCGGTTGGCTTACGTCGGGCGCTTGGATTCCTTTCTTCTGTGCAAGAACATCATTCCTTATCTCGAGTTTTGTTCTTCATGTACCCGAGACTCCTAGATATATAACTCTAAATCCTGCACCACACCAAAAAAAATAAAACACAACCAAAAACAAAACAAAAGAAAACAAGAACAAAACTTAAAGAAACATGGGTTGCCTCCCACGAAGCGCTAGTTTTAACGTCGCCAGCCCGACCATTGATTCCTCATTTTGTTGAATTTTGTCGAGCAAGAAGCTTCGATCCGACTCTCATTATCCAACGCGCCTCTGCTAGGCGATAACCATATTCCGGTGAGTAAGGTGGCGGCTCATTCAACTTATCCTTGAAGTGTACTTCATCCCGATCTTTCTTACACTTAACTTTGAGCTTGGGGTCAGTTTTCTCGCTGTCGATTTCTTTATGACATGATTCATTATCAACTTCTTTCTTGGACACCTGTACCAGCAACACCTTATTCTCGTCCTCAATGTCAAGTGCAGTTATAGAAAAACATGATGCAGTAGTAGAAATAGTAGAACTATCACTAGTTCTACTAACTTGAAATGTCTCTGTCATTCCTAACACAGTCAAACTTATCATTCCCTTATTAAAATCAATAAGGGTATTTGTTGCATCCATAAATGGCCTACCTAACAATAACGGATGTCCACTCTCATGTTTTCCAGTCCCTTCTCCCATATCAATAACAACAAAGTCAACTGAGACTAGAAGATTACCCATTCTTATTAGGACATCTTCGATCACACCTTTCGGGTGTCGAATAGTCCCCTCGCCAGTTCTAACCGCATGCGAGTTTGTTTTAAGTCTCACAGTTTTAATGAATTAAACAAAGATAAAGACATTGCCCCAAAGACCCAATCAAGCATCCTCTTCACTTTGATCTCTTGTCAACCTCGCTTCCATTTTCACTTGCAGATTTTCCATTACCAAAAGCAACATTTCGATAAAAATAAATTTGAGAGAGTCGAGATGGAAACTAAGATCGGATTCTTTGTTTTGGTTCAGCCGAATGTGTTTGTCTCGACTTAACCTCTCGCTTTTCATGTCCCCGCTTATGCTTGTCGACTAAGTGTCATAAACTCGTGAGGCTTAACTTCTTCCACTTTGATCTCTTCATCAACCTCACACTTCTCATTTTCACTGCATAAGAAGAATCGTAATATCCCGCATTTGTAATTTAGTAGGCATTGCATCCTTAAGAAAGAGTTGTTTAAGATAAAAGGTTTTGAGATGATACGATAACATGAATTTGAGAGTTATTGATTTCGATTCGAGATGGAACCTAAGATAAGATTCTTAGGTATTGTTTAGAATAAGAAGACCTAGTTTTAGAGTTTTGAGATGATAGATACATGGTTCTTTGATTTTTGGTTCTTTGTTTGCCGATTAAACCCTAATCGGTGATTGTTTAAAATGGTTTTGAAGCGAAGAATGTTTTTATAATCAAAGTTTGATGATTATAATATGTTATTTGAGTTATAAAGAGGATTTCAAGTAGAGAGCATTTACTAGAAATGGAGTTTTGAAATCGAACGATATGGATTAATAGTATGTATTTATAACGTTGGTATTATTTATAAAAAGTGTACATTTTGTAATTTCCATAACATGATTATTCATCATGTATTAAAGAAAAGGAAAAATGGTGGAAATTTTAAGAATTTTGAGAATTCTCTAGAAAGTTGGTGAATTTTCCACCAATGAAAGAAAATGAAAAATAAATTAAAATTTGTGGCTACATATATACACATTTCTATTCATTTTTCTTCTTTATTTCTTCAAAATTTCGTGCCTTACACACACACACACACTAAATTTTGAAAATTTCATACTCGATTTTAGAAGAGTTGGATTTTATCGTCTTCGATTTCGGTATAATTGATCCTAGAACACATTTATGGTTTGAAAATTTGAAAAACATGAACTTTTGTACATGCTATATTTTTGGTCATTTGGAGATTTTATGAAGGGGATATGTTTTGTTCGATTAATTCTTGATATATTGATGAATTCGTCGTCTACGTATTATTTAACGTTGAATTTGTGGAGCATAGGTTCATCCTTGGAATTTTGGTAAATTTTCGAAAATATGGAAGGTCTTGATCTTGAATATATGATGTTTAATGTTTAATATTCTTTTATACATGTGTTGATGAGTTGATATAAACGTGTTTTGAGCAAGAAAAACGTTTGAAATCGAACATATGCAAGAACCCCTATGTTGGCCGAAACCCTAGCTCCTACTATGTTAGATTTTTGATTTTATTTGATCAATTTGAGGTCATATTTGTATTCTATGATATGAATAAAGCTTAAAATGATTTATTCGGATTTTTCGGCCGACGTATTCGAAAATTTGAAAATTTTAGTTTGTCGACGAAAAATTGTTTTCAATACTAAAGCTTTGGTCTTTGTGTTTTGATGATGGATTGATGATATCTAATGATAGTTGATCATGTATAGAGGTTCATTGGTGTTAAATGACGTTTCGCATGATTTTGACGTCGGACATAGGCTGTGTCTTAAGGGGACATTGTGTTTTTGGCTAAGATGAGATAGTTTAAGCTTGTTGTTGAGTTTAATATACTCATTTAGACATCCGTGATGATTTGGTGAAGTATGGGATAAGTTGGTTGTTTTGGTATTGAAATGGCGATCGTTTATAAGCGGAAATTTCATTAAATTTGTTTATATAAGATGTTAGAGGATCTGATGACCCAGTGTTATCGACCATAGTGTCTTGATATCGAGAAAATATAGTCATATCAAAGACTAAAATAAGTTATGTTCTTGTTTAATTCTTGGTAGGCTTTTACGCGATCTATGTTGATTGAAGGGCTAAGAAGAAAAGAAGAAGAAATGAATGAAAGATAAAAGTCAATCGTCCTAGCGGTGGGTAAACTATTTTCTAAGATAATATGATATGATTATGCTTTTACAAACTTTGAAATGATATGATATGCTTATCTGTGCATATTTTAAAATGATATGAAATGATTTATGAGCAAAGTTTCAAAGTTAAATGACTTGCGGTTTGAGCATAAGCATGAGCACGATGCATTTACTTATCCACGGAAATGAAAGAAAGAAATGATGAAAGAAAGAATGAAAGAATGTTACCGGCGTCGGGTATGACCGTGGCATGGTACCGCCGGGTCCATCAACACGGGTATGATATGGACCTTGGTCATGGCGTGTTTGAGAAGGAGGCCTACTTCTCAACACATAGACGTAATCCGTGGATATGGGAAAAGAAAGATGTCTGCAGACAAAGATCATGCATATGCATTGGTTTTAAGGCTATGAAATGAAAGCAAGTAAGTAAATGTTTATGTTTATTATGATGCATGCACGGTTATTTCACTAAAACCCATGTGCATTGCTAACGTTATGGCAAGTCAATTATATAGCCCTAAGGGCAATGTTTTATGTTTTCGCATATACCCACCGAGTGCATTTTGTACTCACCACGCATGTATTTCTAAGCGTGCAGTTGAGCTTGAGAGGATTTGGAATCGAATGTTGCACAAAGGAGCTTCTCTAAATGTTTAACTCATGATGAAAATGCTCATTTGTTGATATGATTCATTTGAAGTTATTATGTTTTGTTGCCCTGAGTTTTATGTCATCACACATAATTCTCAGCCACCCTTCTCATTGCCCAACTTTGGCCATCATTTGCTTTAGAATGTTACTACATTAAGTTGATTATAATCTTGATGATATCATTGATTTTGTTGGTATAATCTCGGCATTGTTGTTATAATGTCGACTTGATTCTCGAGAACATGAATTATTGAAATGCCTATGCACAAGGATTTACTTGAAGGTCCGAGATGTTGTTGTTGAACCAAACATGATGTTATGAAATCATTATCAGTCATAATTTGAAAGCGTCGATAAATTCTCAATGTTGTCAAAGAATGTTTGAAAATGTACATTCATAATATTGGTTATTCCTTTGTGATTATCCTTATCAAAACCTAAAGTCATTCTTTATTAAACTCCATTTTTGCATCACGAGCCATAAATGTTTGATTCCTTCGTAATGAAAGTTGAGGTCACACATTGTGATCGATATGAATTATTGGTCATATTTGATGTTGTCAATTACCATAATTCCTTCTTAACCCACGTCATGGCCTAATTACTTGACTAATCACTTAGTTAAGTAGTCGGTATGATGAGAATAATATCGAGCGGTTTTGAATTACGAACACAGTGAGCCTTTGTAAATTTGTGCGGTTTGTGCACGTTTTGAATCGAACATGTAAATCCTTGTGAATCTTTGTGCGACTTGTCTTTGTCTTGAATTCTAAAATCATGAATCTTTGTGAGTCTTGTGCGGTTTGTGCACCTTGAACATGTGAATTCTTTTGGTGACTATATTTGAGAATTTGAGTTATGAATCGGTTGTTTGACTCATCTTGAGAATCTAAGTTTATAGAATCGGTTGTTTGATTACGTTTGAGAATATGAGTTAACGAGTCGAGTTGTTCTTAAGAGAAGCTCAAGATTTCGATTCCATCATCTCTAGCTCACGGTATGAGCTTATGCTATGATTATGATGATTATGATTATCATAGTTGAAGATTAAGTATGTGCTTTATTTGTATGAATTGAATTAATGATTGAGTATATGCTTTATGGAATGAATTGCTATATGAAAATGTATGCTCGAAATGGTGAAATTTAAAAGAAATCATGAGAAGAGGCGATAGAGCAACATGAAGCGTTCGAGCATTCTTTTATCTAGAATGGCGAGGACCATCCGAAAAACTTGGGCGTGGAAGAAAATGACTCATTTGTCGTCATGTCCTTTATCATTATCTCGTTTGCCTTTATCAAGAAAGATTAGGTGAGCAGTTTACACCTAGATTTTCTCGTTCAATTCCATTGTTTGTGGAGGAGGTATATAAGCATGGTGATGATCGAGGCACAAGCAAAGAAGTAATCAATGATAAGAAGGAATAAGAGACTAGCTATCACCCTCACGATCATTAGCCAACTCGTGAATTCATTTGAAGTTTCGCACTAAAGCTGCGATTTCCTTAGTGATCGTGAGCGCGGCGAGAATCTTCCAAAAAGTTTCTGCCTTATAATTAGCGATTAACCTCACGATTGCTAATCGGGCCGCTAAGCATCACGATCTAATGAGAATTAAGGTTTCGGGCCGACAACTATAATATCCTTGGACCATCCATTGGCACGTAACTCTCGTTTTTCGCTAATTTTTCCAGACTCCTAACTATTATTAGTTCTCATTATTATGTACACTTGAATTCCTCTTTGCTCTTTTCTCTATGGCCGACTTTATCTTAGCCATTCATTAACTCTAGTTGACTGGTAACTTTTCAGTTACACCTAATGACAAAGGAAATGTTGAACCCATTAATAATGATCCTACCACCCCTGAGTATGATGTTAGTATCCATGCTCTAAAATAAAGTTTTCATTTCCAGATACCCAGCTAGCTATGCCTGAGCATGATGTATATTCTATACAATTTGATCATTTTATCTCAATACTGAGATGTTTTCTATTGACCATTGGTATGGTCAATCTTTCATATCTCTCGAGATTCTATCTGTATTCGTTTGTTCAATTTTCTCATGTTTTGAAATTTCTTATTTGAGATTTGAGAAGAGACTCAAGCTAGTTTATCGAGACTCCAAATGTCTCAAGATCTTTTATGTCTAAACCGAGTTTTGCCGGTTGTTGGCACAACATAACTTCTGATCCTAGATATCATCAAATATCTTTTGTGACCGATTCGCATCCTTTATCCTGAGTCATTCTTTTCTATTCATTTCTCGATTGGCTATTGATTTGCTATCTCCCGAGGTTGAGAAAGATTGTAGAGATGCTGACTCCTATGAAGTAGTTTATGGCGGTGAGGACGTAATCGTAAAGGCGTAAGAAAAGAATGATGACGATGATAGCTATCGTGAACATATGGATATATACATATAGGTGATGTAAATAGATATTTTTATGATGCGATAGCATGTTTAAAAGTCTTACCAGATGTGTTTTGCTCAAGATTTTAAGCACCTATGTGCCGAAAACCCAGTTGCTAAGGTTTCCAGCTTTGTAAAGGTCGTCAAAGAGACAATTTTTCTTCCTTTGATATATATATGATCATTTTGCTATCCAGCTGTGTTATTTCATATCATAACCTTGTGATAAATAATTGTGAAGATCCTTGAGACAAGTCTGTTGTCGAATGAGAACATTTTTCCCGTTTTGATAAACGAAAAATATTGCATTTTAGTATTTATTTGCAATGCAGTATACCACCCAGAAAATAAATCCTCATTCTGAAGGGGAAAATAAGAAAGTGACAAATCCTTCTCATGATTCACCTATACCTTTTTCTCTTTAAACCGATCTCAGAATTTTAGAGCTTTTCTGCATCAGAATCCTCCATCTCTTAATGGAAATTGTAGCCGGTGATGTTAAAGATGAGTTTGCTCAGAAACGAGTTCTCAAGTTTTGGAATGCTCGATCGAGAATGTCTCTCATGTATATAGTTTTAGTTAAGAAGGTTTGCAGAAGCACGTTAGAAAAGTTCTTTTTCCTGAGATCTCTATTATGTATGAAGCTGATAAGTTAGCCCGAATATACGTCGAGAGATAGTACGTTTACATGGAGTGCTCGTCTTAATCACCTCAAGCGAAACTCAAGCGTATATCTCGTTTTGGACGAGTTTTCAACAAGAGATGAGTGAGCGATCGAGTTTGAGACAAACGACTACCAAGCAACGATTAAAATAACGTTCTATGAAGCCTCTACGACAGAAAACGTAGATCGCCGCTCTTCTAAGCCACGCGATTGGAGAAAGAAAAGTAGTTGGATCAAGCAATTGAGGAAAGGGTCGAATCGCACGACAATTCAAGAAAAGAATCAAGAAGCTCAAGATCGTTAGAAGTTCTATAAAGATACGAGATTAACGAGCTAAGCTTTGAGATTGAGATAAAATATTCATGAAAGTATATTCTTCCAAAGGAATATATCGCTTTAGAATCAAAGGAAAGCTCAACCAAGATGTATCGACCGTACGAGATTCAAGAAAGGATTGGGCCACGCTGCCTACAGATTAATGATGCCTTCAAGTTCCGACAATATTTACGATGTTTTTCGTATGTCGCAATTAAGAAGATATGTGTTAATCCAAAACACATTGTACATCAATAGAACGTTGTTCCTGAACAAGAACTACGTTATGAAGAAAAACCAGAAATGCATCTTAGATCGAAAAGAACGACAACTAAGGAATAAATAAATTCCTTCAGTTAAAGTCCGAAGAAAGTATCATGATTTAGAAGAAGCGACACAGGAGCTAGAAAATCAGATGAGAAAGTTTTCGTACCACAATTCTAAATTTCGGAATGAAATTTTTTAAGGGGTGGGAATGTAATATCCCGCATTTAAATGTGAGGTAGATTAGATCCTAATTAAGATCTTATAAGAAGGGCATTGCATCCTTAAGAAAGAGTTGTTTAAGTTAAAAGGTTTTATATTAAGCTTCGCGTCGATAAAAATAGAATTTGAGATTTATTCGAGATTGATTCGAGATGGAACCTAAGATAAGATTCTTAGGTATTGTTTAGAATAAGAAGACCTAGATTTTGAGAGTTTTGAGATGATAGATACATGCTCAACGAAGTTTTGATTTCAAAGTTTTGTTCTTTGTTTCATACGTTTGCCGATTAAACCCTAATCGTCGGTGATTGTTTAAAATGGTTTTTGAAGCTTAAGAATGTTTTTATAATAAAATTTTGATGATTATAATATGTTATTTGAGTTATAAAAGAGGATTTCAAGTAGAGAGCATTTTATTAGAAATGGAGTTTTGAAATCGGAACGATATGGATTAATAGTATGTATTTATAACGTTGGTATTATTTATAAAGAAGTGTACATTTTTGTAATTTCCATAACATGATTATTCATCATGTATTAAAGAAAAGGAAAAATGGTGGAAATTTTGAGAATTTTTGAGAATTCTCTAGAAAGTTGGTGAATTTTCCACCAAATGAAAGAAAATGAAAAATAAATTAAAATTTGTGGCTACATATATGTACACATTTCTATTCATTTTTCTTCTTTATTTCTTCAAAATTTCGTGCCTTACACACACACACACACTAAATTTTTAAAAATTTCATACTCCAATTTTAGAAGATCCAACCGTTGGATTTTCAATCCGTCTTCGATTTCAGGTATAATTCAATCCCTAGAACACATTTATGGTTTGAAAATTTGAAAAACATGAACTTTGGTACATGCTATATTTTTGGTCATTTGGAGATTTTATGAAGGGGATATGTTTTGTTCGATTAATTCTTGATATATTGATGAATTCGTCGTCTACGTATTATTTAACGTTGAATTTGTGGAGCATAGGTTCATCCTTGGAATTTTGGTAAATTTTCGAAAATATGGAAGGTCTTGATCTTGAATATATGATGTTTAATGTTTAATATTCTTTTATACATGTGTTGATGAGTTGATATAAACGTGTTTTGAGCAAGAAAAGCGTTTGAAATCGAACATATGCAAGAACCCTATGTTGGCGAAACCCTAGCTCCTACTATGTTAGATTTTGATTTTATTTGATCAATTTGAGTTCATATTTGTATTCTATGATATGAATAAAGCTTAAAATGATTTATTCGGATTTTTCGCCGACGTATTGAAAATTTGAAAATTTTAGTTTGTCGACGAAAAATTGTTTTCAATACTAAAGCTTTGGTCTTTGTGTTTTGATGATGGATTGATGATATCTAATGATAGTTGATCATGTATAGAGGTTCATTGGTGTTAAATGACGTTTCGCATGATTTTGACGTCGGACATAGGCTGTGTCTTAAGGGGACATTGTGTTTTTGGCTAAGATGAGATAGTTTAAGCTTGTTGTTGAGTTTAATATACTCATTTAGACATCCGGTGATGATTTGGTGAAGTATGGGATAAGTTGGTTGTTTTGGTATTGAAATGGCGATGCGTTTTATAAACGTCATTCTGCCGAAATTTCATTAGAATTTGTTTATATAAGATGTTAGAGGATGCAATGACCCAAGTGTTATCGACCATAGTGTCTTGATATCGAGAAAATATAGTCATATCAAAGACTAAAATAAGTTATGTTCTTGTTTAATTCTTGGTAGGCTTTTACGCCGATCTATGTTGATTGAAGGGCTAAGAAGAAAAAGAAGAAGAAATGAATGAAAGATAAAAGTCGATCGAAATTATTTGTGGCAGTGGGTAAACTATTTTCTAAGATAATATGATATGATTATGCTTTTACAAACTTTGAAATGATATGATATGCTTATGCTATTGCATATTTTTAAAATGATATGAAATGATTTATGAGCAAAGTTTCAAAGTTAAATGACTTGCCGGTTTTGAGCATAAGCATGAGCACGATGCATTTACTTATCCACGGAAATGAAAGAAAGAAATGATGAAAGAAAGAATGAAAGAATGTTACCGACGAGGTATGGGTATGACCGTGGCATGGTCGGGTCCATCAACACGGGTATGATATGGACCTTCGGGTCATAGCGTGTTTGAGAAGGAGGCCTACTTCTCAACACATAGACAGAATCCGTGGATATGGGAAAAGAAAGATGTCTGCAGACAAAGATCATGCATATGCATTGGTTTTAAGGCTATGAAATGAAAGCAAGTAAGTAAATGTTTATGTTTATTATGATGCATGCACGGGTTATTTCACTAAAACCCATGTGCATTGCTAACGTTATGGCAAGTCAATTATATAGCCCTAAGGGCAATGTTTTATGTTTTCGGCATATACCCACTGAGTGCATTTTTGTACTCACGCCCTGCATGTATTTCTAAACGTGCAGGTTGAGCTTGAGAGGATGCTGGAATCGAATGTTGCACAAAGGAGCTTCTCTAAATGTTTAACTCATGATGAAAATGCTCATTTGTTGATATGATTCATTTGAAGTTACTATGTTTTGTTGCCCTGAGTTTTATGTCATCACACATAATTCTCAGCCACCCTTCTCATTGCCCAACTTTGGCCATCATTTGCTTTAGAATGTTACTACATTAAGTTGATTATAATCTTGATGATATCATTGATTTTGTTGGTATAATCTCGGCATTGTTGTTATAATGTCGACTTGATTCTGAGAACATGAATTATTGAAATGCCTATGTGCACAAGGATTTACTTGAAGGTCCAGAGATGTTGTTGTTGAACCAAACATGATGTTATGAAATCATTATCGAGTCATAATTTGAAACGTCGATAAATTCTCAATGTTGTCAAAGCATGTTTGAAAATGTACATTCATAATATTGGTTATTCCTTTGTGATTATCCTTCCTCAAAACCTAAAGTCATTCTTTATTAAACTCCATTTTGCATCCTGAGCCATAAATGTTTGATTCCTTCGTAATGAAAGTTGAGGTCACACATTGTGATCGATATGAATTATTGGTCATATTTGATGTTGTCAATTACCATAATTTCCTTCTTAACCCACGTCATGGCCTAATTACTTGACTAATCACTTAGTTAAGTAGTCGGGCTGTGACAGAATGGTATCAGAGCAGTTTTGAATTCTGAACCTGTGAGCCTTTGTAAATTTGTGCAGTTTGTGCACAGTTTTGAATTCTGAACATGTAAATCCTTGTGAATCTTTGTGCAGCTTGTGTGCTGTCTTGAATTCTAAAATCATGAATCTTTGTGAGTCTTGTGCAGTTTGTGCACCTTGAGCATGTGAATTCTTTTGAGCTGACTATATTTGAGAATTTGAGTTATGAATCAGTTGTTTGACTCTATCTTGAGAATCTAAGTTTATAGAATCAGTTGTTTGATTCTGTTTGAGAATATGAGTTAACGAGTCAGTTGTTCTTAAGAGAAGCTCAGCATTTCGATTCCATCATCTCTAGCTCACCAGGTATGAGCTTATGCCTATGATTATGATGATTATGATTATCATAGTTGAAGATTAAGTATGTGCTTTATTTGTATGAATTGAATTAATGATTGAGTATATGCTTTATGGAATGAATTGCTATATGAAAATGTATGCTCGAAATGAGCTGAAATTTAAAAGAAATCATGAGAAGAGACGATAGAGCAACATGAAGCGTTCGAGCATTCTTTTATCTAGAATGGCAAGGACCATCCGAAAAACTTGGACGTGGAAGAAAATGACTCATTTGTCGTCATGTCCTTTATCATTATCTCGTTTGCCTTTATCAGTAAAGATTAGGTGAACAGTTTACCTAAACGATTTTCTGTTCAATTCCATTGTTTGTGGAGGAGGTATATAAGCATGGTGATGATCGAGGCACAAGCAAAAAGTAATCAATGATAAGAAGGAATAAGAGACTAGCTATCACCCTCACGATCATTAGCCAACTCGTGAATTCATTTCAGAAGTTTCTGCACTAAAACTGCGATTTCCTTAGTGATCGTGAGCCTGGCCACGAGAATCTTCCAAAAAGTTTCTGCCTTATAATTAGCGATTAACCTCACGATTGCTAATCGGGCCGCTAAGCATCACGATCTAATGAGAATTAAGGTTTCGGGCCGTCAACTATAATATCCTTGGACCATCCATTGGCACGTAACTCTCGTTTTTCGCTAATTTTTCCAGACTCCTAACTATTATTAGTTCTCATTATTATGTACACTTGAATTCCCTCTTTTGCTCTTTTTCTCTATGGCCGACTTTATCTTAGCCATTCATTAACTCTAGTTGACTGGTAACTTTTCAGTTACACCTAATGACAAAGGAAATGTTGAACCCATTAATAATGATCCTACCACCCCTGAGTATGATGTTAGTATCCATGCTCTAAAATAAAGTTTTCATTTCCAGATACCCAGCTAGCTATGCCTGAGCATGATGTATATTCTATACAATTTGATCATTTTATCTCAATACTGAGATGTTTTCTAGTGACCCAGTTGGTATGGTCAATCTTCATATCTCTTGAGATTCCTATCTGATTCGGTTTGTTCAATTTTCTCATGTTTTGAAATTTCTTATTTGAGATTTGAGAAGAGACTCAAGCTAGTTTATCGAGACTCAAATGTCTCAAGATCTTTTATGTCTAAACCCGAGTTTTGCGGTTGTTGGCACAACATAACTCTGATCCTAGATATCGATCACCAAATATCTTTTGTCGATTCTCGCATCCTTTATCCACGAGTCATTCTTTTCTATTCATTTCTCGATTGTGCTATTGATTTGCTATCTCCTGAGGTTGAGAAAGATTGTAGAGATGCCAGACTCCTATGAAGTAGTTTATGGCAGTGAGGACAGAATCGTAAAGACGTAAGAAAAGAATGATGACGATGATAGCCTATCGTGAACATATGGATATATACATATAGGTGATGTAAATAGATATTTTTTTATGATGCGATAGCATGTTTAAAAGTCTTACCGATGTGTTTTGCTCAAGATTTTAAGCACCTATGTGCCCGAAACCCTGTGATTGCTAAGGTTTCCAGCTTTGTAAAAGGTCGTCAAAGAGACAATTTTTCTTCCTTTGATATATATATGATCATTTGCTATCCGGTTGTGTTATTTCATATCATAACCTTGTGATAAACAATTGTGAAGATCCTTGAGACAAGTCTGTTGTCGAATGAGAACATTTTCCGCTTTGATAAACGAAAATATTGCATTTAGTATTTATTTGCAATGCAAGATACCACCCGTAAAATAAATCCTCATTACGAAGGGAAAATAAGAAAGTGACAAATCCTTCTCATGATTCACCTATACCTTTTCTCTTTAAACCGATCTCGAATTTTAGAGCTTTTACGCATCGAATCCTCCATCTCTTAATGGAAATTGTAGCCGGTGATGTTAAAGATGAGTTTGCTCAGAAAGCGAGTTCTCAAGTTTTGGAATGCTCGATCGAGAATGTCTCTCATGTATATAGTTTTAGTTAAGAAGGTTTGCAGAAGCACGTTAGAAAAGTTCTTTTTCCTGAGATCTCTATTATGTATGAAGCTGATAAGTTAGCCCGAATATACGTCGAGAGATAGTACGTTTACATGGAGTGCTCGTCTTAATCACCTCAAACAGAAACTCCAAGCGTACATCTCGTTTTTGGACGAGTTTTCAACAAGAGATGAGTAGACGATCGAGTTTGCAGACTAACAGCTACCAAGCAACGATTAAAATAACGTTCTATGAAGCCTCTACGGCAGAAAACATAGATCGCCGCTCTTCTAAGCCACGCGATTGGAGAAAGAAAAGTAGTTGGACTGAAGCAATTGAGGAAAGGGTCGTAATCGTACGACAATTCAAGAAAAGAATCCAAGAAGCTCAAGATCGTTAGAAGTTCTATAAAGATACCAGACGAACAGAGCTAAGCTTTGAGATTGGAGATAAAATATTCATGAAAGTATATTCTTCCAAAGGAATATATCGCTTTAGAATCAAAGGAAAGCTCAACCAAGATGTATCGACCGCACGAGATTCGAGAAAGGATTGGGCCACGCGCCTCTGATTAATGATGCCTTCAAGTTGAGCAATATTTACGATGTTTTTCAGTATGTCACAATTAAGAAGATATGTGTTAATCCAAAACACATTGTACATCAATAGAACGTTGTTCCTGAACAAGAACTACGTTATGAAGAAAAACCAGAAATGCATCTTAGATCGAAAAGAACGACAACTAAGGAATAAATAAATTCCTTCAGTTAAAGTCCGAAGAAAGTATCATGATTTTGAAGAAGCTACACAGGAGCTAGAAAATCAGATGAGAAAGAAGTTTTCGTACCCTGAATTCTAAATTTCGGGACGAAATTTTTTTTAAGGGGGTGGGAATGTAATATCCGCATTTACATATGCCTCTGAGTGTAGATTAGATCCTAATTAAGATCTTATAAGAAGGGCATTGCATCCTTAAGAAAGAGTTGTTTAAGTTAAAGGTTTTATATTAAGCCGGCGTCGATAAAAATAAATTTGAGATTTATTCGAGATTGATTCGAGATGGAACCTAAGATAAGATTCTTAGGTATTGTTTAGAATAAGAAGACCTAGATTTTGAGAGTTTTGAGATGATAGATACATGCTCAACGAAGTTTTGATTTCAAAGTTTTGTTCTTTGTTTCATACGTTTGCCGATTAAACCCTAATCGTCGGCTGATTGTTTAAAATGGTTTTTGAAGCGAAGAATGTTTTTATAATAAAATTTTGATGATTATAATATGTTATTTGAGTTATAAAAGAGGATTTCAAGTAGAGAGCATTTTATTAGAAATGGAGTTTTGAAATCGGAACGATATGGATTAATAGTATGTATTTATAACGTTGGTATTATTTATAAAGAAGTGTACATTTTTGTAATTTCCATAACATGATTATTCATCATGTATTAAAGAAAAGGAAAAATGGTGGAAATTTTGAGAATTTTTGAGAATTCTCTAGAAAGTTGGTGAATTTTCCACCAAATGAAAGAAAATGAAAAATAAATTAAAATTTGTGGCTACATATATGTACACATTTCTATTCATTTTCTTCTTTATTTCTTCAAAATTTCGTGCCTTACACACACACACACTAAATTTTTAAAAATTTCATACTCCAATTTTAGAAGATCCAACCGTTGGATTTTCAATCCGTCTTCGATTTCGGTATAATTCATCCCTAGAACACATTTATGGTTTGAAAATTTGAAAACATGAACTTTGGTACATGCTATATTTTTGGTCATTTGGAGATTTTATGAAGGGATATGTTTTGTTCGATTAATTCTTGATATATTGATGAATTAAATGCTCACGTATTATTTAACGTTGAATTTGTGGAGCATAGGTTCATCCTTGGAATTTTGGTAAATTTTCAAAATATGGAAGGTCTTGATCTTGAATATATGATGTTTAATGTTTAATATTCTTTTATACATGTGTTGATGAGTTGATATAAGCGTGTTTTGAGCAAGAAAACGTTTGAAATCGAACATATGCAAGAACCCTATGTTGGCGAAACCCTAGCTCCTACTATGTTATATTTTTGATTTTATTTGATCAATTTGAGTTCATATTTGTATTCTATGATATGAATAAAGCTTAAAATGATTTATTAGGATTTTTCGCCGACGATTCGAAAATTTGAAAATTTTAGTTTGTCGACGAAAAATTGTTTTCAATACTAAAGCTTTGGTCTTTGTGTTTGATGATGGATTGATGATATCTAATGATAGTTGATCATGTATAGAGGTTCATTGGTGTTAAATGACGTTTAGCATGATTTTGACGTCGGACATAAAGTTGTGTCTTAAGGGGACATTGTGTTTTGGCTAAGATGAGATAGTTTAAGCTTGTTGTTGAGTTTAATATACTCATTTAGACATCCGGTGATGATTTGGTGAAGTATGGGATAAGTTGGTTGTTTTGGTATTGAAATGGCGATCGTTTATAAGCGTCTATTCTACGAAATTTCATTAGAATTTGTTTATATAAGATGTTGAGGATGCAATGACCCAGTGTTATCGACCATAGTGTCTTGATATCGAGAAAATATAGTCATATCAAAGACTAAAATAAGTTATGTTCTTGTTTAATTCTTGGTAGGCTTTTACGCCGATCTATGTTGATTGAAGGGCTAAGAAGAAAAAGAAGAAGAAATGAATGAAAGATAAAAGTACAGTCATCGAGTGACTATAGCCAGGTGGGTAAACTATTTTCTAAGATAATATGATATGATTATGCTTTTACAAACTTTGAAATGATATGATATGCTTATGCTATTGCATATTTTTAAAATGATATGAAATGATTTATGAGCAAAGTTTCAAAGTTAAATGACTTGCCGGTTTTGAGCATAAGCATGAGCACGATGCATTTACTTATCCACGGAAATGAAAGAAAGATATGATGAAAGAAAGAATGAAAGAATGTTATCGGCGTCGGGTATGACGTGGCATGGTACCTTCGGGTCCATCAACACGGTATGATATGGACCTTGGTCATGGCGTGTTTGAGAAGAGGCCTACTTCTCAACACATAGACGAATCCGTGGATATGGGAAAAGAAAGATGTACGTGAGACAAAGATCATGCATATGCATTGGTTTTAAGGCTATGAAATGAAAGCAAGTAAGTAAATGTTTATGTTTATTATGATGCATGCACGGGTTATTTCACTAAAACCCCTGTGCATTGCTAACGTTATGGCAAGTCAATTATATAGCCCTAAGGGCAATGTTTTATGTTTTCGGCATATACCCACTGAGTGCATTTTTGTACTCACGCCCTGCATGTATTTCTAAACGTGCAGGTTGAGCTTGAGAGGATGCTGGAATCGAATGCTGCGCAAAGGAGCTTCTCTAAATGTTTAACTCATGATGAAAATGCTCATTCGTTGATATGATTCATTTGAAGTTATTATGTTTTGTTGCCCTGAGTTTTATGTCATCACACATAATTCTCAGCCACCCTTCTCATTGCCCAACTTTGGCCATCATTTGCTTTAGAATGTTACTACATTAAGTTGATTATAATCTTGATGATATCATTGATTTTGTTGGTATAATCTCGGCATTGTTGTTATAATGTCGACTTGATTCTGAGAACATGAATTATTGAAATGCTATGTGCACAAAGATTTACTTGAAGGTCCGTAGATGTTGTTGTTGAACCAAACATGATGTTATGAAATCATTATCAGTCATAATTTGAAAGCGTCGATAAATTCTCAATGTTGTCAAAGCATGTTTGAAAATGTACATTCATAATATTTGTTATTCCTTTGTGATTATCCTTCCTCAAAACCTAAAGTCATTCTTTATTAAACTCCATTTTGCATCCTGAGCCATAAATGTTTGATTCCTTCGTAATGAAAGTTGAGGTCACACATTGTGATCGATATGAATTATTGGTCATATTTGATGTTGTCAATTACCATAATTTCCTTCTTAACCCACGCCATGGCCTAATTACTTGACTAATCACTTAGTTAAGTAGTCGGTCGCATGTGACAAGAATAACGTACTTAGATTGTCTGGAAACTTTCCCTTTTGGTTTCGTCGCACTAATTGTTCAACAGTCACAACCATCTGTACCACTTGAGTTTCTACTCGTTTCATAGATGCTTCCAAAGATTCAAATCTCAAATGACTTTCCTGGACAAAAGTATTTAGAGAAGCCTCAAGCGTTGGTTTTTTAGGAGCATCAGGCTGCTGCTGAGGTTGCTGTCTGAACTGGTTTCCCTGACTTGATCCCCCTTGATTTTGATTCCAAGAGAAATTAGGATGATCTCTCCAACCAGGGTTGTAAGAGTTCGAAAAGGGGTCATATCTAGGCCTCGATTGATAGCCTTGCTGATTGCCTCTTTGGAACCCTTGTTGGAACCCTTGCATAGCATTAACTTGCACTTCGTCGTATGCCATCTCATTGGCTCTTTTGCACATGTTGGCTCTGTGCCCTGCTTCACCGCAAATACCACAAGTTTCCATTGACGTCACTTGTTGTTGTTGGAATTGAGGTGGTGTCTGAGACTCGTTTGCTCTCAACAGCTGAACTTGGCGAGTGAGATCCGCCAATTGCTGTGTCATTTCATAGTTGAGCGTCACCTCATTTGCTGCAGCCGGTCTTCATCCTGTACTTCTCCTTTGCGAGTTTACAGTTAGCGTCTCCAAAATTTCGCTAACATCATCGGCAGTATAATTACCAATGTCTTCTCCAGCCGCATTAGCTAATATATATTGGAAGTCCATCGTCAATCCATCATAGAAAAACTGATTGAGGAGCTCAGTTGGGTAATGGTGATGCGGGCATTGCTGTTGTAGCGACTTGAAACAATCCCATGCCTCATGAAGAGGTTCTCCAACCATCTGCTTGAAGGTAGCTATCTTGGCTCTCAACTCTTGCGTTTTCTGGTTCGAGTAGTATTTTCCCATGAACTTATCATATACAGCTTGCCAACTCGTCAGTGAACTAGGCTGTAGAGACATCAACCATGTCTTGGCTCTATCCTTTAAGGTGTAAGGGAAACACATCATTCTCAAAGTATCTTCTGTGAGCCCGTTCAATGGAAAGGTATGAACCACTGCATAGAACTCTCGGATGAAGTTCAAAGCATCCTCACTTGGCATCCCATAGAACGAAGGAAGCAGGTTGAAGTGGATGGGCTTCAACTCGTAGTTTCGGGCCGGATCCCGAGGACTATGCATGGCGTTGTCACCCCGATGATGGGTCGAGCAAAGTCATGCATCGTGGTTTCCTTCCTCGTTGACTCTCCATTTCTTTGCCATTTCTTACGCACGAATTCCTCACTCGGAAATCTACTATCCAAATTCTCGTCCTCAATTGTCCCTGAACTCGTCTCACTTTCGGATGAGCTTTCTTCTCCGAGTTCGAAGATTAAAATCTCTCACCCCGTGAATGTTGTGAATCTTGGTGACAACTTCCTTTAAGACTTGACGACCTAGCATACACAAACACAAGAAAAGAAAACGGATTACGCGTACCTGTGGGAAGAAAATAACCAAACGAAAATAAAATAAAGTAAAATAGAAGATAAGGAGAGAAATAACACAATAAAAAATGCCTAAAGGATTCCTCGGCAACGGCGCAAAAATTTATTCTGACCAAATTGTTCTTCTAAGTTGCTCGCAATAGTACGAGGTCCCTATAGGGTGGTAAGGTCGACCCAAGTTGAATCTCTCGAGGACGATTTAACAGGGCTTATGATGTGTTACATTAAAAACAGAAAATCTAAATCCTAAACTTGTTTGGGATGATGCTTAACTAAAATTAACAGGAAATTAAATCACGCAGACGATTCTAACCAAACATTCAAAGCAATTCGATTGCAAAAGGAGTAATTCAAGATTATTAGAAAGACTAGGGCATTAGGTTCTTCATCTTGATTAATTGATTAATGCTTGCTTAAGAAATCTACCTACTCATGCAATCATCTAACCTTTAATTCAAACACTCGACTTTCGTTCTGTGGATTAAACCTAGGTTATAAGACTTCACAAATACATAAACCATTAGAGTACTCGTTTCCGATAACCTCTAATCCAATTGATTCCTATAGATGCAACGTATCTATCTCTCGATAATATACGAAAAATAAACAATTAAATGGTGATCAATCACTTAACAGTAAACCCTAAGATTCAATTAGTATACTTAATCAAAACAAATAATCAATCAATCAATTTGAATCACCCAACCCTAGAAGAATATTAGTTCATACTCATCTCACGGATCAAACAATTGAAATCAATAAACATCATCAATTCAATAATCCAATGAAAAAAAAGAATAATAATCCTTACAATTGCAATAGTTGTTGATGAATTTCATCAATCAAAGTTCTTGAATCACAAATAGCAAAGTAAAATAGACTGAATTACTTGGAGAATGTTGATGAATTTCATCAATCAAAGTTCTTGAATCACAAATAGCAAAGGAAAATAGAATGAATTACTTGGAGAATGAAGTTCTCGTGGAGGAGGCGCAAGACCAAAATAAAAACTGAAGTGAAAATAATGATAAGAACTTAGGATTTCAATGTTTAAAACATATATATAGCGCCCGAAAATTCACGCACAGCGCCAGACGCGAGCCCAGCGCCGGACGTGCGCGCTCAAAAACGAGATGAAACGCACCTCGCCCAGTGCCGGATGCATCACAGCACCGGACTCATCGGCTCAAGGAAACGGGGGCCAGCGACGGACGCGTGAGGTCTCTGACGATCTTCAAATCTTGCGCGGCGTCGGACGCAATGTAGCGTCGGACGGGCGAGCTCTCGGGACAAACCCCAGCTTGGACGCCTAGCACCGAATGCATGCCAGTGCCAGACGTAGGCGCTCTCGGGACGGTCCAACCTTGGGCGCCAGCACCGGACGCGAGCCAGGGCCAGACGTGGGCGCTCTCGGTACACTTCAACTTCAGCGCTAGCGCCGGACGCGTCTGGCGCGGATGCGAGCACTCACGGACTTCAACGCAGCGTCGAAGTCTTTGCGCGGCACGGACGCCACGAGCTCTATATCGCTTCTCTTGCGACGCGATGCGCACCCAACGCCGGCTACGCCGAGTCCGACGCTTGGGTGCGTTTTTTGTGCACAAAATGGTTTAACGCGATCATTCCCTACACAAAACAAAAACGAACATGATTCCAACAAAAGATATTCAGAAATAAACAAATAGGAACCAAATCGTTTAAAACAACCAAAGAAAAACATAACAAAAACATGCAAAACAACTCCCCCACACTTAACTCTTTGGTTGTCCTCGAGCAAATTATAGTTTCTTGAAAAGAATGGTACACATCAAATCAATACTTCAAATAGAATCAATCACATATTCACATCCTTTCAATGCATCTTAATAATATAATTCTCAATACAATGATCCTCATTCATCAATTCAAACATGTGACTTATTATAGAATAGCTGTGCTTCGACTCAAATATGATTTCAGAAATCAATATACAACTCACATGGTTCCCTTTCATGTAAGACATCTCAATGATAAAAATAAATAAAACATGTGGAACTTAAAACCGATTATAGGACAATAATCGTTAGGTGAAACCTTCAAGTTATACACTCGAGTATCCTAACGTAGATATCTATGCCCATCGCATAGAGTCTCCATTCGAGAGACAACACAAGCAAGAGGGGTAGAGCCCCTTATTCGAATTTTAAGTCCACTTATTTCACAACTTCAATTATTTTCAGATTTCTTTTTCTTTTCTTTTCCTTTTTTTTATGGAAAAATCATACAAGAAAAGGGTCACATGTATGAAGTATATGACATATGAAATTTTAATGTCCTTTAGTTATTCGAATTATTTCGAATTTTCAAAGTATACGTCCTTTTTTTTTAATTCTTGGTTGAGCATATACGTGTAATTATAATGAATTACTATATGCTAAGTATATGATATGCTATTATATGTCAAGATATGTATTTTATTAGGTATGTGTGTGTGCCTTGTATGTGTATCATGTGTGTGGACTAGTAATAGTCCACACAATATTTTGATGTGTGATATTATTTATTATCAAATAGTTAAAGATAATTTTGGATTCAAAAATCAGCCATAAGGGGGTCTAAGTGGTGGAAATGATGGCTAGGAGAGAGGGAGTGTAAGAGTGTGTAAGAAAGTATGCACATGCATTGGTGCATGTCATATCATGATCACAATCCTACCTTTGCTATCCCCTCTACCCTTATGAATGACCAGCCATCTCCCACACTCTCTTATTCATATTTTTATCTCCTAAGGAGAGTCATTCTCTGTAATACCCCGAGAAATATTCTTAAAGAAGTATGATATATATATATATATATATATATATATATATATATTTTATGAATGAATTATTTTTCTTTAAATTTTGAACTAATAAAATTTGAGTTTTGAATGTTTTTACAGGTTGTTCGGCTAAGAGCGAGGATGCGCCATAGCGAAAAATGTAAAGTTTGATGTTATAAGTTTTAATGTTTTAGTAAATTATAATTTTGATTTTAGAATGAAAGTTTAATTTTTTTATTCATTGGTGATTAATTGATGATATTCAATGATTTGAATATAAGAATCGATTAAAACGTTTATTTGTTATGCATTAGAGTAAAAAATTTGTGAAGAAGTAATAAAATGGATATACATGTACATATATGTAAATATACATATCTTATGCCTTAAATGTGAAGAAATGTGTAGAGAATTGTGGAATTCTCTAGAAATGATGAATAATAATCATATTAAAGTAATTGCAAAATAAAAGAAAAATTTGTGGATATGTTTATAAATAGGTTACTATTCATAATTTTCATTGTTTTTCTTCATAAATTTCGTGCTTCATACACACTACCCACACTAAAATTTTCAAAAATTTCATGCTCCAAATTTTCAAGATCCAACCGTTAAATTTTCGATCGGTCTTCGAATTCAGGTATAATTCAATTCCTAGAACACATCTATGGTTTGAAAATATGAACTTATGAACTTGATGAATTTTCGGTCCTTTCATGATTTGCGAAGAGGATATGTTGTTGTTTGATTATTTCTTGATATTATGTTAGGTTAATCGCCGATAAGTTGTTTAACGTTGAATTTTTTAGCATATGTTCATTCTTTGGAATTTGATGATTTTTGAAATTTATGAAGTTCTATGATCTTGAATTATGTTGTTTATATGCTTGATATTTGTTCATATATGTGTTGTTGGGTTGAAATAAACATGTTTTGAACAAGAAAAACGTTTGAAATCGAAGCCGTCGGAAAACCCTATGTTGGCCGAAAAACCCTAGCTTTGTAAGGTTGGATTTTTGATTTTATTTGATTATTTTGAGTTCATATTTGGATTCTATGTTATGAATAAAGCTTAAAATGATTTATTCGGATTTTTCGGTTGACGTATTCAAAATTTGGAAAATTTTAGTTTGACGTCGAAATTGGGTTTTGATGCTAAAGCTTTGATATTAAGTTTTGATGGTTGATTAATGATCTTTGATGATAGTTGAACATATATAAAGGTTCTTCTAAGATAGATGACGTCTTATACGATTTTTCACGTTGAACATTCGTTATGTTAAAAAGGGTATTGTTGGTTTATAGTTAAGATTAAGCGGTTTACGCGCGTTGATGTGTCTAATATACTTAATTGGACATATGAAACTTAGTTAAGAGTAATTTTTAAAGTGCTAGGTGGCGTGACATCCGAAGCTCAAGGACGGACAACCAAAGAAGAGCTTTATTTTGAAACGTCTACGAGGTGGGGTTTACTCTATCTGTAAGTACGTTGTATGGTTATAATCATTGTTGTGTTTTGTGCATGCATGTGAGCTAGAATGTTAAAGAAGTAACCTCGAGGAGGCCCACAAGGGGTCTAGTGTAGCGATCTACACTCGAGGAGGCCCACAAGGGGCTCAATGTTAAAGAAGTACCCTCGAGGAGGCAAGCCTAGTGTAGCGATCTACACTCGAGGAGGCCCACAAGGGGCTACCCAACGCGATAAATAATGAGTACCCGCAAGGGTAACTGCGAAAGAAGAGTTCAATATGTTGTGTGCATTACACAATTGGTTATAACTGCTTGTAGTGTATTCCCCACTGAGTATGTTTACATGCTCACATCCCCTATTTTCATATATGTTTTGCAGGCTGAGAAGTTGACGATTGATGCTGACGGGAATGAGCTCCACACATACATTCTCTCAGGATCACGTTTTATGTAAATATGTTTCAAACTATGCTGGTACTCAAGGGTGCTTACGAACAAACTTGACTGGTTTTGGTGAAAAATTATGTTCCAACTGTAATGATGTTTAATGAATATTTATATATTTTGATGAGGGCTGTGTCCCTAATTAATGTTGTTGTTGTTGGTATTGTTTTTGTTTCAGGTCGGTATATGCGTATTTATAGAATATATGCCGTCCGTTCGTCGAATTTTTATAACCTCCGCTGCTTATATATAATTATTAATATTATTATTATTCTATATTTGTTAAAGAAATAAAGATTTTAGTAATGTCTTTGTTACAAGAATGGGATCGTTACATTCTCTCCCCTTAATCTTCAATTTTCGTAGCCTCTTTCCTCCTCCATCAAAAACACCATTTTTCTTCCATTTTCAAGCTCAAACATGGAGAAAACTCCTTCTAACCTCAAGAACCACCAAGGCAGCCCCTTTTCCCCCATATTATCATCATTTTCAAGAGCTTGGAGGGAGAATAAAGAGCTAGGAATAAGAAGGAAGAGAGTTCGAAGGAGGTAGAGAGTGAGAGAGATGTTTATGGAAGATTGTAGAGGTATTGGTTTTCTCTATTCTTTTCTTTGTAATGACCGATTATTTTTCTTGTTGGAGGTTTCCTCCCTAGTTTCATACTAGTTTTAAGTTGTTGGTGGTAGTGGTTGTTGAAATAATCGGTGGAAGGGAGATGGATACGTGAGAACGGAGTCTCGGTGTCATCTATGTGTAGTTTTATGTTGATGTGTGTTGGTATGTGACTTTGGCTTGTCAAAATATTGTTGCATGTATGATCTAGCATGATATATATGTTCCAATATGTTCATATCACGTTTTCATGGAAGCCTACAAGCTTTCTAAGCTTGGAATCATGTGTAGCAATTTATTTTCGAAGTATATGAAAACTGCAGTAAGCTACCCGAAACTATGGAAAGTGGCGTGATGTATTTTACTATTTTAAAATGCTTAGATGATTCTTTAGTTTTAACCATATGTGTATATATATATATATATATGAGTTGTGAACAAGCATACCAAATTTCAGATCCATCCGAGTTCATTTTCTATTTTTCAGAAATTCGTTTTTCAAGTTACGCTTTTCTGCGGAGGGAAAGATAGACCTCAGAATAAAAATTATTTCTCCCAAACCATGATGATTTTTTCACTAAAACAAGAGCACCTGTAAAATAGACACATATAGCTTTGATTTAGTACCTGTTTCATTATTTGGCCTATTATTTTGGCCGTGGTGATTTTTACAAAATGTACAAACGCCCAGTGGCTTTCCGAAAATATTCTTGGAATATTTTGTTTTAAAGAGAAATCTCAAAGAGTTAAAGAAAGACTCTGGATACCAAATGTTTATAGAATATAAATGAGATCAATAGCTTTCCATAATGACCACTCTCATATTTTTGTGATAAATACACGATTTACTATGAATTTTTGAAGTCCAGTGTGCATTTTATAAAAATGAGAAACTTACTGTAATTAGACAAATTTTCTCTATGTGTTGGAAAAACGTGAGAAAACCTATGTTTGTGAGTTTTTATGACTTATGAAGGGTGTTAATGTAGGGAAATCTGATTTTAACCCTCTCCCGAGGATCTATCTTGGATGTTTAATTCACCATATATTGATTATATGCCTAACATGCACCTATATAATTAATTGCAACACGTAGGAGTTTTTTCGTGTTTACCTGCGAATCTGTCGAGGATGAATAGATCAAGACTCGTGCTTTGATCTTCTGGACTGTATCCCGTTTGCCTAATCTCCAATATCGAGTGAGGACAATCTATGGAGAATGCTATAGAAAATCACCCTCTTTCTTCTCACTTAATTTTCAAAAATTCTCACTATTATGATATAGTAATTCTCGAAAATAAGGAATGAGGATTAGCCTTGATTTTCCCTCTCACCTTATATTTATAATGCACTCCCAAATCCTATCTAGATAGGATCTATGCATATCTAATAAATATAATAATATCCTTTAGGATAGAGAGGATCAAATCAGAGTCCCAGCAGGACAAGGAGAGAGAGTGGGCGATTTTCACTAAGCTAGAGGCCTGGATGGGCTAGCCCAGGGATCAAATGCAAGGAATAAAGATGGGCCTCAAATAAATTAATTATCTTATGTTCAGCCCAGAACATAAATTAATTTATAAACATTCATTCATGCCACTAGAGAATAAATGCCGACTTACCCTTTATTACGAAGTTGAGTCGGGCTTGTACTTAGACTTTACGAATCCCCGTATTTAAGATATCGCGTTCATTAATTATTTACTGCGCTCGATCGCTTAAAATAATTAATATCTTTAATTCCTTAAGTAGTACCACTCAACCTTATTATTGTACTTGAGATAACTCAACTGCGGGGTTTAGTACAATAAACCTTTGAGCTCCTTAAGGGACGCCATCATCCTAAACAGATACGGTGACTCGACTAGGTAACTAGCATGACATACAAGCACTGCCACCACCCAAGATGCAGAGAATCTTGGGTTATCTCATGTAACCCTCACCCATAGCAAGTCAAAGTGATGATCAGCAACTCATACTCACCTAATACCTTATCGAGGTTTAGATCAACGTAAGACTCCGAGATCTAGGTTCTTCACGACGGTCAGATAGAAGAACTTATCTCACTGTGATCCATCAATACGTTAGAGACGTACCAGCATAGACAAGCAACCAAGTCAAGTCACTTCTTATCTACATCAAGAACCTATACCGACAACTCATCCTCAAGTTGTCTCAGCTGTGATACTATTTATATCTCATTAAGCTTGACCAATCATACGAGACTTACGTGATCTACAACACAATCGTATGATCTAACTTATATATGAGATAAAGGGACATATATATGCAATCAAGTAAACAATTCGAGATAAGAGATTGTAATAGTGGTAACAGAAACATTGTATACAAGCTCAACCAAAACTGCTTCCAGTATACAAATCCAACAATCTCCCACTTAAACTAAAGCAAAACATTTAGTATACAATGTGTCTCTCTACTTGCTATTACAAACAACACCATCACTTTACTTCTCCCACTTATACAAAAGTTTTCTTTCTAAGTGGGTGCCATCTTCTAATCCAAGTCCTCGAATATGCTATTCGTAGACTTTTGGCGTGAGCTCTTCGTGAATGGATCACTAGGTTATCCGCAGACTAATCTTCTCAATCAAGACATCCCTCGTCTAACGATTTCTCGTATGACATGGTACTTTCTCTCTATGTGTTTCGTTGCCTTGTGGGTCCGTGGTTCCTTCGAGTTTGCCATCGCGCACCGAGTTATCACAAGAACTATGATACTCTTGGGCAAACCAGTACCACATCTAGATCCATGAGGCAGTTTTTGAACCATACATCCTCTTTAGCAGCCTCCGTAGCGGCTACATATTCGGCTTCCATGGTGGAGTCCGCAATGCATCGCTGCTTTGCACTCCGCCAGGATACAGCTCCTCATCCCAAGCTAAACACATAGCTTGAGGTAGACTTCTTCTCATCACGGTCAGCTTGGAAATCCGAGTCTGAATAACCCAAAGGTATTAGACTATCGCATGGTAAACCAAGACTATAATCTCGAGTCCTTTTCGGTACTTGAGTATATGCTTCATCGCATCAATGAGCTTGTCCAGGTTAGATCGATATCTAGCTACTATGCCTACCGCATAGCAGATATCGGGTTTCGTACATAGCATTGCGTACATGAGACTTCCTACGACGGAAACGTAAGGAACTTGTCTCATTTCCTCTATCTCCTTTGCAGTCATAGGTGACTGCTCCTTAGATAAAGGAACGCCATGTCTGAAAGGTAGCAATCCTTTCTTGGCGGTCTGCATACTAAAACAAGTAATCACAGTATCAATGTAAGACACCTGAGATAAGCTCAACATTTTCCTCTTGCGATCTCGGAAAACCTTGATCCCAAGAATGTACGCTGCATCTCCTAAGTCTTTCATTTGAACCTGATCGGATACCAACTCTTTACGTCTGATAACAACTTCACATTGTTGCCAAGTAGAAGGATGTCATCTACGTAAAGTGCAAGAAATACCACATCACCGTTGACATCTAAACGATACATACAACTTTCTCTAGGCAACTGGGTAAATCCATAGGACTTTACCACCTCGTCAAAGCGTAAGTTCCAGGATCGTGAAGCTTGCTTAAGTCCATAGATGGACTTCTTAAGCTTCCATACTAGATGCTCTTCACCCTTCACCACATAACCTTCGGGCTGCTGCATATAGATGTCTCTACCTTCTTCAAGGTAACCGTTTAGAAAAGCGGTTTTCACATCTATTTGCCAAACCTCAAGGTTTAAGTGGGCTGCTATGGCCAGAAGAATTATGATGGACTTGAGCATTGCTACAGGCGAAAAGGTCTCATCGAAATCGATGCCCTCAATCTGAGTGTACCCTTTCGCCACAAGCCTGGCTTTAAAAGACGAAACCTCTCCATCTGAATCTCTCTTCCTCTTGTATACCCACTTACTACCTATGGCTTCCTTGCCATCCGGTAGAGGTGTCTTTCGTGATACATCCATAGTCATTACGGACTAAATTTCTAAGTCCATAGCGGTGTGCCATGATCTTGCATCGGTGTCTTGTATCGCCTCACCGTATGTCCATGGGTCGATTATTGCTGCTCGTTTCACGGGACTAAACCAAGATTCACCCACGAACATAAATCGCTCGGGTTGACGAACAACCCTCCCCACGACGAGGCGCCATCGCACAATGGCAACGGTGGGTGCGAGAACTTGTGGTTCTCTATCTTGCACAACTTGTTGGATAGGAGCCACCAGACGCCGGTATCTCGGTGGAACTTGACCCACTTCAATTTCTTGAAGTATCGGTGTCGATTCTTCCCACTGACACCACATCTCGCACCTTTGGCTTAATCGATGGTGGAATACGATCATCTTCTAATTCTTCAAGAATGATTTCAACTTTGATTTATGGTTTTCATATAATCCTCTTCTAAGAATCGGGCATGAGTGCTAATAATGACCTTCCGATCCTTAGGACTATAGAAATAACCACCTTCGCTCCTCTAGGATAGCAGTTAAACGACTTGCATCGATCTAGACTCCAACTTGTCGCCTTCTTGTTCAAAGACATGTCGGATCGCCCATATCCTTATGTGGCTTAAACCAGCTTGCGCCCAAACCACAACTCGAAAGGGTCTTTTGGTGACTTGATGGTACTAGATTTAGCAAGTATGCCGTTGTTTCTAAGGCATACCCCAGAACGAAATAGGCAATGTTGCATAACTCATCATCGATCTAACCATTTCTAAAAGAGTCATATTTCTTCGCTCTGACACACCATTTTGTTGTGGTGTGCCCGGTGTAGTGAGCTGGGAGGTATTCCCACACTGCACCAAATAGTCCATAAACTCATTACTGAGGTATTCGCCACCGTGATCAGACCGCAGTGACTTGATACTTTTACCAAGCTTCGTCTCCACTTCCGCCTTAAATTCTTTGAATTTCTCAAAGCATTCAGACTTGCGGTGAAGCAGGTATATGTATCCGTACCTTGAGTAATCGTCAATGAAAGTGACAAAATACTCGTACCCTCCACGAGCTTGTGTTGACATAGGTCCACACAGGTTAGAATGGACTAGCTCTAACACTTCTTTAGCTCTATAACTCTTCGACTTGAAGGGTCTGGTCGATATCTTTCCTTCTATACAGGATTCGCAGACTGGGAACGGAGTAACTATGAGATCACCCAACGCTCCATTCTTAGCCAGTCTTTGGATCCTATTTAGATTGATGTGACCTAATCTAAGATGCCAGAGAAATGTGGTGTCATCTTGCGAAGAAAACTTTCTCTTTTTAAGATTTGATGTAGTTGCAACATAATTAAAGGTATTATGTTTGGCAGAAATAGTATAAAGCGAATTATATAAAGTGCCACCACAGATAACTTCGTCATTTCTTATGATAGAAACACCACTATAAAAACAATGAATATCCATGAATAAATAGTTTGGCGAAATAAGGTTTCACGAAACTCCGCACATATAAAACGTCTTTCAATACTAAAACAGTTCTATCAAAACATAAAGTAACATCTCCGACTGCAACGGCCTCGACTTTCGCCGTATTGCCCATGGAGATTGTTATCTCGCCATCACACTGCTCCCTTGTCCGTAGGAACCCCTGCAAGGTGTAACAAACATGATCAGTTGCACCCGTATCTACTACCCATGAATGAGTAGAACAAGGCGCTAAACATGTTTCCGTTACTAAAGCAAATGGTGTACCTTGTGCCTTGAGCATAGGGCACTTGGCCTTCCAATGCCCAGTCTTGCCGCACTTGAAGCACTTGCCCATCTCCTTTGGCTTTTTCAAGCCTCCGGTGGCAAACATGTTCTTGCTCCCACTGCTCCCACTGTTTCCTTTGCCTCAACCACCTTTGGTGCCCCTTTTTCTTCTTCCATTTTTCAACGGAAAATTTGGGCCTAGATGTGCTAGCAGGGCATGTGCTCCTTTACCATGACTCCTTCATGCTACGAGATCATTAAGCAACCGACTAAGTGTATACTCGGTCTTGCTAATGATCGCGTTCACACGAAAGTTCTCAAAAGACTTGGGCAGTGTGTTGAGGATGATATCGACCTTGGCTTCGCCGTCAATACCTCCTCCCAACCGATCAAGACTATCCATGAGACGAGTCATGGGAGACATGTTCATGGACCGAACTTCCTTCTTCCATCTTACACGCCAAGATTTCTCTCATTGTGTGGAAGCGGACTGTCCGATCCGACTGCCCGAACTTACACTCGAGACTTGACCATATTTCAGTTGCGTCTACCATCGAATGATGCTGCAGCTGCAAGCCTTTGGAAATCATAGTCATCATATAGCACTTGGCCATATTGTTTGACTTATGCCAAAGTTTGCTTGACTCTCGCTGCTCATTAGTCGAAGCATCAGTAAGGGCATCGGGTTTGGGAGTAGTGAGAACAAACATTTGTTCTTCAGCGATAAGAACATATTCCATGTTTCGTTTCCACTCGATGAAATTTAGACCTGATAGAGGATTTTGTGCGAGCATATTGATAATCGGTGTAAGAGACATATCTGAAAAGTAATGTAAACACATAGGCATACGATCGCACATAATTCGTAGCAATAATATTGTAACCTTTGATAAAACAATATTAATGAAACCTCCAATCGCCCAAGGAATCCCACATGCAAGCCACGCGTGTGGGCGTTTACATGAACCCTCGACCGGACTAAAATATGCCTTTTAGTCGCTTAATTTCAATCCATGTCAACTTATCCTTATGACAAATGAAATTAATGATTGGACCTTACTGACCACATCACTATCACAAGAAGGGACTTCGGGAAGTTGTACTTGAGGTGATGTCTAAGCAATAACCACAATTTTAACACGAGAAATGAATTCTTAGAATTGGCATACTCACTAGGACCATACCGCCCAATCCATTCTTTTGTTATCTCATTTTAAATCTATATCTAGAGAACTTATGAAAAATCGCATATGCAAGCCATGCGTGTGATCGCCATACATGAAACTCCCACTTCTCAATAGATTAAAATGTTTAATTTAGAAATCTCATCTAACAAACTTATGACAAATAGTGCAAGCAAGTCACGTGTGGGCGTTTACTCAAAGTCGTATCACTTTGTTTAGAGATCAAAAGTGGAGGTCGTGACATTTTAATTTAAAATTAATATGTCGGGTTACTTGCTTAGTCTTTTGTTTCAAAAGGTTTGTCCATGCAGATCACGTAATCCTAGCATGCTTTTCTATAGAACTCAACATGTAAAACATGCTCGTAGAATTCTAAAATATGCTTGGAAAAACGCGATAAACCTAGCATGCTTACTATGTGCATCCAATCACGAAAACATGTAATATGTTTGTCTACGTAATTTAAACATACATAGCATGCTACTGCATAACTTAAACATCCACGACATGCTTTGAACGATAAAAAATAAAATAAAATCGTTCATCGTGGCCCACTCGTGGATCCTATACTTCCCTGCCTAATTTATTACATAAATTTGCAAAGTACAAATCTTCAAACTCGGAAACGGGCCTCGCGAGCACGGGCACGGACCGGATTCATCAAAACTGGATTTGGGCCGAAAAATCGAAAAACAGGCCAAAAATTCGAATCTGGGCTGAAAAATGGGTCAGGGCCGAAACCGAGTCGGGTCGACCCAGAACAAAACCGAGTCAGTCAGCATCAAAGGGGCTGGGCGCGCGCTAGGGCACAGCCCATGCGCGAGCCCAGCCTCGCGCGCCGTCGCCCTACCTCGCGCCGCACGACATCGCACCACCTGGCCGGGCTTCCTCGCACGACATCGCCTGGTGCTGCCTAGCCACCTCGCACATCATAGCCGAGGGCCACCACCGGGTGCTCCCGAGGGTGCTCGGCCATCGCTGAGAAACACTCTACCGAGGCGCACGCCGAGATCTGGCGCAGGACTGCCGAGCCGTCTGCTGCGCGCTGGCCTACCGAGGTGCTCACACAAGACGCCTCGCATACGCCGAAAGCACCCCACGCGCTACCCGCCGAGGCGCCTGCAGCGCGCCTCACCGAGGCACCTGCGCGGCGCCCTCGTCTTGTTGTCGATGGACACCGAGGTTTCCACACGCGAGCCGCAGAAGCGCCGCTAAGCCCGACTTCGTCGGCGTGCCGAGCCGCGTCGCCCGTCTTGTCGAGACCTCGTTGAGGTTTCCCGGTGCATTCCACCGAGATCTACCGAGCACGCACGCTCAGCACCGAGCGGCGCCGAGGCATCCACGCATGAAGCACGCGCCCCGCACGCCCGGCTGCCGAGCCATGCCCCCCGGTCTTGCCTGCATCACACTTGTGCGTCCAGATCTGCCGAGGGTTGTCGAGGGCGAGCCGCCGGCTCGCCGCCCGACCACGCCCTATGGCTCGCCAAGACTCGCGCCGGCGCTGCAGGCGGCCGAGGCGTCAGGCGAGAATCGCGCCCGCACGCCAGTGCCGATGCCGCCGAGACTCCTCGCCGCTGCCGCCGACCGCCGAAACGCACCGTGGCGGCGGCTGCCGCAGGCGCCTGCACGCGTGCGCAGTTGCCGCCGCACGCTTTCGCCGTGCATCCGATTTCCGGTAGTCTCCCGTCATCTCATTCTTCGTGCTTTCTTCTTCGTTCTTCTTTTACAGATAAGATTTACAAGAAAAAATCTAATCTAACCAAGGATTTTCTCGTGGTGAAAAACAAAATCTGAGAAAAATAAAACGAGCCACGATGAACGACAGATTCACAATTAATTAATTGCGCACGTTATAATCAAACGTGAATTAATCCAACAGAGCCAAGATACTGATCCCAGGCTCTGATACCAATTGTAGGGAAATATGATTTTAACCCTCTCCCGAGGATCTATCTTGGATGTCTAATTCACCATACATTGATTATATGCCTAGCATGCACCTATATAATTAATTGCAACACGTAGGAGTTTTCTCGTGTTTACCTACGAATCTGTCGGGGATGAATAGATCAAGACTCGTGCTTTGATCTTCTGGACTGTATCTCGTTTGCCTAATCACCAATATCGAGTGAGGACAATCTATGGAGAATGCTATAGAAAATCACCCTCTTTCTTCTCACTTAATTTTCAAAAATTCTCACTATTATGATATAGTAATTCTCGAAAATATGGAATGAGGATTAGCCTTGATTTTCTCTCTCACCTTATATTTATAATGCACTCCCAAATCCTATCTAGATAGGATCTATGCATATCTAATAAATATAATAATATCCTTTAGGATAGAGATGATCAAATCAGAGTCCCAGTAGGACAAGGAGATAGAGTGGGCGATTTTCACTAAGCTAGAGGCCTGGATGGGCCAGCCCAGGGATCAAATGCAAGAAATAAAGATGGGCCTCAAATAAATTAATTATCTTATATTCACCCCAGAACATAAATTAATTTATAAACATTCATTCATGCCGCTAGAGAATAAATGTCGACTTACCCCTTTATTACGAAGTTGAGTCGGGCTTGCACTTAGACTTCTGAATCCTCGTATTTAAGATATCGTCGTCCATTAATTATTTACTGTGGTTACATCGCTTAAAATAATTAATATCTTTAATTCCTTAAGTAGTACCACTCAACCTTATTATTGTACTTGAGATAACTCAACTGCGGGGTTTAGTACAATAAACCTTTGAGCTCCTTAAGGACGCCATCATCCTAAACAGATCGGTGACTCGAACAGTAACTAGCATGACATACAAGATCGCCACCACCCAAGATGCGAGAGAATCTTGGGTTATCTCATGTAACCCTCACCCATAGCAAGTCAAAGTGATGGTCGGCAACTCATACTCACCTAATACCTTATCGAGGTTTAGATCAATGTAAGTCTCCGAGATCTAGGTTCTTTACGACGGTCAGATAGAAGAACTCATCTCACTGTGATCCATCAATACGTCGAGACGTATCAAAGATAGACAAGCAACCAAGTCAAGTCACTTCTTATCTACACAAGAGACTATACCGACAACTCGTCCTCAAGTTGTCTCGGTGTGATATTATTTATATCTCATTAAGCTTGACCAATCATATGCACTTACGTGATCTAAACACACCTCGTATGATCTAACTTATATATGAGATAAAGGGACATATATATGCAATCAAGTAAACAATTCAGATAGGAGATTGTAATAGTGATAACAGGAAACATTGTATACAAGCTCAACCAAAACTGCTTCCAGTATACAAATCCAACAGTTAAGGGTATTATCACCTAAGTATAAGTATATGAGTATGATTCATGATTTTTGGGACTTAGTGTCCAATCTTATTATTTATAAAGTGAATAAAGGGTGGTCATGGTTTTATGTGTACATATATGTCTAAACATGACTACGTGACACATGAATGTGCATCACGAAATGAGCAAATGTTTTATCAAGGCATGACTTCGTATTATAGTAAATCAACAAAACATGACATAGGGTCAAGATGCATTCGTGTTTTTATAAGTGACATCAAGTTTTGCCAAGTCATGATTTCTAAGAACTATGAGTATGAAACTTGTGATTAAAAAAGGTGCATTGCATATTGTGTATTCATCATTCGTGAATAGATGAGAATGTATGTGAATGTATTGAACGTGAGTTCAAAGTATGAAAGTTAGTACCAGGAATAGGTAGACCTAGAACTGAGATGTATGATGCGGCTAAGTTATATCATGTCATGAACTTAAGGCCTAGACTTGTCTTGTAGGACCTGTCAAGCAAAACGAAGAGATCAATCAGTTCACCGAGACGAGGTGGGTTATATTTTACAAGGTATCTTGGGTTAGTAAGCCTAAAGCTTTGAAAGTTAAAGTTGTGAATGCATGTAAAATGTTTTGTTGCGTGCTTACCTTACGGGGTCAGTAATACGATACACACAACTTTCGCTAGGCAACTGGGTAAATCCATAGGACATTACCACCTCGTCAAAGCGTAAGTTCCAGGATCGTGAAGCTTGCTTAAGTCAATAAATGGACTTCTTAAGCTTCCATACTAGATGCTCTTCACCTTCACCACATAACCTTCGGTCACGCATATAGATGTCTCTACCTTCTTCAAGGTAACCGTTTAGAAAAGCGGTTTCACATCTATTTGCCAAACCTCAGGTTTAAGTGGCTGCTATGGCCGTAAGAATTCGATGGACTTGAGCATTACTACAGGTGAAAAGGTCTCATCGAAATCGATGCCCTCAACTGAGTGTACCCTTTCGCCACAAGCTTGGCTTTAAAAGCCAAACCTCCATCCGAATCTCTTCCCTTGTATACCCACTTACTACCTACGGCTTCCTCGCCATCCGGTAGAGGTGTCTTTCATATACATCCATAGTGTTATGGACTCAATTTCTAAGTCCATAGTGGTGTGCCATGATCTTGCATCAATATCTTGTATCGCCTCACTGTATGTCCATGGGTCGATTATTGCCTGCTCGTTTCCTAGGATTAAATCTGAAGATTTACCCACGAACATAAATCGCTCGGGTTGACGAACAACCTTCCCACTACGACAAGGCGCTAATGGCACAATGGCAACGGTGGGTGCAGTAACTTGTGGTTCTCTATCTTGCACAACTTGTGGTTCTCTATCTTGCACAACTTGCTGGATAGGAGCTATTTGTACGGCCGGTATCTCCAGTGGAACTTGACCCACTTCAATTTCTTGAAGTATCTGGTGTCGATCCCTCCCACTAGACACGACATCTCGTACCTTTGGCTTAATCGGTGGCAGAATACGATCATCTTCTAAATCTTAAAGAATGATTTCAACTTTGGATTTATGGTTTTTCATATAATCCTATTCTAAGAATCGGGCATTAGTGCTAATAATGACCTTCTGATCCTTAGGACTATAGAAACAACCACCCTTCGTTCCTCTAGGATAGCCAATAAACAGCCTTGCCTCAGATCTAGACTCCAACTTGTCAGCCTTCTTGTTCAGCACATGTGCTGGACTACCCCATATCTTTATGTGGTTTAAACTAGGCTTGCGCCCAAACCACAACTCGAACGGGGTTTTTTCGACTGACTTGGATGATACTAGATTTAGGAAGTATGCCGTTGTTTCTAAGGTATACCCCCAGAACGAAATAGGCAATGTTGCATAACTCATCATTGATCTAACCATTTCTAAGAGAGTCGTTTTCTTCGCCCGACACACCATTTTCTTTGTGGTGTGCTCGGTGTAGTGAAATGGGAGGTAATCCCATACCGCACCAAATAGTCCATAAACTCGTTATCGAGGTATTAGCCACCGCGATCAGACAGCAGTGACTTGATACTTTTACCAAGCTTCGTCTCTACTTCCTCCTTAAATTCTTTGAAGTTCTCAAAGCATGCAGGTATATGTATCCGTACCTTGAGTAATCATCAATGAAAGTGATAAAATACTCGTACCCTCCACGAGCTTGTGTGGACATATGTCCATGCAGGTCAGAATGGACTAGCTCCAACACTTCTTTGGCTCAATAACCCTTCGCTTTGAAGGGTCTGGTCGACATATTTTCTTCTATACAGGATTCGCAGACTGGGAACAGAGTAACTGTGAGATCACCCAACTCTCCATTCTTAGCCAGTCTTTGGATCATATTTAGATTGATGTGACCTAATCTAAGATGCCGAGAAATGTGGTGTCATCTCACAAGAAAACTTTCTTTTTAAGGTTTGAAGAAGATGCAACATAGTTATATGTATTATGTTTTGCGAAATAGTATAAGCGAATTATATAAAGTGCCACCTACGATAACTTCGTCATTTCTTATGATAGAAACATCACTATCAAAAATAATCGAATATCCATGAAAAAAAGTTTCAAGCAGAAATAAAGTTTTGTGAAACTCCCGGCACATATAAAACGCCTTTAGATCTAAAACTGTTCTATCAAAACATAAAGAAACATCTCCGATCGCAACGGCCTCGACTTTCACGCGTTGCCCATGGAGATCGTTATCTCGCCATCATCGACTCCTTGTCCGAGGAACCCCCGCAAGGAGTAACAAACATGATCGATCGCACCGAAGAATTCCCGAAAGGAAGGCGATGGAGAGCGCATGCGTCCGTAAGAAAAAGGAACCAAAATCGAAGAACTAAACGGACCCCTCGGCTGAACCTATATGCGCCAGAATTTATATTAAATGAAAGTGAGCTGCGTTCGAGAATGAGCATGCACGCCCGTAATACGATACGCCTTGAATATGAACGGCGGTTCAAAAATGAACTCCGTTGAAACCAATCTTCGTAACGAGCCTCATTAAGTCGAACGTGTATGGAAATGCGAATGGAATGGGCGCCAAAGCGCCTTAGGCCGAGGCATGGTAGCGACGAGAAGGAAGCTGGCGCTCAAGTGCAGCGCCGACGGCAGCGAATAGGCGCTGGCGCCAAACGCTGGCGCTGGAGTGGGCGCTTCGACTGGCGAATAAGCTGGCGCGGTTACTTGCCGGAGCGCTGGCGGCAGCTGGCAGGCCGAAGCGGTGTTGCGGGGCGTCGCGAGGCGATATGCTGCGGGCGGCGAGCTGTGGCGTCGGGCGCTGGATGAGCGAACGACGCGCGCTGCTGATGGATGGGCGCCTGGCTCCAGCTACGGGTGGATGTGCGTCTGGCGACGGAATGCCGTTAGTAAGCGTGCCACCGGGCGCAAGGCGATGGAAGCGCACAGGCGAAGGGTAGGCTACCAGCGAAAGGCCAAATTGGGTGAACGGCGCTGGTCTTGAGCGCCGGTTGGGGCAACCGCCGCTGCGGCAAGCGCGCCCTGGCGCGGTCGACTCGGCCGGCGTGCGTCTGCGTAAGTGAGTCGCGCGGCGCTGCCGATCATTCGCTCGCTTCTTTCTCGTTCAGAACTCCGACGACGAACCGCTTTGCACCTACGAACTCCTGTCGAAATGTTTTCAATAATATATGATCCTTGGCAGATCCACTCATCCTATTTTATGCCGTTTTCCTACAAAACATCGAGACGAACGTAAGTGAGTCCGAATCGATAAATATAAATCAAACCAACGGCATAAACGGGACAAACTACTGAAATTGACATGTAAAACAACACCAAGAATCATCACAAATTCATACTAAACAACTCCCCACACTTATCCATTTGCTTGTCCTCAAGCAAAGTCTATACTAATAAGAGTCGAAGATAACTCGTGCAACTCAACACTTTATTCTAATCAATCAAACCTTATCAGATTTCCACACTTCGTGTTTAATAATTCAAAGATAATGCGAAAATAAATCAAGAACGGAAATTAACTTCCAATAAATAAAAAGGTAATCTCTCGCTTCGCACCCAACTCTCCGCTAGGGTGAACTAACTAATGTGGTCACCTTTAGCAACAAGTTTCTTTTATAAAGCACAAAGAATGTTTTAAGCATTTTGAATAATATTCGAAGGTGAACTCTCGATGAACTCGAGTCTCCTAACGTGGTTTCCATGTCCATTTCTCAATTTACTTGAGAAAGAGGGACAAAATCCCATCCTCCATTTCAACAATCTCAACAAAATAATCGAGCTTCATTCTCCCTCATTTTCTACTTCTTTTTCACATTTTTTTTATAAATGAAACAAGTATATAGCAACCACAATGTTAACATTACCCTTAACATTAGAATCGGACAAATCACATCAATTTTCACCTATTCATTTTCTATCAATCACGCCTCGTTAATTCACATTATACTCAAATCATATATCACCAAAAGTTTCGGAAATTCAAAATCAATTTGATCAATACCACGTAGTTCAACAAGACAAATCAAGATCCTAACTTACCGCATAGACAAAGCTTACATCCAAACAATCAAAATAAGCATGCGGCACGCATTAAGCATAATGAAAACTATATCTCACGCACACAAACCGAGTAAACATCCCCACATTTTAAATCGAGCACGTTCCCTGCTCAAAACATTAAAAGCTCAAAATAACCATAGAGGATGATACTTCCCCGATAATCGAAGAGATATGCGATGTAGAGTTGGAGAAGCGTCACCATCTCACCGTGATCAAAATATCGCGAAAACTTCCTTCCCAAATTGAAACAAGGCTAACACAAAGATAATAAACAGATCAACGAACAACAAAACAAGCAAAGAGAAAGAAGAAAAACGAAATAAAACGACCCGTGGGTAACTCCCATCAAGTACTCGGGCTTAACGCCGCGAGCACGACGTGAACCAGACAACAACTGACCATCCGTAGTCGCCGCACCGCAGGAATACCATCTCGACCCGCAGCGCCGTGTAGTAAACCTTATAAGAACAGGAGGATAGTATAGAAAGCAAGTAATACATCAATTAAGCTCAAATCAAACATCTTATTTTCCAAAGTAAAATAAATAACTTCAACTCTACTGACCTGATACTTTGGTAAATTAAGATGTTGACAAATTATAGAAACTCACCTCTGACCTTCGACCTTCTTCATCCTCCTCCAAGTGTTTCGGTAGCTCTTCACCTCCGTGAGTGTGGTTTTTGCATGTCATCTTCGAGAGTGCCCACTCTTCTCGTCCACCGATCCCCGTATCAACCTCGTGGCTACGATTTTGCTCCTCATCTTCACGCGCCCATTCTTCATCAATTTCCATCTCATACGGCTGCGGCGGACTCTTCGTGTGTCTCTCCGCCGCATCTTCAACAACTGGGTCACTTTCAAGAACAAAGGACCACTTTGGACCGACCGGATTGGTTCATAAGTTCCCTCGCCGCACGTTGTTGTTGATACTCAAACCACTTCAAAGAACTACTCCCATTGTTGCCTCTAAACGGCTCGAGTTGCGCCTCTATCATCCAATGACGAACTCGATGGTCGGTGGTCGCCGAGCCTCATAAAGTGAGCTTGAGGCTCCCCTATCAGATCTTGTTGCAGCAACTCGTCCAGCTTCTCTACCATCATTTTCCTCATTGTAGTCATGGCGCTGATTTAGGTCACAAGATCCACATCCCACGTCAGTGGCATTTGAGGTGGAGGTGGTGCTGGCGGTATGATTGCGGTGGAAGCGGAGGAGGCTCATGCGGATATGAGTAACCGAGGTGATTGTTGTGGGTACTCATATTGAGGTGGAGGATTGTGGTTGCTCGACCTTAGAAATTGTAGGATTGATCATCATAGTCTTTGCCGGAGTACGGCTTGTTCCCTGTAGGGATTGGAGGCTTGATCGCCATAGTACGGTGGGAGTGGTTGATCCCAATACGGATTGCAGGTGGGATTGTTGTTCGTGGTAGGGATCGTGGGTCTGATACTCATGGTTCGGGCGGTATCACTCGAGAAATCGAATCGGGCTCGCTTCTTCAAAGAAGAATTTGCCCACGATTTATCTCTCTTTCCCTGCACCAGCTGACCACATCTGCATTCACTGCCACCTCGCAGAATGAGACACCAACAACAAAAACAAGATCACACGCACTGTGGGAGAAAATAATCAAACGTAACAAAAAGAACACGAGAAAATAAACAACCTGAAACAATACGCTTAAAGTTTTCCCGCCAGCCCGGCGAAAATTGATCGAGCTAAAAACACACTCAAATTCACTCGCATTCGCATGCGAGGTAATCGTTGGCGTGATAAGTTAACACGAGTCGCCCCTCAAGGAAAACTTAAAAGGGCCATTGTCACGTATTTAGCGGCAAGCAATTAAATCCCAAACATTCTAACATCAACGGGGCCGAATATGCGAGGAATTGAAACACGGAGAATTAAACAAGATCCCAAGCTAGGGTTGTCAATCCCCGAGCTAAACTAATAAAGCGATAAATCTAAACTAGGGTTGGCAATCCCTAGTTGAACCATGAAAGCTTTATAAATTGTTGTAAATAAGAGTATATCTGATCATATCATTCGTGTGGTTTGTCAATCCCTTAATCTAAATCTAATTCAAGTAAACAAACGAAAAGCGAGAAATCATTAAGCAAATTAAACCAACGGAACATGAAAAATCCAATCCTTCGTTACTATGAATTCAATTGACAAAAATCATCAAATAATAATACTGAAATCGATTACGAAAGAACTGATAATCCCGAGATAAATTGTTAACCAAGATTGTTCAATGAAACAAAAAGCAAGAATTAAAACTATGAATCTAACTCTGTTGTTGTCTCAAGAATTTTGAGTATCTACTACCCATGAATGAGTAGAACAAGTCGCTAAACATGTTTAGTTACTAAAGCAAATGGTGTACCTTGAGCCTGAGCATAGGGCACTTGGACTCTAATGCCCGATCTTGAAGCACTTTGCCCCTCTCCTTTGGCTTTTCAAGCCTCCGTTGGCGGAACATGTTTTGCTCCCACCGCCGCATCTTGGTTCCTTTGCCTCTACCACATTTGGTGCCCTTTTCTTCTTCCATTTTTCAACGGAAAATTTGGGCCCCTAGATGTGCTATGAGGCATGTGCTCCTTTGCCCATGACTCCTTCCGTGGCCACGAGATCATTAAACAACCGACTAAGTGTATACTCGGTCTTGCTCATGATCGCATTCACGAAAATTCTCAAAGACTTGGGCGGTGTGTTGAGGATGATATCGACCTTGGCTTCAGTCAATACCTCCTCCCAACCGATCAAGACTATTCATGAGATGAGTCGTGTGGGAGACATGTTCATGGACCGAACTTCCTTCTTCCATCTTACACGCCAAGATTTCTCTCATTGTGTGGAAGCGGATCGTCCGATCCGATCGCCCAAACTTACCTCGAGACTTGACCATATTTACACCGTCTACCATCGGTGATCGATTGCATTTGCAAGCCTTTGGACATTGTAGTCATCATATAGCATTTGGCGATATTGTTTGACTTATGCCAAAGTCCGCTAGACTCTCGCTGCTCATTAGTCGATGCGTCAGTAAGGGCATCGGGTTTAGGAGTAGTGAGAACAAACATGTGTTCTTCACCGATAAGAACATATTCCATGTTTCGTTTCCACTCGATAAAATTTGGACCGGATAGAGTATTTTGTGCGAGCATATTGATAATCGGTGTAAGAGATATATCTGAAAAGTAATGTAAACACATAAGCATATGATCGTACATAATTCGTAACAATAATATTGTAACCTTTTGATAAAACAATATTAATTGAAACCTCCAATCCCAAGGAATTCCACATGCAAGCCACGCGTGTGGACGTTTATATATGAACCCCTCGACCAGACTAAAATATATCTTTTAGTCATTTAATTTTAATCCATGTCAACTTATCCTTATGACAAATGAAATTAATGATTGGACCTTACTAGACCACATCACTATCACAAGAAGGGACTTCGCGGGAAGTTGTACTTGAGGTGATGTCTAAGCAATGACCACAATTTTAACAGCAGAAAATGAATTCTTAGAATTGGCATACTCACTAGGACCATACCTCTTCCAATCCAAATTCTTTTGTCTTCTCATTTTAAATCTATCTCTAGAGAACTTATGAAAAATCGCATATGTAAGCCACGCGTGTGGACGTTTACACATGAAACTCCCACTTCTCAATAGATTAAAATGTTTTATTTAGAAATCTCATCTAACAAACTTATGACAAACAGTGCAAGCAAGCCACGCGTGTGGACGTTTACTCACAATGCGTATCACTTTGTTTAGAGATCAAAAAGTGGAGGTCTTGACATTTTAATTTAAAAATTAATATGTCCGATTTCTTGATTAGTCTTTTGTTTCAAAAGGTTTGTCCATGCAGATCACGTAATCCTAGCATGCTTTTCTATAGAACTCAACATGTAAACCTAGCATGCTTACTATGCGCATCCAATCACGAAAACATATAATATGTTTATCTACGTAATTAAACATACATAGCATGCTTCTGCATTAATTTAAACATCCACGACATGCTTTGAACGATAGAAATAAAATAAATTCGTTCATCGCGGCCCATCGTGGATCCTGTACTTCCCTGCCTAAATTATTACATAAATTTGCAAAGAATAGATCTTTAAAAATCTCGGCAGGCCTCGCGTGCAGGCACGGACCGAGATTCACAAAGCGGATTTGGGCCGAAAATTTAAAAACGGGCCGGATCATTAGATTGGGTCGGATCGGGTCAAAAATCTGGAACCAGGTCGAAAAACGGGTTTGGGCCGAAAAAATAGTTCTGGGCTGAAAACGGGCCGGGTCGGCCCAAGTGGACTGAGCCGTGCTCTAGGGCACAGCCCATGTGCACGTCCAGCCGCCCAACCTCATGCCGCCTGCCGAGACCTCCACCGCCCAGTCTGCCGAGAAATCCGCACGCTGTCGCCCAGCCCCCGCCGAGACCTGCTGGGATGTCTGCCGAGAAGGCTCGCCCAGGTCTGCCGAGAAAACTCGCCCAAGTCTGCCGAGAAATTTGTGCTGAGTCCACCGAGGAAACCGCGCGCGACTCGTGCGCTGTCGGCCGAGACTTGGCCGAGCATCGTCGAGCAGACCGTGCACGACTTCGCGCGCTATCAATCGAGTCCTGCTGTACACGATCTATCGAGAATCGTGCGTCGAGACCCGCCAAAGCTGCCGTGAAATTCATGCGCGCGTTGCCGAGTCCTACCGCCGAGCGTTGCCGCACGTTGAGGTTTCGCGCACGCTCACGCCGAGGCCGCTAAGCGCTCTGAGGTTTCCTGCACGAGAATCGCGCACCCGCGTCGCCCGATGCTACCGAGTCGTGTCGAGGGTGACCTACCGAGGCTCGTCGAGCGGTCTCAGCCACGACCCGCCGAGCGCTGAAGTTTCCACGTGCACGCTCGTGCCGAGGCTCGCCGAGAGACGCTGCGTACGACCTACCGAGACGTGCTTAGGCATCTGCACGAGCTCGGCTACCGAGCGCTATTGCCGACTCCACCCAGCGTCTGCGTGAACTACCGATGACCATCGCCCCTGTTCGCCCGGATCTACCAAAACTGCCGAGAAAAAAAGCATAACTATCGAGACATGCTGCGAGCACCGAGCATGTCCGCGTGCCGTCGCCCGCTCACTCTCGATCGTGCGTTTGGTTTTTCGGTATGCCTCCCATCGTCTCGTTCTTCGAGATTTTGTCTTCGTTCTTCTTTTACAGATAAGATTTACAAGAAATAATCTAATCTAACCACGGATTTTCTCGTGGTGAAAAACAAAATCCGACAAAAATAAAATGTGCCACGATGAACGATAGATTCACAATTAATTAATTGCGCACGTTATAATCATGCGTGAATTAATCCAACAGAGCCAAGATCCTGATCACAGGCTCTGATACCAATTGTAGGTAAATCTGATTTTAACCCTCTCCCGAGGATCTATCTTGGAAGTTTAATTCACCATATATTGATTATATGCCTAGCATGCACCTATATAATTAATTGCAACACGTAGGTGTTTTCTCGTGTTTACCTACGAATTTGTCGGGAGAAAATGGATCAAGACTCGTGCTTTGATCTTCTGGATTGTATCCCGATTGCCTAAACTCCAATGCTGAGTGAGGATAATCTATGGAGAGTGCTATAGAAATTCGCCTCCTTTCCTTCTTGAAAGTTTTCGAAAGTTCCACTATGTGAATAGTAATTTTTGAGAATTTCACACTTAGGATTAGGGTTTGATTTTCTCTCACCTTATATTTATAATGCAATCCTAAATCCTATCAAGATAGAATTTATGCATATCAAATAAATATAATAATATCACTTAAGATAGAGAGGATCAATTAGAGTCCCAGAGGGACTCTATAAGGAGGGGGGGGCGAAATTCTTCATAGCTCCAGGCCTGGATGGGCCAGCCCAGCGATCAAATGCAAGGAATAAAGATGGGCCTCAAATAAATTAATTATCTTATGTTCAGCCCAGAACATAAATAAATTCATAAACATTTATTCATGCCACTAGAGAATAAATGCTGACTTATCCCTTTATTTCTGAAGTTGAGTCGAGCTTACACTTAGACTTCACGAATCCCCGTATTTAAGATATCGTACGTCCATTAATTGTTTACGCTGCTCGATCGCTTAAAATAATTAATATCTTTAATTCCTTAAGTAGTACCATTCAACCTTATTATTGTACTTGAGATAACTCAACTGCGGGGTTTAGTACAATAAACCTTTGAGCTCCTTAAGGGGCGTCATCATCCTAAGCGGATACGGTGACTCGACACATGTAACTAGCATGACATACAAGCACTGCAACCACCCAAGATGCAAAGAATCTTGGGTTATCTCATGTAACCCTCACCCATAACAAGTCAAAGTGATGGTTAGCAACTCATACTCACCTAATACCTTATCGAGTTTTAGATCGGCGTAAAGTCACGAGATCTAGGTTCTTCACGATGGTCGGATAGAAGAACTCATCTCACCGTGATCCATCAATATGTCGAGGCGTATCGGCATAGACAAACAACCAAGTCAAGTCACTTATCTATACCGCAGACTATACCGACAACTCATCCTCAAGTTGTCTCGGTGTGATACTTTTATATCTCATTAAGCTTGACCAATCATACGAGACTTACGTGATCTACAACACACAATATGATCTAACTTATATATGAGATAAGGGGACATACATATACAATCAAGTAAACAATTCAGATAGGAGATTGTAATAGTGGTAACAGGAAACATTGTATACAAGCTCAACCAAAACTGCTTCCATTATACAAATCCAACAACACCAACCCAGAAAATTGCTCGAGCTAAGGTGCTTCGGCTCAAGAAAAGAAAAGAATACGTTTTTTCATAATTATGTAGTGGTTTTCAGTTTTAAAACCTTTGCAATTATGGGGTATACATGCATGTCACCAGATTTCATTTGTCGCAACAAGTTTTATAAAATGGGCAAGTTAACTCACTGAGTGCATTAGTACTTAGCCCAAAAAATCTCTTTCGAAATGTTTTGCATGATGAGCGATGGACGGAAGGAGGGCAAGGCAATGGTTTCCCTGCGGTTGTGGTCTACCTTAGCGTGGGTCCTTATTAACGTTTATGTTCTATTTAATGCTCCCACATAGAAATGTATTGATCGGGACATGTAGCCCACAACTAAAACCTAATCATTTGTGGATATATCACCTATATGGTGAAATTGGATTTGAACTTGATATATTTAACTTTCGTGAGAATCGGAGTCCTCATACTCCGTGTTCGTTTAAGTAATTTGATTTGGGTATTCCCTTAGAGTGTCGATCACAGTCTTCTTATGTCCCGTGAAGATTTCATTAATTATTTGTTTATTTTATTTCACTCAACTGAGTTGATCAACCACCCTTTCGTAACGCCTCGGGTCTTGGACCCGGAACCCGGGTTGTTACAGAATGGTATCGAGCACAGTTGCTCTAAGGATACCCTAGAACCTTGAGTCTAGTCTTCTTTGAGAGTCTCTGTTTGAGAATTGTTGGGAAATGTCGTGCCTCCCCCGCATCGCTCAAAAAGGTATGTTTTCTGGAGAACACATGAGTTAAAGAAGATTTTATGATTTTTATATAAAAAAAGCTTTCAATAACTGTTTTAAGTTGTGATTAAGAACTGTTCAAAGTTATGCTTATGAATTGTTTAAAGTTTTTGCCCGTAAATGTGTTTAAAGTTGAAATGTATGGTCTAAGGAGGGTAGTGACCCTCAAGAGACAAAGAATCAGTCACAAGATGGGGACATGTTGCCCTAAAGTTGACTAGAGAATCTACGAAGAAAAGTAGTCAAGATTGGGACGAATGAGCCCATGAGACTAAATAATGTCATGATTCGGGTAGACGTTCCTATGTGAATGGTATATATTCGGATTTTTTATTCCTAAGAGAATTATGATGTTATATAATGATCCTCGTGTCTAAACGAGTAAGAATAAGGAGCTCTTATGTTTGGGATATTGAGCCCATGTGATGGGTACCACAAGTTTGAAACTAGTTGGTGTCAGTATGTAAAACCTCAGAATAACATAGAAACGAGAACTTAGTATTGGTATAAGATCTTACTAGACTGCTTTATGTCACATATGAGTAAGTGCCTGACCAAGTGTTTGATGCTTTCGAGCTTGTAAGCTTTTACTCCTTGGTAAGAACTCTAGCGACTTTTGAGTAGTTGAAGTCGAGAGAAGAACTTAGTAACTCAACGCTTGTTAGTAGAATGACACATTGTTCCGTCTAAGTTCTTAGTTGAGAAAGTGTGATTCTCTCGCTGTTACACCAGTCGTTTCTTTAAGGAGTGAAGTTTGATGATATACCTAAGTCGCAAGTAGCCCAAATCATAACACACCAGTGATATAGAAAGGAATCGATATATGTCATCTCAACTCCTATTCCTCTACTAAAGTTCAACTGATTTTAAGAATGGACCCTCTCAGCCTATAATAGTTACGAAGCAGTTAGTAGCTCAAGTGCGCACACCATTTTCTTCACCAGTGCCAATGCCTAGAACTGGGGATATCACAAGAAGAAGAAGAAAAAGTCACACCAGCACTACCACTCTCTTTACAAGCAGAGTTGTATCTTTGATAGAATTAAAGATTTCATGGCACAGTTTCCCTTGTTGTTTGGGTGGTTGTATTGATAATAAAATTTCAAGAAGCGATTCAAAAGGATGCCCGAATAGAACAGTGATGGAAGAGTTTCGTTGATTTTATTAGCTCGATTGATGATATCATTACCATTATTCTTAGTCAGAAATATTTCCCATTTTGGACCACTCCCATCAAAATAACCACATTTTCCATCCTTCAACTTGTTAGTAAATAACATTGTTAAATTTTAGCTTTCCCGACCAATTCAATGTACTTCTTCCAACTTTCTCTTGTTAAGCCAAAAACGTTCATCTTTCAAACTATCCAAATATACAAATCTCATATTAGAGATCGTATTGCAAAATTGATCACGACTTTTATTTTTCTCATATCTCTTGAAAAGTCATTTTATGAGACATACGATCATTTCGTATTTATGACTACTAAGCTTTCATGATAAGTCATGATCTTTTACATGTCCATAAGCAAGAAATACCCTATTGCTAAGTCCTTACTGTAGGGAACTCATTCCTTATTGATGTTATGTTATCCATTGAATTTCAGTTCTGATAAAATCATGAAATACGTGTATCATTTGCACATCTAAAAGAATCCCCACTTACTCCTCACTATTGGACCCAAACAGGGAGTGCTTGCCTAAAACAACGGTTTCGATCTTGTTAATAGTTCTGTACCACCATCCTCTCAGATTCTGATTTCAGACTCTCATACAAATTTCTTAGCCAATTGACTAATAATCTTTCAAAGAGATTTTCGATCCACCCGGAACATCTACACATTGTTTTGCTAGCATATGTTGCACACGAGAGCAAAGCGCCATGAATAGTCTGTCTACAAAATTTGTTATCGACCAACCACAACGCTGGAGAATGAGAAATGACATTAATAAGACAAATCCAGGATGAATTTTCCTTTAAGAAAATACGTACCCCAGATATTCCAAGATAAAGTTTAAGAACCAGTACCAAGGAATAAAGATCAAAACTGAATGCGATGGGTCGTCTGGCAAGTTGTTATAACTTTCTCAACCTCGTGAGGATATCGATGGAAAGTTAGCCAAGAAGCCTAGAATAAGTTTCGATCTCGAAAAATGAATTTTGGAACTTAAGAACGAACATCGATAGCACGACCTTCTAGATAAAACCCTATGTGATGCCTATATAAGACTTCGACCTTATCCTAAGAGTGGATCAACAAATGGCCAAAAATGCTAAAATCCATTATTAAGATAGAGAAGTCACATTTTAATCTCCAGAAAAAAAAGAGATCAAGTATCACGAAGCACGAGTGAGAAGCGACAAAAAAATACCCATAGCATCAGCATTGGAGATGATGAAGATATTATGAAATGAGAACTTCCACTTAATTTAGTCAGCCATGGAAAGTACGTTGAAACGAATATCCAAATCAAGAATACATCCCTCTTATGTGAGTACCTAGATATTTGTCCCATGATCTACCAGGATTGTCACCTAAACGACATAACGAGCCCACCATTATCTTAAAACCTAGAGCGACATCGATGTCTAAGACGTCTCACCGTATGGCATCCAACAGACTACAGGAACTAAAAGTACAACTGCAAGAGTTGTTACAATTGGCTTTCATACAATCCGCTTTTCACCTTGGATAGCACCAGACCTGTTCGTTCAAAAGGAAGAATGATCGCCTCAGATGTGCATTGATTATAGTGAACTCGACAAGCTTACGATCCAGAATCGCTCCCATCACCAAGAATAGATGATTTGTTCGATCAATTGAATGGAGCATCAGTATTTCCCATGATAGATCAATGACACAGTTATCATCAGTAGAAGATACGAGAAGATGATATTCCTAAGATAGACTTTCGAACAAGATATAAACATTACTGATTCGTAGTGATGCATTTTAGGGTTAACTAGCACATATAAAGTATTCATGAAACTCATGAATCATGTCTTTCATCCATACCTCGACAGTTTCATACTTATATTTATCGATAATCTATTTATTCTACTCGAAAAGTGAAATCCAACACGAGGAACACATGCGCATATTGCTAGAAATGTGAAGAAAAGAGAAGTTATATGTCAAGTTCAGCAAATGCGAGCTTTGGCTCAGACAAGTGATTCTTTTTAGGTTTCGTGGTGTCAAAAAAATAGATCAAAGTGGACTCAGCAAGAGAAAGCTATAAATAACTAGAAAAGCACCAACTAGCATCACCGAGACTAGGAATTCCTAGGAATAGCCAGCTACTATGAATGCTTTAACAAGTGATTTTCCAAGAATGCAAGACTAATGAAGCAACTACTTTGGAAATGAGTCATTTTTGCTTGGACACTGAAATGGGAAGGGAGCTTTTGGAAGCTGACCAAAGCACCGGTACTTATAAAACTAGAGGGAAACAAGGAATATGTTTCTACGCTAATACCTCGAAGTAAGATTTAAGATATGTGTCGATGCAAGGGGGAAAAGTTGTGGCTTATGTATCAAGACAATTAAGACCTCGCAAGTGAACTATCCGACCTATGATTTAGAGCTTGTCACTATTGTATACGTTTAAAAGATTTGAAGGCATTATCTATACAGAGTCAAGTGTGAAACCTTCATGAACCAGAAGATCTTGAAGCATTTCTTCATGCAGAAGGAACAGAACATGAGACAATGAAGATGGCTAGAGTTGGTTAAAGATTACAATTGTACGATCAGTTACCACCAGGAGAAAACCAAAATCATGGCTGATGCACTAAGCCAAAAGCTTAGAACTAAAGTAGGATGTCTTCTCACCACGAACAAAGAGCTCAAATACGAGTTTGAGAATATAAGGATAGAGGTTGTGTATCCTCTAAAAATGATACGATAGCACCTCATCACTCTTACATCCAAGCCCATTATACGAGAGAAGATCATTAGCGCGTAATGACGAGATAAGATACTAGAAGTGTTATGATCCCAATGTAAGATCTATAGCCTTGCAGGAGTTCAAGGAAGAGGCAGGTAATATCCTTGTTCTTAGATGAAGAATATGCGTCCTCGATGATGTTGATCTAAGAGAAAAAGTTCCACGAGAAGCCCACGGCACCCCGCATATAGCCCAACTAGGGAGCACCAAGATGTATCAGGACCTTAAACCATGTTTTTGGGAAGGACGAGTTAAAGAAAGACGTAGCAGCGTGCGTCAATAAATGTTTAGTGTGCCAAAAGGTAAAAGTACCTCACCAACGGTCAAACGAAACTTTACAACCTCTTGAAATTCTAGAGTGGAAATAGAAACATATTAACATAGATTTCGTAATGGGATCGCTTTATCTACTACTCGTGTAGAGGATTTCTTCCAAGACGTGATGCTTCCCTACTGATGGATTTTTACATCCCACAGCTTTGACAGATTGCGTAGCCTCATCCATCTTTGGCGCAGGAGCGCTCGATCAGTAAGCTATCACGTATTTTAAAAATTGATATAAGAAAACACAGCAACATGGGTTATCATAAACCATATAGCAAAATAAGATCGTTTTCTGCCAGTTTTGATGACTTGGATTCTCGAAAGATTCACAAAGTTTTACGTTATAGAAACAGTTCAATTTCATGGTGTGCCCATGTAAATCAAGACAGATAGAGATACTAGGTTCACATCCCAATTTTGGATCGTTACAATGCACCACGTGAATACGTTCGATGTCCAGTACAACCTATCAACCACCACCTAATGGCAAGATAAAAGGAACGATCAAGAAGTTAGAGGATTTGTTGAAGTCCTGTACAGACAAAAATATAGCTTCGCGTTTGATCGAGATAAAATCGGTGAAAGAACTATGCTCAAACCAGTAATGATACAAAAATGAGAATAGTAGCGTGCGGAAGCACGATAGACCGCATTTGCCAGCGGTTCAAAGAAACCCAACGTCGAAAAATCATTTGCGAACAAGTACATGTCTAAACCAAGACTTCAGTTTAGAGACTAAGTTTTCCTTAAAGTGCCACCCTCGAGAGGGGTCATACATTTCGAAGAAGAAGGCGAGGCCAGACCTTTTTACGGCCTTATAGCCTAAATAACGGCTCTGCCGTCTAGTCTTAGTGGGATAAATCATGTGTTCCAAGTGCCCCAGATAAGAAAAGGTATGTTTGTTTCCAAGCACACTTCCAGTTATGGGGACTTAGCTCCTAGCCCCAACCTTAGCTACAAAGGGAAAATCAGAGTATAACTTAGATCGAAAAGTTCGGTTACCCAGAAATAGACAGTTCCTCAGGGTGAAAGCCCTGTAGAGACATCACGGAAACAAAAATTCTTTGGGAGTTAGAGATCAAAGTTAACGAGCTATACCCAGATCTACCAGTTACAGACACACAAATTTCGAGGACAAATTTTTTGTTTAAGGAGGGTAGATTGTAACACCCCGCAGTTTTTGCCTTAAGAAAATCCAGTAATAGAAATACTGAGACGTTACGTAGGTCCCTATTTCTGGATAAGAAAATTCTGGTAATGTTTAAAAAAAATCATGGTTTCTAAAGTATCAAGTCTCACGGGTGAATTGAAAATTCATGAGTTTTTAAAATTTGATTCGGCCCGATTAATAAATGAATGATTTCGAAAATTTACATTTGAGGAACGAAAGATTCGAAAGTCATAACGTGCATATCATATGACGTGATTGGTTAAAATTACGTGGAGTATTATATCATATGACATATGAAATTTTAATGTCCTATAGTAATTCGAATTATTTCGAATTTCAAAGTATATGTCATTTTTTTTAATTCTCGGTTGAGCATATACGTGTAATTATAATTAATTACTATATGCTAAGTATATGATATGCTATTATATGTCAAGATATGTATTTTATTAGGTATGTGTGTGTGCCTTGTATGTGTATCATGTGTGTGGGCTAGTAATAGTCCACACAATATTTTCATGTGTGATATTATTTATTATCAAATAGTTAAAGATAATTTTGGGTTCAAAAATCAGCCATAAGGGGGTCTAAGTGGTGGAAATGATGGCTAGGAGAGAGGGAGTGTAAGAGTGTGTAAGAAAGTATGCACATGCATTGGTGCATGTCATATCATGATCACAATCCTACCTTTGCTATCCCCTCTACCCTTATGAATGACCAGCCCTCTCCCATACTCTCTTATTCAGATTTTTATCTCCCAAGGAGAGTCATTCTCTCCCCTTAATCTTCAATTTTCGTAGCCTCTTACCTCCTCCATCAAAAACATCATTTTTCTTCCATTTTCAAGCTCAAACATGGAGAAAACTCATTCTAACCTCAAGCACCACCAAGGCAGCCCCTTTTTGTAGGGATGACATATGTCTAGCCCTCGCCCCGAGGATCTATCTTGGATATTTAATTCACCATACATTGATTATAAACCTAGCATGCGTCTATATTATTAATTGCAACACGTAGGGGTTTTCACGTGTTTACCTTTGGATCCGCCTGGTCGATCGAGCGGGATGAGCGGATCAAGCGGTGGAGACTCGTGCTTTGACCTTCCGATCAGTATCCGGTTGCCCAATCTCCAGCGTCGAGTGAGGGCGATCTATGGAGAATGCTTGAGAAAATCACCAATACTCTCACAATGCTCTCGAAAATTCTCTCTCAATCACTATGAGATTACCAAAATTTGTGTAGGATTAATGAGCATTAACTAGACTTTATCTCTTACCTTATATTTATAATGCATTACCATAATCCCACAAGGAAAGGATTTATGCATATCCATAAATATAATAATATCCTTATAGGATAAAGAGAATAAAATCTTGCCTTTGGGAGCATACTGAGGGGCACCGATTTTACTAAGCCAGGGGCTGGATGGGCCGACCAGGGATCAAATGCAAGGAATAAAGATGGGCCTCAAATAAATTAATTATCTTATGTTCAACCGAACATAAATTAATTTATAAACATTTATTCATGCCACTAGAGAATAAATCTTGACTTACCCTTTATTAGAAGGTGAGTCGGGCTTGCACTTAGACATTCTGAATCCGTATTTAAGATATCAAGCGTCCATTAATTACTTATAGCAATCATTGCTTAAAATAATTAATATCTTTAATTCCTTAAGTAGTACCACTCAACCTTATTATTGTACTTGAGCTAACTCGACTGCGGGGTTTAGTCTGATAAACCTTTGAGTTCTTAAGGGGCGTCATAATCCTAAGCGGATACGGTGACTCGTCTGAGATAACTAGCATGACATACAAGCACCTTGTCACCACCAAAGATGCGGAGAATATTGGGTTAGAACATATAACCCTCACCCATAACAAGTCAAAGTGATGGTCAAGAACTCATACTCATCTAATACCTTATCGAGGTTTAGATCATCGTAAGTCACTGAGATCTTGGTTCTTCACTACGGCGGATAGAAGAACACATCTCATCGTGATCCTTCAATACGTCGAGACGCGTACCGGCATAGACAAACAACCAAGTCAAGTCACTTCTTATCTATACATGACTATACCGACAACTCGTCCTCAAGTTGTCTCGGTGTGAAACTTTTATATCTCATTAAGCAACCAATCATACGGACTTACGTGATCTTCTACACACTGTATGATCTAACTTATATATGAGATAAGGGGACACGATATATGCAATCAAGTATTCAATTCGGATAGGAGATTGTAATAGTGGTAACAGAAACATTGTATACAAGCTCGACCAAAGCGCTTTCGGTAGATACAATCCGACAATCTCCCACTTATACTAAAGCAAACTTTTAGTATACAATGTGTCTCTCTACTAGCTATTACAAACAACCATCACTTTGCTTCTCCCACTTATACAAAAGTTTCCTTTCTAAGTGGGTGCCATCAAGCGCAATCGAGTCCTCTAACGTGTCGATCGTAGACTTTTGCGGCGGAGCTCTTCGTGAATGGATCCGCTAGATTTTCCGTTGTATCAATCTTTTCAATCAACACGTCACCTCGTCTATCGATTTCTCGTATGACATGGTACTTTCTCTCTATGTGTTTGGTCGCCTTGTGGGTCCGTGGTTCTTTCGAGTTTGCACTTCGCACGAGTTATCACGATAAACTATGATACTCTTGGGCAAACCGGTACCACACCTAGATCCATGAGGTAGTTCTTGAACCATCTGACCTCCTTAGAAGCCTCAAGCGGCTACATATTCGGCTTCCATGGTAGAGTCCGCAATGCATCATTTGCTTTGCACTCCTTGGATACGGCTCCACCTCCCAAGGTAAACACATAGCCAGGGTAGACTTTTCTCATCACGGTCACTTGGAAATCCGAGTCTGTATAACCCAAAGGCAATAGACTATCTCGCATGGTAAACTAGCCTATAATCTCGAGTCCTTTCGGTGTACTTGAGTATATGCTTCTTGCAGTCCAATGAGCTTGTCGAGGTTAGGCGATATCTAGCTACTATACACCGCATAGAAGATATCGGGCCTCGTGCATAGCATTACGTACATGAGACTTCCTACGGCGGAAGCGTAAGGAACTTGTCTCATTTCCTCTATCTCCTTTGTCGTCATAGGTATTGCGTCTTAGATAAAGAACGCCATGTATGCGAAGGTAGCAATCCTTTATTGGTCTGCATACTAAAACGAGTAATCACAAGATCGATGTAAGGCGCCGAGATAAGCTCAACATTTTCTTCTTGCGATCTCGGTAAACCTTGATCCCAAGAATGTCTGCCTGCATCTCTTAAGTCTTTCATTTGAAACCGATCGGATAGCCAACTCTTTACGTCGATAATGACTTCACGTTGTTGCCAACTAGAAGGATGTCATCTACATAAAGTGCAAGAAATACCACATCCTTTGCTGACATCTAACCGATACACACAACTCTCGCTAGCAACCTGGGTAAATCCATAGGACTTGACCACCTCGTCAAAGCGTAAGTTCCATGACCGAGGGCTGCTTAAGTCCATAAATGGACTTCTTAAGCTTCCATACTAGATGCTCTTCACCCTTCACCACATAACCTTCAAAGTTGCCGCATATAGATGTCTCTACCTTCCTCAAGGTAACCGCTTAGAAAAGCGGTTTTAACATCCATTTGCCAAACCTCTAGGTTCAGTGGGGTGCTATGGCCGTAAGAATTACGATGGACTTGAGCATTGCTACGGTGAAAAGGTCTCATCGAAATCGATGCCCTCGACTGAGAGTACCCTTCGCCACAAGTCCGGCTTTAAAAGACGAAACCTCTCCATCGGAATCTCTCTTCCTCTTGTATATCCACTTACTACCTACGGCTTCCTTGCCATCTCGTAGAGGTGTCTTTTCATATACATCCATAGCCGTTATGGACTCCATTTCTAAGTCCATAGCGGTGTGCCGTAATCTTGCATCAATATCTTGTATCGCCTCCTTGTATGTCCATGGGTCGATTATTGCTGTTCGTTTTCGGGACTAAATCCGAAGATTCACCCACGAACATAAATCGCTCGGGTTGACGAACAACCCTCCCACTACGACGAGGCGCCAGCACAATAGCGGCGGTGGGTGCGGTAACTTGTGGTTCTCTATCTTACAAAACTTCTTTGGGTAGGTACCACTTATGCGGTCGGTATCTCCGGTGGAATTCACCCACTTCAATTTCTTGAAGTATCCGGTGTCGATCCTCCCACTAGACTCGACATCTCATACCTTTGGCCTAATCGGTGGTGGAATACGATCCTCTTCTAATTCTTGAAGAATGATTTCAACTTTGATTTATGATTTTCATGTAGTCCTCTTCTAAGAATCGAGCATTAGTGCTAATAATGACCTTCTCGATCCTTGGGACTATAGAATAAACCACCATTTGTTCCTCTAGGATAGCGATAAACGACGCTGCGTCGGATCTAGCCTCCAACTTGTCGCCTTTTCTTGTTCAAAGACACATGTCTTTGGGCGCCCCATATCCATATGTGGCTTAAACTAGTCATACCAAACCACAACTCGAAAGGGTCTTTTCGATGACTTGGAAGGTACTAGATTTAGCAAGTATGCATTTGTTTCTAAAGCATACCCCGTAAGCGAAATAGGCAATCCGCATAGCTCATCATTGATCTAACCATTTCCAAAAGAGTCCTATTTCTTCGCTCGACACACCATTTTGTTGTGGTGTGCCCGATGAAGTCTTGTTTGGGATGTAATCCCACACTTCACTAGATAGTCCATAAACTCGTTCTTGAGGTATTCGCCACCGCGATCGTAACGCAATGACTTGATAATTTTACCTAGCTTCGTCTCCACTTCCGCCTTGAACTCTTTGAATTCTCAAAACATTCGGACTTGCGGTGAAGCGGTATATGTATCCGCACCTTGAGTAATTGTCAATGAAAGTGACAAAATACTGTACCCTCCACGAGCTTGTGTGGACATTAGTCCACAAGTCGAATGGACTAGCTCTAACATTTCTTTGGCTCTATAACCCTCGCTTTGCGGTCAGTGACATCTTACCTTATATAGGATTCGCAGATCGCGAGCAGAGTAACCGTGAGATTACCCAATGCTCCATTCTTAGCCGTCTTTGGATCCTATTTAGATTGATGTGACCTAATCTAAGATGCCGAGAGAAAAGTAGTGTCATCTTCTTGAAGAAAACTTTCTCTTTTTAGGGTTTGATGAAGATGCAACATAGTTATAGGTATTATGTTTTGCGAAATAGTATAAAGCGAATTATATAAAGTGCCAACACGATAACCGTCATTTCTTATGATAGAAACACCACTATCAAAATAATGAATATCCATGAGTAAATAATTTGAAAGCAAACAAGGTTCACCGAAAATCCGGCACATATAAAGCGTCTTTCAAAACTAAAGCTGTTGTTCAAAACACAAAGAAACATCTCCAAGCGCAAGCGCCTCGACTTTCGTCGCGTTGCCCATGGAGATCGTTATCTCGCCATCAAACGACTCCTTGTCGCGGGAACCCACGCAAGGTGTAACAAACATGATCGATTGCGTCTTATCTACTACCCAAGAATGGGTAGAACAAGTCGCTAAACATGTTTCCGTTACTAAAGCAAACGACGATACCTTGAGCATAGGGCACTTGGCCTTCCAATGCCCGATCACCGCACTTGAAGCACTTGCCCTTCTCCTTTGTCTTCTTGAGCCTCGGTGGCAACCACGTTCTTGTTCCCATTACTCCTCTGTTTGCCTTGCCTCTTCCACCTTTGGTACCCTTTTCTTTTCCATTTTGCAACGAAAATTTTGAGCCCTTAGATGTGCTAGCAAGAGCATGTGCTCCTTTTCCCATAACTCCTTCCGCAAAGAACGAGATCATTAAGCAACCGACTAAGTGTAAACTCGGTCTTGCTCATGATCGCATTCACGAAAGTTCTCAAAAGACATGGGCGGTGTATTGAGGATGATATCGACCTTGGCCGCCGTCAATACCTCCTCCCAACCGATCAAGACTATCAATGAGATGAGTCATGTTGGAGACATGTTCATGGACCGAACTTCCTTCTTCCATCTTACACGCCAAGATTTCTCTCATTGTGTGGGCGGATCGTCCGATCCGATCGCCCAAACTTACTCTCGAGACTTGACCAAATATCGATCGCGTCTACCATCGGATCGATCTTGCGGTGTAAACCTTTGGACATAGTAGTCATCATATAGCATTTAGCCATATTGTTCGACTTATTCCAAAGTCCGCTTGACTCTCGCTTTCATTAGTCGATCGTCGATAAGGGCATCGGGTTTAGGAGTAGTGAGAACAAACATGTGTTCTTCAAATGATAAGAACATATTCCATGTTTCGCGTTCCACTCGATAAAATTTGGACCGGATAGCAGTTTTTGTGCGAGCATATTGATAATCGAGTAAGAGACATATACGAAAAGATAATGAAAAACACATAAGCATACGATCGCACATAATTAAGTAACAATAATATTGTAACCTTTTGATAAAACAATATTAATTGAAACCTCCAATCGCCAAGGAATCCCACATGCAAGCCACGCGTGTGGATGTTTACATGAACCCCTCGACCGGACTAAAATATACCTTTAGTCGTTTAATTTCAATCCTTGTCAACTTAACCTTACGACAAATGAAATTAACGATTGGACCTTACTAGACCACATCACTATCGCAAGAAGGGACTTGGCGGAAGTTGTACTCGAGGTGATGTCAAGCAATGACCACATTTTAACAAAGAAAATGAATTCTTAGAATTGGCATACCACTCGGACCATACCGCTTCCAATTCAAATTCTTTTGTTATCTCATTTTATATCTATCTCTAGAGAACTAATGAAAATCGCACACGCAGCACAGCGTGTGGGCGTTTACATGAAACTCCCACTTCTCAATAGATTTAAAATGTTTTATTTAGAAATCTCATCTAACAAACTTATGATAAGCAGTGCAAGCAAGCCACGCGTGTGGACGTTTACTCGTAGTGCGATATCACTTTGTTTAGAGATTAAAGGTGGAGGTCTTGACATTTTAATTTGGAAAATTAATATGTCGGGTTGCTTTGCTTAGTCTTTTGTTCAAAAGGTTTGTCCATGCAGATCACGTAATCCTAGCATGCTTGTCTATAGAACTCAACATGTAAAACATGCTCAGTAATTCTAAAAATGCTTGAAAACGCGATAAACCTAGCATGCTTACTATGCGCGTCAATTACGAAAACACATAATGGTTTGTCTCGTAATTTAAACATACATAGCGCTATCTTGCATAATTTAAACATCCACGACATGCAATGAGCGATAAAAATAAAATAAAAGCGTTCGCCGTGGCCACTCGTGGAACCCGCACTTTCATGCCTAATCTATTACATAGAATTGCAAAATGCAATTAAATCTCAAAAGGCCTCGCGTGCACGGCACGGACCGGATTCGTCAAAGCGGATTCGGTGGAAAAATGGATCAGGCTAATAAGCGGGTCGGGGGCGAACCCGGTCGGCTCGACCCGAACAAACGGGCCGGTCGGAACCTGGGGTTTGGGCCAGCTGAACCACAACCCCATGCGCCAAAGACAAAGACCGCCGTCGCTTCCGCTCGCCGAGAAAACTCGGCGACTTTGAGGTTTCCTGCGCGAGTCTCGGGCTGAGGCCGCCGAGCACCGCCGAGGTCTCGCGAGATTCGTGCGCCTCGCGTCGCCCGTCGTGCAGCCTGCCGAGCACGCTCTGAGGTTTCAGCGCTTTTAAGCCGCGGCCGTGCGCCGTATTGCCGAGACCGCTGCGTGCGGCTGCCGAGGCACTGCAAGACAGCGTCTCCTCGCCGCCGAGCGCCGTGCACATGCCGAGACCTCGTTGAGGTTTCCCGCGGTTTCTTCCGAAGCGCCTCCAGGAACCCGCGAAAGTCGCGTGCCCCGCCGCCCGCCTTGACCACGTTGAGGTTTCCGCCGAGCGCCGAGGCGAGCCACCCAAGCTTCTTGCCCGATGGTGCCGCCGCCTGCCAGACGCGCCCGGCGCCCGACGCACGCCGCCGAAGCGGTGCCGAGGACACGCGACTGATGGCGCGCCCGCACCGCCGCTCGCTGCGGCGGTGCGCTGCGTTGCCATGCGCGCGCGGCCGCCCGTCCGCTGCCGCCGAGGACGCGCCGCAGCGCCGAGGGCTGTCGTCGTCCGGTTTCTCCGGTGATTCTTCGTCGTCTCGTTTTTGTGCTTTCGTCTCGCGTTTTCTTTTCTGGATAAGATTTACATGAAAAATCTAATCTAACCACGGATTTTCTCGTGGTGAAAAACAAAACCCAACAAAAACAAAAAAGGAGCTACGATGAGCGAAAGATCCACAATTAATTAAGCGCACGTAATAATCAAGCGTGAATTAATCATACGAGCCAAGATTCGATCCCGTGCTACGATACCAATGTAGGGATGACGATATGTCAGCCTCGCCCGAGGATCTATCTTGGATATTTAATTCACCATACATTAATTATAAACCTAGATGCGTCTATATTATTAATTGCAACACGTAGGGGTTTTCACGTGTTTACCTTTGGATCCGCTCGGGTCGATCGAAGCGGGATGAACGGATAAAGCGGTCGAGACTCGTGCTTTGACCTTCGGATCGTATCCCGGTTGCCCAATCTCCAACGCGTCGAGTGAGGGCGATCTATGGAGAATGCTTCGGAAAATCACCCAATACTCTCACAATGCTCTCAAAAATTCTCTCTCAATCACTATGAGATTACCGAAAATTTGTGTAGGATTAATGAGCATTAACCTAGAATTTATCTCTTACCTTATATTTATAATGCATTACCATAATCCCACAAGGAAAGGATTTATGCATATCCCATAAATATAATAATATCCTTATAGGATAAAGAGAATAAAATCTTGCCTTTGGGAGCATACAAGGGGGCGCCGATTTTACTAAGCCAAGGGGCCTGGATGGGCCAGCCCAGGGATCAAATGCAAGGAATAAAGATGGGCCTCAAATAAATTAATTATCTTATGTTCAGCCCAGAACATAAATTAATTTATAAACATTTATTCATGCCACTAGAGAATAAATGCTGACTTACCCCTTTATTACCGAAGGTGAGTCGGGCTTGCACTTAGACATTACGAATCCCCGTATTTAAGATATCGAACGTCCATTAATTATTTATAGCAATCTGACTGCTTAAAATAATTAATATCTTTAATTCCTTAAGTAGTACCACTCAACCTTATTATTGTACTTGAGCTAACTCAACCTGCAGGGTTTAGTACAATAAACCTTTTGAGCTCCTTAAGGGGACGTCATCATCCTAAGCGGATACGGTGACTCGTCTGAGATAACTAGCATCACATACAAGCACCGCCACCACCCAAGATGCGGAGAATATTGGGTTAGAACATATAACCTCACCCATAACAAGCAAAGTGATGGTCGAACTCATACTCATCTAATACCTTATCGAGGTTTAGATCATCGTAAGTCACCGAGATCTTGGTTCTTCACTACGGCGGATAGAAGAACACATCTCACTGTGATCCTTCAATACGTCGAGGCGTATCAAAGATAGACAAGCAACCAAGTCAAGTCACTTCTTATCTATACTGCTTTATACCGACAACTCGTCCTCAAGTTGTCTCGGTGTGAAACTTTTATATCTCATTGTTTAACCAATCATACGGACTTCGTGATCTTCACACAATCGTATGATCTAACTTATATATGAGATAAGGGGACACGGATATATGAAATCAAGTATTCAATTCAGGATAGGAGATTGTAATAGTGGTAACAGGAAACATTGTATACAAGCTCAACCAAAACTGCTTTCAGTATACAAATCCAACACTTTTCCCCCATATTATCATCATTTTCAAGAGCTTGGAGGGAGAATAAAGAGCTAGGAAGAAGAAGGAAGAGAGTTCGAAGGAGATAGAGAGTGAGAGAGACGTTTATGGAAGCTGGTAGAGGTATTGGCTTTCTCTATTCTTTTTTTTCGAATGACCGATTATTTTTCTTGTTGGAGGTGTCCTCTCTAGTTTCATACTAGTTTTAAGTTGTTGGTGGTAGTGGTTTTTGAAATAATCGGTGGAAGGGAGATGGATACATGAGAACGGAGTCTCGGTGTCATATATGTGTAGTTTTGTGTTAATATGTGTTGGTATGTGACTTTGGCTTGTCAAAATATTGTTGCATGTATGATCTAGCATGATATATATGTTCCAATATGTTCATATCACGTTTTATAGAAGCCTACAAGCTTTCTAAGCTTGGAATCATATGTAGCTATTTATTTTGAAGTATATGAAAACTGCAGTAAGCTACCCGAAACTATGGAAAGTGGCGTGATGTTTTTGACTATGTTAAAGTGCTTAGATGATTCTGTATTTTTAACCATATGTATATATATTAGTTGTAAACACGCATACAAAATTTCAGATACATCCGAGTTCATTTTCTATTTTTCAAAAATTCATTTTTAAAGTTACGCTTTTCTGCCGAGAGAAAGATGGACCTCGGAATAAAAATTATTTCTCCCAAACCAAGATGATTTTTTCACTAAAACCAGAGCAAGTGTAAAAAGACACATATATCTTTGATTTAGTACTTGTTTCATAATTTTTGGCCTATTATTTTTGCCGTGGTGATTTTTACAAAATGTACAAACAGCCCAGTGGCTTTCCGAAAATATTCTTGGAATATTCTGTTTTAAAAAGAAATCTCTTAGAGTTCAAGAAAGACTCTGGATACCAAATTTTTATAGAATATAAATGAGATCAATAGCTTTCCATAATGACCACTCTCATATTTTTTGATAAATACACGATTTACTATGAATTTTTGAAGTCCAGTGTGCATTTTATAAAAATGAGAAACTTACTGTAATTAGACAAATTTTCTCTATGTGTTGGGAAAACATGAGAAAACCCATGTTTGTGAGTTTTTATGACTTATGAAGGGTGTTGAGGTATTATCACCTAAGTATAAGTATATGAGTATGATTCATGATTTTTGAGACAAAAAGTCCAATCTTATTATTTATAAAGTGAATAAAGGGTGGTCGTGGTTTTATGTGTACATATATGTCTAAACATGACTACGTGACACATGAATGTGCATCACGAAATGAGCATACGTTTTATCAAGCATGACTTCGTATTATGGTAAATTAACAAAACATGACATAGGGTCATGATGCATTCGTGTTTTTAAAAGTGACATCAAGTTTTGCCAAGTCATGATTTCTAAGAAATATGAGTATGAAACTTGTGATTAAAAAAAGGTACATTGCATATTGCATATTCATCATTCGTGAATAGATGAGAATGTATGTGAATGTATTGAACGTGAGTTCAAAGTATGAAAGTTAGTACCGGGAATAGGTAGACCTAGAACTGATATGTATGATGCGGCTAAGTTATATCATGTCATGAACTTAAGTCCTAAACTTGTCTTGTAGGACCTGTCAAGCAAAACGAAGAGATCAATCAGTTCACCGAGACGAGGTGGGTTATATTTTACAAGGTATCTTGGGTTAGTAAGCCCAAAGCTTTTAAATTTAAAGTTGTGAATGCATGCAAAATGTTTTGTTGCGTGCTTACTGTTGGACTAAAAAGATCACTAATAAAGTCCCTCGCAATCTAAAGAGGTCGTCCTAGCGAGCAAGCTAATCCGAGTCGTCTCTCAAGGAAAACTTAACAGGGCGTTACTATGTTACCACACGAAAGCAACTAAATCCCTAAACATTCTAATCACAAAGAGTTGTTTGATCGTCACTTTAAAACTGTAGATTACCTAGGCGAGGAATCATTAAGGAAAGAAAGACGAATTAACTATGTGGAAATTGACAAAGCAAATAAATAATCTAAACAAGAATTAAACCCTAGATTGAAGAACACGGAACCAACATGATGAACCCTAGACATAAATCGAATAGATTAAAGAAAGGACAAGAATAATTAAACAAATACCAATATTAATCAACACCAAAGCATAGAAATCAACATCAAAGAAATACGAGATGACGGAAGAAAGCGATGAAGAAATTTTACGAACAAAAACGAATGATGAAATTGAAATTAAAGTGTTCTGGAGTAGAAATCCAACAATGATAATCCTTACAATTAATATTCTTGAATCACAAAGATCAAAGAAAAATGCTTGAATTACTTGGGAAATTGTTCGCGTGGAGAGGAGGCGCTCAAGCGAAGGAAAAACTGAATAAAAAAAGAACTAGGGTTTTCACCGTTTTAAAACGTATATATAGCGCCCGAAAATTCACGCGCAGCGTCGGACGCGCGCGCTCAATAACAAGGTGAACGCTACCGCCTAACGCCGGACGACGCAGCGTCGTACTCGCGGCTCGGGCAGGTGTGCCGGCGGACGACTCGGCACGGATCGTCGACTTTCTGGACAATGTTCATTCTTTGCGCAGCGCCGGACGCGACGTAGTGTCGGACGGGAGAAGTCTGGATAACTTCACGACAGGAGTCCAGCGCCGGATGCACGAGCTCTCGGAATAAATCCAACTTTGGGCGCCCAGCGCCGTACGCAAGCCAGCGTCGGACGCGGGCTGTCTCGGGACGGGTCCAACTTGGGGCGCCCAGCGCCGGACGTGGGCCATCTCGGTACTCTTGAACTTCAGGCCTAGTGCCGGACGCGGGCGTTCTCTGGACTTTATCGCAGCACCGAATATGCTGGCGCGCCGGACGCGGTCTTCTCGATCACTTCCTTGCGACGTCAAGGCATACCCAACGCTGGCTACACCGAGTCCGGCGCTTGGGTGCGCTTTTATGCACAAAAAATGCTTAAACGGGATAATTCCCTACACAAAATGAAAACGAACACAATTCCAACAAAAGATATTCAAATATAAACAAATATGAATCAAATCATTTAAAACAAACAAGGAAAAACATAATAAAAACATGCAAAACAACTCCCCCACACTTAACTCTTTGCTTGTCCTCGAGCAAATTTTAGTTTCTTGAAAAGAATGGTACACATCGAATCAATACTTCAAATAGAATCAATCACATATTCACATCCTTTCAATGCATCTTAGTAATATAATTCTCAATACAATGATCCTCAATCCAAACATGTGACTTATCATAGAATAGTTGTGCTTTGACTCAAATATGATTTCAGAAATCAATATACAACTCACATGGTTCCCTTTCATGTAGGACATCCCAATGATAAAAATAAATAAAACGTGTGGAACTTAAAACCGATTATAGGACAATAATCGTTAGGTGAAACCTTCAAGTTATACACTCGAGTATCCTAACGTAGATAAATATACCCATCACATAGAGTCTCAATTCGAGAGACAACACAAGCAAGAGGGGTAGAGCCCTTTATTCGAATTTTAAGCCCACTTATTTCACAACTTTAATTATTTTCAGATTTCTTTTTCTTTTCTTTTCTTTTTCTTTTTCTTTTCCATCTTTTTTTTAAATCATACAAGAAAAGGGTCCCATGAATGAAGTATATGACAACCGATCACACATATTATCTAATCACAGCTTCCTAATCATGTCCCACAGTTCAAATTGACACATAAGTTTCATCACATTAAAAACCATATACCAAGACGCAATGAAATTCAGATCAAAACATAATTAATTCAACTTTAAGCATAATTCTTCACGCACCATTTATTTCAAGAACATAAAATCCTTTCTTATCCAAACATAAAGCTAAGAACAAAACACAAACGACAAAATAGAAAATGACACCTCCCACACTTAAAACAGGCAAGGTCCTCATTGCAGATAAACATAAAAGAGAACGGCAGGGCATCAAGCACGAAACAAAACCTACAAAAACATCAAACAAAGAAAAACAAAACAACTAAAGCAACACGACGCACACAAAAATAGAAATACACAAACACACCAATAGTGATGAATCACTATTGGTCAGACGGCGGTGGTGGAGGAGAAGCGCCATGAAATGTGGTCCACACGTTCCAACGAGCCTCAAGAGCAGCTATGCGCTGATTCTGCTCGATCATCTGCTTATTATATTGATTCAGCGCTGGTTCTGTTCATGCCACAATTGATTCTATTCGTCAAGACGTTGGTTTTGCTCGTCAAATTGGGAATAGATGTCTTGACGAAATTCTGTCCAGTGGCCAGGTAATTCACTCCTGAACTGGCTCAACTCTTCACGTATGGAATTATACCCTTGCCCTGATGCACCTTGCTGAAAAGGGAACCGTGGATGATTTGGATCGACATTGCTCTGAACGGGCTCTGTATCACCTCTTGCCTCGATATGCTGGTCGCCTTCATCTTCGGATTCAAGAGTAGTGTCAAAAATGACCATATCGCCCGAAGGCGCATGAGATGGTCCTGCACTTGCTGCTTGGGCTTCTGCGAGGTGCGCATGCATATATCTCTTCACACAATTCCTCGAATGAAGAGGCACAAGAATTGTCTCATTATACGCAAAAGGGGCGCCTCGAAGCTCGCTAAGATCAATCATCTTAGGTCGTATCAGATCTTGCCCAGGAATATGTCGCCATCATTATTAATGATCCCTAAGTGCACTGACAGACCAGTAGGGATTTGACACAAGGTTGGCCGATATTTCTTACGCCGCTGCACCATCTGCAAGTGTTCCCATATGAAGAATGTCGGCGAAACCTTTGTTTTCTTGACCGCACATGTGAGCAAGAAGACCTCAACAGTGTTAACCTTGTTGGCCTACTCATTCCCGAAAACATTAAAGGCGATGAATTTCTGCACCATAGCCAATGCTGCATCCTTAATGAATCCACTCGGCATTCCTAGTGAGGACCAGTTATTAAACCCCGATAATTTTTGCCAAGCTTTTCTCACATTAAATGTAGGGGTACACCACGTGCACCTGAAGTCGGGAATCCAAACACCCCCTTCATAATACGAGGCTTAACATCATACTCTTAACCCAACAGACGACATGTCATAGTATCGGATTCATCATCAAAATTCATTGTGCAATAGAATTCTAACAATAATGGAGAATAACCCGATAATTCCATCATAACATATTGCAGCAGTCCTAAATTTTTTAAATATTTCTTTATCTTATCTTCAAGACCCAAATTTTGCATCAATTGCCAATTGAATTGACGTGGATGAGTTATATCTTGATGTGCAAAACGCCGATAAAGCGTACCTTCCACTGGATTATAAATTGCAAATTTGGCTGAGTACATTATGCTGATATCTTCCACTGGTTCTTCCATAGGAACATCATCATCTCGAGGGTGACGGGAGCTGGATCCGGGAGCCTGTTTTGTTCGAACCATACTGATAAACGTGCGAGTGGGCACAGGATACCAGACGGAGGCTGAGCACTGGAGCTGGTAAACGAGGCGCACGGCACTAGATGCAGCGTCGGACGGAGAAGAGCGGGCGCTGGGGTAAGGGCACGCGGCATTGAAGGTAGCACCGGACGGGGGCATGCGGGCGCTGGGACAGCGTCGGACGGAGGAGCGAACGCCGGATGGAAGGTAGCAAGCACCGGACGGAGGAGAGCGGCATTGGGGCGCGGCGCGTGGCGCTGGATGGTAGCGCCAGATGAGTGAATAACGGTCATTGAGTTGTACGGTCTGAGTCTAAACGCCGGACGGAGGTCAGCGTTTGGCGTAGAATGCCGGACGTCGAGAGAGAGCGGGCACTGTTGCTGAACACGGAGCACCGGACGGATTGAGCGCACGGATGGCGGTGCGGCGTGAGGCAAGCAAAGCGCCGGACGATGAAGCGCGTGAGTCTTTGGGGTATGGTGGTGAACGCGGCAGCTTTGGCCGGGCGGAGTTCGGCCGGACGAGCGAGTAGTGCGGTGCTGGCTTTAACGTCGGACGGAGGTGAGCTCTGTGGCGCGGTGTGCGATGCACGGGCGGAGTGTAGCATCGGACGAGAACGAACAGGCACTGGGCGTGGCGGTGCTGAGCACGGAGCACCGGACGGAGGAGCGAGCAACGGGCGGGTAGCGCCGGATGGAGGAGATGAAGCGGGCGTTTTGAGAGAGAATGAGAGTTGCGCACGAGAGAGAGAGCTAGGGTTAGATTTACGCAACACTATATATAATTTTTTTTTATTAATAATGGACCCCCAGCGGTTTCATGGCGCAAAACTGGGTCGACTTCCTTGATTCGTTTCGCGCAGCGGTCTTGGGTTCGCCAGCGTCCGTGCCTGGGTGAAGTCTCATTTATGTTTCGCACCCAGCGCCGGTTTCACCGCGTCCGACGCTGGGTGAAGTATCTGTATTCTTTTTCAAAAGTACCCCAGCATCGGTTTCGATGCGTCCGGTGCCTGGGCTACCTCTCTTGACGAATTTTTTCAATGCTGGCAGTGCCGATTTGGGTGCGTCTGGTGCTTGGGTGTATTTTTCGGCTCGATGTTCCACGCTTCGTCTTTTTCGATCCATGTTCTAATTTTAGATAAAATAACTCCTCATCCTGCACCATACAAAACCAAAATAGAGACGAAAACACAAACAAAAACAAAAAGAAGGAAAACAATCAAAAGGAAAGGAACGGAAGAAACCAAACCAACACGTGGGTTGCCTCCCACGAAGCGCTTTTTACCGTCATTAGCTTGACGAGAATGGATCATGAAGACGGGGGGTCAGCAACGGAAATAGATTCCACCGTGACGATGGAGGTCGGACAAATGATCAGCCATATAATTTTCACTCCCTACGTCGAACTCCTGAAAGAGAAGTACCCAGCAGATCAACCTAGGCTTGGCTTGAGGTTTGGTTAACAAGTACCTCAAAGCTGCATGGTCACTATGGACAATCACTTTAGAACCTATGATATAAGGGCGAAACTTCTCTAAAGCAAACACCACAACTAACATCTCTTTCTCAGTGGTTGTGTAATTCACCTGTGCATGATTCAAGGTAGAACTAGCATATTAAATTACACGGAGCATCTTATCTACTCGTTGACCTAAAACAGCCCCTATGGCGTGATTGCTAGCATCACACATGATTTCAAAATGTTCATTCCAGTTCGGGGCTACAACCACGGGGGCACTAGTCAACTTTTCTTTCAACACAGAGAATGCATGCATGCAATCATGATCAAACACAAAAGGCACATCTTGGGCAAGCAAACGACACAAGGGTTGAGAGATTTTTGAAAAATCCTTAATGAACCTACGGTAGAAACCCGCATGCCCCAAGAAACTCCTAATCCCCTTTACATCAACAGGTGGGGGCATTTTTTAGATGACATCAATCTTAGCCCTTTCAACCTCAATCCCTTCACGAGACACCACATGCCCGAGTACTATACCACTATTAACCATGAAATGACTCTTTTCCCAACTTAAAGTTAAATTACTCTCGACATATCTATGTTTCAATCAAAAGTGTTCTCTTAATTGACTCATAATCGAATGAGGTATTCTAATAGGGTAAGATAACCCAAGTCGCCTCTCAAGGAAAACTTAACAGGGCTTATTATTCATGTCGCACACATAAAGCGGTAAAACCTAAACACTATAACACCAACAGGAGTATCCAACAACTCACATTTATACTTATTCCATATCAATAATCATCAATTCATGTTCACTTTCAATCTCAACCAAGTTCATAACATAAATCACCAACTTAGCATTAAACTTTAATTTTCAACTTTTCAAAATTCATATCCATAAAATCCTATAAATTCAACTTAAGCATTATTTTTTATCATATATCTCAAATATCATATCAAATACATCAAATAAAATCAAGAAATCAAAGTTCAAAACATCCCCTTAATTTTTGAAAATTCCAACTTTATTCATATGCATGAATTAAATTCTTGTAAATTCATATTATGCATTATATATACCCTAAAGCTCAAATATCATGCCAAATAGATCAAATAAAATTAAAATCTTCAAGTTCCAATTGTCCTTAGTTTTCGAAAATTTTAGGGTTTTTAGTATGCATGTTTTAATTTCTATTTCTTTAATCATGTTGTTTATTTCCATTTCTAAACATATATCTAAGCTTAATTCAACTAAATCACATCATATACTTCACATACAAAAAATTAGGGTTCATATTCAACACTTTAATTTACCAACTTTAGGAAATGAAAGAATTAAAACCATAGATCATGTTAATTATACATAATAAGCATAATTAAATCAATAAACATAACAAAAATTAAACAAATCAACCTTAAATTGATCACATAATTTTCGAAAACTCTAACTATATAAAACATCATATTCTTCAATTTAAATCATGAAAACTTCGCTTAAATAAAGTATTTACCTTACTTGAAGTGATTTTCCACCAATTTCCCACTTAAATATGAATTAAAATTGAAAATAAATTTTTTTGGTGTGTGTTTGTGTGTGAGGGCCGAAACTTAGGGAAGAAATAAGGAGGATGATGATCTTATGTTCTTAGAAAATTTCTAGAATGTTTATTTGCATTTAAATGTAATTTGTATTCATTTCATTAAAATTTGACACAAATTTCCATAATTTATAATTATACCTCTAATATTACTAATGTCAACCTTAATATCCTTTAATATATAAAACCATATTTCTAATAATTATTAGAATTCAAAGCAATTTATTTCCATGATTGAAATTAAATTCATATAACATAAATTAAATTCTTTCATATGTTAAAATTCAAATAATTATACTCATACTTCTTTAATTTCAAAAATCATACAAAATAATTCTTTTATCACTAAATATAAGAAATAAATTTATTCAAATCATTTAATAGCTTGAACAATAATTCATCTCATTTTATAAGAAAATTAACATGCAAAAATAATTAATGCATTTCATAGCACAATTTCTATTTAATAACATTTTTCATTCAAACACACATTAAAAATCATAATTCTCATATTTGATCATAATAAAACTCATTTCTAATTAATCTCTACATCTTCTAATATCGATTCCTTCGATTAAGATTTAATCGAATTTCTATCGTTTAATAATCGATTATGCACTTCTTTATAATTTATTAAGAAATAAATACTTTTAAGCCTCTAATTATCCTTAATTAGGGTATAACTAAGAATTAAAGATCTTCGGGTTACTACATTCCCTCCCCCTTAAAATAATTTCGTCCTCGAAATTTCGTACCTTTGAAAATAACTCTGGATATTTTTCTTTCATCTGATCTTCTAATTCCCATGTTGCTTCTTCTAGACCGTGGCGATTCCATTGAACTTTTACTAAGGGAATGGACTTATTCCTTAGCTTCTGCTCTTTTCTATCTAGAATGCATTCTGGTCTTTCCTCATAACTCAAGTCTGGCTCAAGAATGATCTCCTCTTGATGTATTATATGCTTAGGATCATAGATATATTTCTTGAGCTGAGACACATGGAACACGTCATGAATATTACCGAAGCTAGGTGGCAGAGCTAGTTGGTAAGCAACTGGTCCCACTTTCTCTAAAATCTCATAAGGCCCAATAAATCTTGGCTTAAGTTTTCCTTTAATTCCGAAGCGATGAAATCCTTTGGTTGGCGAGACTTTTTAGAAAAACTTTATCTCCTGCTTCAAATCTTAATTCAGATCGACGGTTGTCTGCATAGGATTTCTGTCTATCTTGAGCTTCTTGCATCCTTTTTCTGATCTGCTTAACAATATGAATCATTTCTTCTATAGCCTCTGGGCCTAGAACGTTTCTTTCTCCAACTTCATCCCAATAGAGGGGTGATCTACAATTTTTTCCGTATAAAGCTTAAAATGGCGCCATTTTAATCGTAACCTGATAGCTGTTGTTATATGCGAATTCAACCAACGGCAGGGTTTGTTCCCATTGATCACTTCTATCTAACACTACTGTTCTAAGCATATCTTCTAGCGTCTGGATGGTTCTTTCTGTTTGGCCATCAGTTTGTGGGTGGAATGCTGTACTAAAATTCAATTTAGTACCCAATTCTTTTTGAAAACTCACCCAGAACCGTGAGGTGAATTTGGCGTCGCGATCCGAAGTAATCAAAATCGGCACTCCATGCAATCACACTATTTCTCGTATATAAATATATGCCAATTTGTCCGCTCCATAAGTAACAGGGATCGGAATAAAGTGAGCACTCTTCGTTAATCGATCAACTATTACCCAAATCGTTGTGTTTCCACGTTTGACTTGGGCAATCCCATCTCAAAGTCCATTGCTACATGATCCCATTTCCATTTTGGAATTTCCAGAGGGTGCAATTTTCCATGTGGTCTTTGATGGAGTGCTTTGACTTGCTGACATGCCAAACATCGTTCGACGAAAGATGTTATTTCTCTTTTCATTCATGTCCAGAGGAAATGCTGCTTCAGATCTCTGTACATCTTGGTGTTCCCGGGATGAGCAGAATACGGAGCATTATGAGCTTCGCTCATAATCTCATCTTTTAGCTTAATATCATTGGGCACATAAATACAATTTCCTAACATAATTGCGTTATCTTCAGCTTCTCTGTAGCTCGGTAGATCTCCTGTTTTGATTTTCATTCGTAACTTCTCGAGTTGATCATCACGTCGCTGTGCTTCAACTATTCGAGCCCTTATATCCGGTACAATAACTAATGTTGCGATGATACCTCGAATAGTCTGTGGAGGCAATATTATCTCCAACCTCATCTTTTCGAAATCGCGAATCAATTCATCTTTTTCGGTTAGGAGATATCCTAATCTTTCCTGACTTTTTCGGCTTAACGCGTCAGCGACAACATTTGCTTTTCCGGGATGGTACTTAATTTCACAATCATAATCTTTAACCAATTCTAGCCATCTTCGTTGTTGCATATTCGGATCCTTTTGTTCAAGAAATACTTGAGACTTTTATGATCCGTATAGATCTCACATTTTGATCCATCGAGATAATGTCTCGGATCTTTAATGCGTGAGCGATGCGGTGGCTAACTCAAGTCATGCGTAGGATAATTAAGCTCATGAGGTCTTAATTGGCGCGAGACGTACGCGATTACTTTTCCATCTTGCATTAAGACACCCCCGATTTCTTTCTTCGATGCATCTGTATAAAGAGTGTACTCTTTATCGGGATCTGGTATTATCAATACCGGTGCAGAAGTCAGCTTGTCCTTGAGTTCCTGAAAGCTATTTTCACATTCTTGGGTCCATCGAAACTTCACTCCTTCCGGCGGTTGGGTCATAGGTTCAGCAATTTACTGAAAATCCTTCAATGAATCTTCTATAATATCCTGCTAGGCCTAAGAAACTGCGAATCTCGTTCTGAGTTGATGGGGTCTTCCATTCTAGCACTGCTTGCACTTTTTTCGGATCAACTTTGATTCCTTCCGCTGAAACGATGTGGCCGAGAAAATTCACTTCTCGGAGCCAGAATTCACATTTACTGAACTTGGCGTATAATTTTTTTGTTCTCAACTTTTCTAGCACCATTATTAAATGCATTTCATGTTCCAGCTCGCTTTTCGAATAAATTAGAATATTATCAATAAATACTAGAACGAACTTATCAAGGTATTCATGGAATACTCGGTTCATCAAGTCCATGAATACAGTTGGAGCATTTGTCAACCTAAATGGCATCACCACAAATTCGTAGTGGCCATATCTCATCCGAAAAGTTGTCTTAGGTATATCTTCTGATTTAACCTTCAGCTGATGATATCCGGATATTAGGTCGATCTTTGACAACACACGGGCTTCTCTAAGTTGATCGAATAGATCATCTATTCGAGGGAGAGGGTACTTATTCTTTAATGTCAATTTATTCAACTCCCTGTAATCGATACACATCCTTAAGGTATCATCTTTCTTCTTGACAAAGAGGATTGGTGCTCGTGGCGGCCGATCGGGTGAATAAAACCCATGTCTAAAAGTTCTTGTAACTGAACCTTCAACTCTTGAAGTTCCTTTGGTGCCATTCGATAAGGAGATTTCGACACAGGTGTCGATCCAGGTTTGAGATCTATCATAAAATCTAACTGCCTATCCGGGTAAGCCTGGCAATTTCTCCGGAAAAATTCTAGATATTCTCTTACCACAGGTACCTCTTCTATTTTCTTTTCCATCTTATCCTTTTCATTCAGGTATACTAGATAAACATGATTTTCTTTGCATCTTATCATCTTCTCCATCTGCAAAGCGGATACGATGGGAATCCATCTCTTCTTTTCATCTATCCCATAAAAACAAGTGGATTCTTTCCCAGGTGGCTGAAAGGCTATCTCTCATTTTTCACAATGAATCCTAGCAAAATTTTTAGTCAACCAATCCATCCCTAGGATCAAGTCTACATCCCTCATTGGCAATAAACGCAACGATTCAGTTTTTAACTTTAGGGATCCTAACTCAAATTCTAAGTTAGGACATACTTGGTTAACTAAAGCTGACCCGCCTAAAGGGGTAGACACATTAAATTTCGATTCAGCTTGTTTTATGGGAAGCCCAAAAGCAGTTACACATGCAGATGAAATAATTGAATGCGAGGCTCCAGTATAAAAAAGAATAAGGATAGGTACGCCATTCAGACATCCCATACCTGTTAAATTTCTGGAGTTCTCTTCAGGATGCATCTGATGGATAGCATAAGCTCGAGGAGTCTGCACTTGAAAGGGAAGGAGGTTGAATCTGAATTGGGGTGTTATCCTGAACCGATGGTACAGAAGGTTGTGGGTATTGCAATTGGGGTTGGAAAGAATATCCAGCAATTGCTTTCAGAGGTTGGGTGGATTTTGAAGGAGTCTTTCGTCCACTACTCCTCGGCACGTTGGTACGATTCGGACAATTAAAAGAGTAATGGCCGAATTTTCCGCAGGTGTAACAATTGTTGCTTCCCAAACGACATATCCATGAATGAGCTTTCCCACATTGGGAACATACCGGCACTCTTAATTGACCGCGAGGAGGTTGAGGAAATCCTTGGAAGGGTGGTCGAAATGACCTTTTTGACGGTTGACCAGGCCTTTGGAAAGGCCTCTTTGCTGCAAAACTCTTGTCTTCCCACTTTCATTTTCCTTTAAATCTCTGCTCTGTTGGTCCAGACTTTGAGGAAAGTTGAGTCTGAGTTGAGGCAGGTGGCTCGAACTTTTCAGCTTGCAATTCCATTTCCATATCTAACGCTCGATTTAGCGTTTCCGCATACGTCAGAGAAGGTTGCGCAGCTAACACGATCCGGATCTTTTGTCGTAGTCCTGAACGAAACAGCTCAGCCATCTTCTCATCTATTCCACCTTATACGGCGCATATCGTGCTAGAGGACAAAATTCTCTGTCATATTCCGCTACTGTCTTAGAGCCCTGTTTTAAGTTCATGAATTCGATCTCCTTCTGCTTCCTGTAGCTGCGAGGAATAAACTTTACATATAGCTCTTCTTTGAATCTTTCCCATGTTAAACTTTCTAACTGGACTGCAGTACATGTTTTCTGGCGGGATTCCCACCAATAATCAGTTGGTCCCTTCAGAAAAAACCCTACACACAGAAGACACTACGGATCCGTGCATTCTAAAAATCTGAAAATCTTTTCTATAGATCTGACCCACTCTTCTGCTTCGGCAGGATTGCCAGCCCTAGTGAAAGTTGGTGGATTCTGTTTGAGAAATAATTCAGAAATTTTTCTTACAGGTCGAGGGGGTGAAGGGGCATGCTCAGTTGATGGGGTTGTAGCACTTTGTTGAGCTTCTACTGAAGTTGATTCACTTCTTCTTCTTGGAGGCATTCTATAATTTAAGAAAATAGAAAGTTTTCACAATATTTAACAAGATATCAATACAAAAGGGAACAACATCTTCACAATAGGGTTACAATCAAATGGTTAAGCATAAAATTAATTAGAGCAAGAATGAATAATAGATCATTAAAATTCACACCCCTTTTATCATATAGAAAAATTCTCCTTCTTGAGGATACAAGGCAAAAACAAAATTGTCTTCAAGGAATATATGGGGCTGACCTTCCTGCTTTACTTACTACCCACACGCTACTCATCATTGTACATAATTTACTCATTCTCTTATACATCTAATATTTCCATTAACTCTTCTGAAACTACTAGGATATCTGAGGTGAGGTGAGGTGTGCTAGCTCTCCAGAAGTGCTGCATGCCATCCCTGACACACAAAAATAATCTCCCGAGTGGATAAAGGCTGAAGGTTAGAGGTGCCCATTGAGTACTAACTTTTTATTTCTGAAGTATTGGGAACAAATAAGAAAGTTGTTACCATTTCTGAAGTAGAAAAAGAATTTCAAATGGAAAAGAGTTCTTATACAAAGATTGATCATACAGATCCATATCCAAAGAAGTCAATCGAGATTCTATACAATCAACAGATAATCCCGAAAATAATCAGGACCAACAACTGGATCTATATCTGTATTTTCAACTCCAATTCAACACTTTCAGGTTCATTTAGGGATCTCAGGAAAATAGAATATCAACTAAATTCTGATGAATGTCAACACAAACTGAGTTGAAGGAATAAATTAATTGACAGAAGGAATATTGGATATATGAAAATGTTCCCGTACTAGACTTATGAAATCCTCCAAATCCAAACGAACAAATATAGGCAACCTCCGAGGCCCATCCACAACATCTGAGAGGCAAAGCCTGCACTAATTGGAGCACCCCATCTTAATCTGCTACACCATACTTTCTAACTACTTTCCACACTTAACACGGATCTATATCCTGACTAGGGTCTTGAATTTATAAACATCATCCGTTTTTCCTATTCGTGAAGGTCTAATAGAAGTGAACTTCTTTGGAGTTATTCAAGTTCTCGCCATCCTCTTATAAAATTTATAACTCAGAAAAAGAGCAGAAGCAAATATATACACTTAGCCATTCCCGTGATATTTCATCTTAACATTTCTTTCATCACTTTCATTCTATCTTTCAAAATCTCAAAATTTTCATACCTGGCTAAGCTGGAGAGGCGAACTTGGATCACTGAGCTTTACTAAAACTTCTATGACTTTTATGACTCAAGGCTTTTCAAATAGAGGCTGGGCTAAATAAACCAACAGCACGAGCCATACACCGCTGCTCACGATACCACTTTGTCACGATTCGCCTACTTAATTAACTAATTAATCAGTAATCACTATTAATTACCTAATTAATTAGCCAATTAAATGCATGTTGTGACTATGGGGTGATTTGGATTATAATTTCTTAATAGGGATAACTTACATTTTTGGTTGTCAAAAATTTTATAAAAATTTCGCCAGAGTTTTGTTTGGAAATAGGATGGCCCAAATATCAACAAACAACAATAAACCAACAGAAACAATTCCCAGCCTCCAACAAGATCATCAACAACAACCATCACATCTATATACATCGAAGTATATCAAATTCAAGGACATTCTAGTGCGATAGTATCACATCAGTATCAACAAAAATTCAGAGTATGCACAACAGGTAGGGTGGCTGAGAATTATGTACGAAGACACAACTCCCGGGGCATGACAAAATATTGATATACATGATCAAAAACTCTAGCTCAGTGTCCTTTCTGCCTCTGCATATAAGGAAAACATATGCAGGGCATGAGCACCAAAAAGTACTTAGTGGGCACTGCCATAAAACATAATTGACTCGCCACTTATGCTTCTAACACAGGGGTTTTAGAAAAATAACATGCGTTAGCTTTTTTCAAATAAAACATTTTATGATGCATGCTTCTTATCATTCTATCTCATGTTATGCCGACAATCTTTCCGTGTCGGTCCCGTAGGCTCCCCGCTCACGGATACCATATCTATGCTTCTTTCTAGATATCAAGAGGTAGGCCTCCCTCTCAATACCATGATCAGTCCCGAAGGCTCCCCGATCATCCTTGTGTACACACGACTCGTACTGGAAGCTCATCCAGCCCAAGCCCGACGTCGTCTATGATCTCGTAGATAGGCATAATGCATATGCTAAAATAGGTAAGTCAACTTATTTTCAAAACATGCACTTTCATTTGAAAATAAACAATTCATTGAGCGCTCATTAAAAGATAGTTAAGAGTTGCCCACCTGGATAGCTGTTACCCTTTTACTCAACTTTTTCAAATTATTCGTTCTTTAAGTCCTTCCTTGCCCGACTTGATCCTTGTAACATAAAATTATTATTGAATTTAGCGAACTTTCTTATCCACTTAACCACTTATTAATAGTTCACCAATTAGAATTTCAAACGTCTTATTAATAGACAATTTCTAACGAATTTTCGGCAGAGTAACGTTTGTAATTTAAATAACCATACCAAACCAAAATCAACCAATTCCATTCCCAAACTTCACCAATCACCACCATATGCTTAAATATATATTTAGGAACTTAAAACAAGTTCAATATCATTCACTTATACTATTATCAACATATGCTCTTCAACAAAGTTTATCGGCATATTCAAGAATTTTACAATCTACAATCCATTGAGTATCCAACAACTCACATTTATACTTATTCCTTATCAATAATCATCAATTCATGTTCACTTTCAATCTCAACCAAGTTCATAACATAAATCACCAACTTAGCATTAAATTTTAATTTTCAACTTTTCAAAATTCAAATCATTTAATAGCTTGAACAATAATTCATCTCATTTTATAAGAAAATTAACATGCAAAAATAATTAATGCATTTCATAGCACAATTTCTATTTAATAACATTTTTCATTCAAACACACATTAAAAATCATAATTCTCATATTTGATCATAATAAAACTCATTTCTAATTAATCTCTACGACTTCTAATATCGATTCCTTCGATTAAGATTTAATCGTATATCTATCGTTTAATAATCTATTATGCACTTCTTTATAATTTCTTAAGAAATAAATACTTTTTAAGCCTCTAATTATCCTTAATTAGGGTCTAACTATGTAATACCCGCCTTTTTAAGCTTCGCTTTTGCATGGCACGCTTTTCGAGAAAAGGTCAAAGGTCGACTTTTTGTTTGGTGATGCGACCATCACGAAACCTCAGCGCTAGAAGAGTGTCTTATGACTAATTCAAAGACACTAAGTATACTGTGTTTTCACCACCCATGAAGGTTTGGCACCGGAAGTTATCGAAAACCGGACTTTTCACGGATCTTTAAAAGCATATCTTGTTTATAGTCATTGTGTCCGTATTTTATTTCGTGTCCATGGGTACTAAGTTTGCTAAATTTGAGTCCGTTGCAAAAGTTGCATCGGTTTTTATGCTTTGAAAAAGCGCTTCTTGAAATGCTTGCAACCCTGCTTTCCTATAAATAGGAAATTTGGGCCTTCATTTTCAACGCTCATTTCCTTCGCCTCTCGTGTTTACGGAAGAGCCGAGCAGCTCTGTGTACGCCATGAAGTCACTGGAGGAGTGGGGATCGAGCCGGGAGGCTCACGGCGCCATCATTGCCGCCACCGAGCCACCACCGATCAACCACCCCGCAGCCCGCTTTTCTGTTTTTATCCTTTTCTTGTTTTGATTCCGCCTTTTAGTAGATCGATAGCATAGAACCTCGGGATTCTAAAGGACGGGCGAAAACGCCGAGGTCGCTATTTCGCCAAACCGCGCGCCGCCAAGGCCGCCACCGCCGTGGTGGTTGGTCGCCGTTTGGTGGCCGACTTGACCACCTTTCGCTACGGGTCCTTTAGGTTTTGAGTTCCGAGCTACGCATTCTACTAAAGTATGATTCCGCTTTTGCTCGTTTTTCGCTTCGCATGTCCGGATGTTTTCCGTTGCTCGAGTTTTCTAAAGGAAGACATGCTCGGGTTATCCATTTTCAACGCCGTTTGTCATTCCATGTTCGCTCGTTATGCATATTGCTTATGTTTCCATTTTCATGCATTGATTTTGGATGGTTTATCCTAGATCCGGCGATAGCATCGATTTTGAAACTTCTTCACGCTAAGATTTGAGTCAACTCGCATGCATGCATATTTTGAAAGTACCCTATTATTGGTCTTGATGCCTCAATATATTTCCTTACGCATCGAGTTGATTTGAAAACCCTGAGAGTGCCAAATGTGGGTTCGAGAAAGTCGAAACCCTAATTTTGCTACGATCGTCGTTGATCACGATGTTGCTTTGCTTTGTGGGAAGTGACCCCAAAAGTTGTTCCGCTCTTGTTACTGTGTACCTACCAGCGATCGGTGAAGTCATCGGATCCGTAGATATCTCCCGCTGACGCTTTCGTCTGCTCAGTTGGGTTATATATGCTTATTTTGAAGTTATTTACTCGATATTTCAAAATAAAACATGTACGCAGAAATGTTTTTGTGAAATTATTATCGCTCTCCGATCCAAGATATGGTTCTATCATGGTTGTGCACGGATCTCTATTCGTGGGTTGATCACCATCTCGAGTATTGATCATAGGGGATAGACCCCAACACGTGGTTATGGTTCGAAGGGGATAGACCCTAAGTCGACACGGAAATGGTAATGAGGTGGTTATGGTTTCGACGGGATTCGACCTCAAGTCCACACCGAGTTAGCCATTTGGATACGCTCCGGCGTGGGTCGATCGGATATGTTCCGGGCCGAATGAATGTCATGTGACGGGTCATGGATACGCCCGAGCCGTGGTTCATGGTTCTATGATGGGAGTAACAAGAATAACGGATCGTATCGAAAATGAAAAATCTATTTTGCTTACTTAGAAGTGGATTTACGCTTCAAAACCTTCTAAGGTAAGTGCTCTAAACACGGCCTCATGATTCTTTTGATTATGATAAAACCCACCGAAGTGCGCTAGTACTCACCCCAAACTCTTTTTCAAATCTTTTCACGTATTTGAGGAGGTCGACGGGCGACGCCGAGGGGTGGAGCTGCGGGTTCTTCATGCTATGCTTCCGCCGATGTTGTGTTATATACGCACTCGATAATTATGTATTCTTGTCCCTTATTTGCTTTCCGATTGGGAACAAGATTTGTTATGTTATTCTCACGTGAGTCTCGATACGAGCATGCTATGTGGTTGACCGGTCTAGTCGATGTGATGTAATGCTATTTCGCCTTCAGATTACTTATAATAAACCGAGATCATGTTTTCTCGAGGTTATGATATCGATATTATTCTGCTGGTGGATTGTTTGTGCACCCTCCCCTTCGTGATATGTCATAGTTATAGAGGAGATCGCCCGATTTCATGGTCACATCTTCTTATCATGTATGTTATATGTATCCCCTTCTTCCCCGCTTAACCCCCATCCCTAATCACACCCCGCATCCGTGCCTTTCCTGAATTGGGGCGTGACAAAGATGGTATCGAGCAATGGTTCTTAGCTTTGACCTCTATCTTTGTTATTTGATATCAAAGCAGCTCGCTTGCTTTATATCATGTGCGTTCTTGAAATCGAGTGTTTAGAACTTGTTCTTCTAAATTGTTCATCGTGCATGCCTACCTCACCACCGCTGGCCCTCCTTTAAAAAGGGATGAGGTATGTGTTTATTTGCCGATGCTTTATGTGGTTATGTGAGTTGATGTGATCTTGGTTTCACGTGCTTTGCATGGTAAGAGTTTACGTGATGTAAACGTGACGTGGATGAGACGTGGTTGGATGGTGATGTGGATGTGGAAGTGATTGTTGATGGAACAAAAGGCACGTGTGGTCGTGATATGAAAATCGCTTATATGATATGATGTGATTGATGTGATCACGTATGGTTGATGTAAGTCTATGTGTTTACATAGCAATGTATTGTTGATTGAAAATCTTGTTTATTTTGATAAACGAGTGCTTGTAAGTGAATCTCAGATTTGCTTACGTGATTATATCGATATTGATATTGATATGTGTTGAAATGAACATGTATGAGACATGATTACCCGTATGATCGACGTAAAAAGAAACGTGAATATTTGTTGTTATGTCGATAAACCAACATGTAGGTTTATGGATATTCAGTGGCCCGCATAACGCTGGTCGAGATCTCGCGAGAACGGATGAGCATATCCAGAAATTGTGGAATGTACCCGCAATATTCATGAGCCATTGGGAGTATTTCGAAGATTTGTTGGGTTATGGAGAAAGGTTCGAGACAAGGGAAAGTGTCGAATACGAGGCCTACTATCGGACGACCGAAAGGCTACCGACTGTGTTGGCAACCATGGGCTAGAAAGCAAGGATACGTGATGTTCGGACGGATCCTATCACCGTGCACCTTACCTTGATTTCACCGAGTTCGCCGCTCGAGTATGGAGACATGGATGCACCACCGAGGTATACCATCCGAGGAGGATGTGGTTGAGAGACACTCGAGGACCGATCCGCATCGATGATAGGGATGATGTTCCCGAAGAGCCATTGGGAGAACAACCATCAATCAGGCGATCGCCAGTGCATCAGGATACACCAGTCACTACACCTCCATCGACGATCCTTACCTTCCGGAGGACCCGGAACGACTTTGAGGCAGGAACTTCCAGGACGAGAGATATTCGTCCGTCCGATGCTGGCGCAAGAAGCCTCGAATCGTAATCTTCATGCCACCAAACCGTGTCAAGTCGGCATCCGTGGAAGGCGACTACGAAGAAGAGGAGGACCCAGATGAGAACGAGGAGGATAGTGAGGATTCGGAGGACCCGGTGATCCAGATAGCCGATGACTCTGATGAGGTCGGGCACATTGAGGAAGGGCAAGCGCCAGAGACAGGGACTCAGGCACAACTTTCACCGATACTGTGCAATCGTGGCACACTGACGGGATCATACCCACGAGGCTTGCTTCCATGCGTGATCGCTCAAGCCGGCACCGAATTCAAGCCCCGATTGAAGGAAAGGGAAGATGAGGAGAGACAGAATGGAACCGCTGGACGAAGGGAATAGTGGATGGATATGGAGGATGTGGATCTAGGTAGTCGGTGGTGTAAGGCGACAATGCAGAAATCGCTAGAAGCATGGACAGAAAGGCATCTTTTGACAAAGGACCGAGTCGATTCTTTTGCTCACATCCGACCTTTTGACCGACATACCTTGATCTTGTATTTGGCCCTTCATGGACACCAATATTATCGATACTAACGCCGCCTATGACAGGATGTTTATGTTTGATGCTTATACGTGATACGAGCTACGCCATGATGATATATGATCTATGGACGCGTGATGATGATGTTATGTGAAATGCATAACGATGATATGTTGATGGATTGCATGATTATATGTGATCGTGCGTGATATGTGGTATATGTGATGATACGTGATATGGGCGATGATATATGTTATGCGATGATACCCGTTATCTATGCAAAAGCGTTTAATGTTTCAACGCCGCATGTAATGCCGAGAACAAGGAATCGAGGAACAATAACGTGGAAGAAGCCCAAGAACCACCTTTGGTTCAGCCGGCATGCGATCGAGAGTTTTCGCAGTGTAATCCCCCACGCTCGACGGTCTCGCGAATCGATCGACGCCGAGAACCGGATACGATCCACCGAAGGATCTTCGAATACATCGGCGCGGGAAGGCGTAAAAGCTGAATTGCGCGATCTTCGCCTAACCGACGAGGCTGATTGTGGAATCTGTGAGAGGACCCCAACACCGTGACAAAGGCAAGGTATACGGGAAGATTTCAATGAGGAACTCATGGAAAGTACATGCCCGGGCGCTTACAGCAGAGAAGGCAAATGAATTCGAATCTTCATCAAGGAAGAAGGACGGTCACCGAGTACGATCGCCGCTCAATCGTCTCGTCACGTTATGCTACGCACTGGTCGGACCGAGGTCGCCAGGCGCATGAGTTCGAGAGGACTCACCAGAGATCGGAATTTCGTCACCGTGGAGATCCGACGTATGCGCCCTTAAACCGGCATTAAACATTGAGTCAATGTTGCCCAGAGAGAACGATGCCACCCGGACAGCCATCCGACGGAGGAAGAGGTAAGAGGAAATGGATGATCGCGGAAAGGCAATCAGTGTTCCAAGTGAACCAGAGCGTCCAAAGGATTCCAAGGAATCAAGGCATTCAAGTGAGAGAAAGGCAACCTTGGGAAGGAATTTCCAACCCATGCGCGTGGTGTGGAAAACCTTGTGCCGTAAATGCCAAAGGAATCATTTCGCGATTGCAGTAAGGTAGCACCGAAAGTGCTATCACAGAAGTCCGACATTACGCCGAGATTGTCCGTTAGAGGGGCAGCAGCAGCAGCCGCCAAGAAGGCAAAGATCCAGCCCGCAGAGGCGTAATCGTGCTCCATCGAGGACAAACAACGAGTAGGAGGTTACCCTAGGCCAGCAAACCAAAGGCCACCGCAACAAGTGCGGTGTACGCTTAATCAGCAGCAGCCTCAAGCTCCTGAATCTTGCAGTATAATCCATATGAGTGATATACCCATTTTCGCTTTGTTTGATACAGAGCCTCACATTCTTTCGCTTCGAGAATCGCGGTGAGAGGTTGGGTTTGTACCCAAGAAATCACAGTAGTACCACTGAAATTAGCATCCCTTCGTGGAAGCGTAAGGCAAAAGAGATATGCCCGGACCCAGAGGTAGAAATCATGAGCGTAAAGTCTTCGTCAATTTGCATGTCATCGAATGGAAGATTTTGATGTCATCTTTGGCATGGATTGGTTGAAAAGCACATGGCAACTATACGCTGTCTCGAGAGAGAAGTTGCTTTTCAACGTCCGAGTGGAAGTTTGTTTCACGGCATAAGGACGGGTGTTTCATGCTAACGATCTCAAGACCAAGGCAAAGTGAGGATGATCAGAGGAAGCGGTCAAACTTTCTTGGTAAGTTTGACAGGCACGATATGAGCGCAAAATGCTTGCAAGAGGAGCCAGTGTGTGAATATCCTGACGTGTTTCCCGAGGACTTGCCAGTTTATCACCGATAGACAAGTGGAATTCACTATTGATTTGGAACCGTGAGCAAGACCAGATCAAAGGCACCATATAGAATGGCACCTAAAGAATTGCAAGAACCGAAAGCGCAGCTGCAGGTGGAGTCGTGGATCTAGGTTTTATCCGACCCAGCGTGTCGCCGTGGGGAGCGCCAGCCTGCTCGCCAAGCAGAAGCTTAGCCTGAAGTGATTCACCCGCCGGAATCGCAAGGATTCATCGCAACTGACAAATGAACCGGACCTAAGAGAAGCCATCGTGAGTGCGAGCGGAGGAGACGAATCCCCGGAGAAGATGCGCTTGAAAGCAAGGCTAGAAGATAGCAAGGGTTTCACGAAGGCAGAGACAACGCTACTATTCCGGAGGAAGGTTATGTGTGCCACTCAATAGGAATTGAGAGATAAAATCATGAGTGAAGCTCATGAGGCACCGTGATACAATTCGTCCGAAGCACCAAATGTACAGAGACCTTAAGAGGAACTTTTAGCGGGAAGGGATGAAAAGGATGAAGCTGCGTTGCAGGAACGTTGTTGGCTTGTCCGCAAGTGAAAGTCTGACACCAACGTCCGCCGTTTGTTGCAACCGCTACCTATCCCGTAATGGAAATGGGATCATATCGGTATGGATTTTGTGGTGAGTTTTCCAAGGTCACGAGAAACACCGCTATATGGGTTGTTGTCGATAGACCGATCAAGTCGCTCATTTCACCGATCCGGACGACGATGGCTGGATAAGCTTGGTCGCCTTTTACGTTAGAGAGATCGTACGTTACATGGTGTGCCGGTATCGACACGATCGCGACCCGAGGTTCACAAGGTTTTGGAGGAGTCGCAGAAGCCATGGGGACCAAGTCAATCTTAGTACGGCATTCCATCCTCAAACGGACGGTCAACGGAAAGGATGATTCAGGTTTTGAAGACATGTCATGAAAATGTGTACGACAGAGGAGGAAATTGGGAAGAGATACTACTTTGGTGGAGTTTGCCTATAACAACAGCTATCGTGCCACCATAGAATGGCTCCCCATGGAGCGTCAGTACGGAAGAAGTGTCGATCGCCACTTTATTGGGACGAAGTGGGCGAGAGGAAGATGTTAGGACCGAGATGGTTCAACGACGATCGAGGTTATCGATCGATCAAGCGAAGGATCAAGGAAGTCAGATGTGCGTAAGTCCCATACGGACAAGCCGCCGACGGATCTTCGCTCATGATCGGAGATCGCGCTTTTCCTTAATGTTTCCCAACGAAGCGAGTCGCTTTGTTTTGAGAAGCGAGGAAGTTACGTACCATGTTCGCTGGACCTTCAAGTTCTTGAGAGGATAGGCCCGCTGCTCATAGATTAGCTTTGCCGCAAAGCATCGGAGATGTTCACGACGTGTTTCACGCTTTCACCGAGAAAGTACGCCGACCCAAAACACGTGATCAAGCATGACCAAGTGGTTCTTGCTCAGATCCGAGTTACGAGGAAAGGCCGCTGGCTATCTTGGAATCCGGGAAGTCAAGGAATTGAGGAACAAGCGTATCTGCTAAGGTGTTGTGAATCACCACTTTATGGCGAAGTTACATGGGAGTTGGAAGACAAGTTCGTGGCTCAAGACTGAGTTGTTTTCTCCACGTGTTTGAAATTTCTGGGACTAAATTTTTCTAAGGATGGAGGATGTAATACCCGCCTTTTAAGCTCTCGCTTTGCACGGCACGTTTTGAGAAAAGGTCAAAGGTCGACTTTTGTTTCGTGATGCGACCATCACGAAACCTCAAAGGCGCTAGAAGAGTGTCTTATGACTAATTCATAGACACTAAGTATACAAAGTTTTCGACCAACCATGAAGCGTTCGGCACCGGAAGTTATCGAAAACCGGACTTTTCACGGATCTTTAAAAGCATATCTTGTTTATAGTCATTGTGTCCGTATTTTATTTCGTCCATGGGTACTAAGTTTGCTAAATTTGAGTCCGCTTGCAAAAGTTGGCCGGTTTTGCGTTTTTGAAAAGGGCCGCTAGTTAAGCAATGCTACCCCTCGCTTCCTATAAACAGGAGGCTAGGGACTTCATTTTCAACGCTCATTTCCTTCGCCTCTCAGGTTTACGGAAGAGCCGAGCAGCTCCAGTGTACGCGCGGAAGCACTGGAGGAGTGGGATCGAGCCGGAGGCTCTGGCGGCGCCATATCATACGCCGAGCCACCACCGCCGATCAACCACCCCGGGCAGCCCGTTTGCTTTTTGTCCTTTTCTTGTTTTGATTCCGCCTTTTAGTAGATCGATAGCATAGAACTCGGGATTCTAAAGGGACGGGCGAAAACGCCGAGGTCGCCATTTCGCCAAACCGCCGCCGCCGCCAAGCGCCGCCACCGCGTGGTTGCTGTCAGCCGCTTGTGGCCGACGGACCACCTTTTGCTACGGGTCCTTTAGGTTTTGAGTTCGGGCTATGCATTCTACTAAAGTACCGATTCGCTTTTCGCTTTTTCGTTCGCATGTCCGGATGTTTTCCGCCGTTTCGAGTTTTCTAAAGGAAGACATGCTCTAAGTTATCCATTTTCAACGCCGTTTGTCATTCCATGTTCGCCGTTATGCATATTGCTTATGTTTCCATTTTCATGCATTGATTTTGGATGGTTTATCCTAGATCCGAGGATAGCATCGATTTTAAGCTTCACCGCTAAGATTTGAGTCAACTTGCATGCATGCATATTTTGAAAGTACCTATTATTGGTCTTGATGCCCTAATATATTTCCTTCTCGTGACGAGTTGATTTGAAAACCCGAGAGTGCCAAATGTGGGTTCGTAAAGTCGAAACCCTAATTTTGCTACGATCGCTGCTTGATCACGATGTTGTTTTGCTTTGGGAAAGTGACCCCAAAAGTTGTTCCGCCTTGTTACTGTGTACCTACCAAAGGCGATCGTGAAGTCATCGGATCCGTAGATATCTCCTGCTGACGTTTTTCGGTCTGCGTCTGGGTTATATATGCTTATTTTGAAGTTATTTACTCGATATTTCAAAATAAAACATGTATGTGAAATGTTTTGTGAAATTATTATCGCTCTCCGATCCAAGATATGGTTCTATCATGGCCAGCACGGATCTCTATTCGTGGGTTGATCACCATCTCGAGTATTGATCATAAGTGACAGACCCGAACACGTGGTTATGGTTCCGCGGATAGACCCCTAAGTCGACACGAAATGGTAATGAGGTGGTTATGGTTCTACGGATTTAACCTCAAGTCCACACCGAGTTAGCCGTTGGATACGCTCGGCACGGGCCGACCGGATATGTTCCGGCCGAATGAATGTCATGTGACGGGTCAAGGGATACGCCCGAGCCGTGGTTCATGGTTCTATGACGGGAGTAACAAAGAATAACGGATCGTGTATCGAAAATGAAAAATCTATTTTTGCTTACTTAGAAGTGGATTTACGTTTTAAAACCTTCTAAAGTAAGTGCCTAAACACGGCCTCATGATTCTTTTGATTTATGATAAACCCTCAATGAAAGTGCGCTAGTACCACCCCAAACTCTTTTCAAATCTTTTCACAAATGGAGGAGGGTCGATGGGCTACACGAGGGGTGGAGCCGCTGGTTCTTCATGCTATGCTTCCGCCGATGTTGTGTTATATACGTATTCGATAATTATGTATTCTTGTCCCTTATTTGCTTTCCGATTAGAACAAGATTTGTTATGTTATTCTCATTGTGAGTCTCGATACGAGCATGTTATGTGGTTGCCGGTCTAGTTGATGGGATGTAATGCTATTTGCCTTCTCGCATTACTTATAATAAACCGAGATCATGTTTTCTCGTGGTTACGACATCGATATTATTCTGTTGGTGGATTGTTTGTGCACCCTCCTCTCGTGATATGTCCTAGTTATAGAGGAGATGTCGCCCGATTTCATGGTCACATCTTCTTATCATGTATGTTATATGTATCCCCTTCTTCCCCGCCTAACCCCTCAATTCTAATCACACCCCCGCATCCGTGCCTTCCTCGAATTGGGCGCGACAAACTAAGAATTAAAGATCTTCGAGTTACTACAAATATAAATCAAAGGAGTGAAAATCCAATAGCAATAATCAACAAATCCAACAGATAATTTCGGTAAACAAATGTATTAATCGAAGAAACTTAAAGCAGGAAATAAAACTACGATTTATCTGTGTCCGTGTCAACCGAAAGTAGCTACCTGAAATTCTTGAAGAACATCGGCCACGCCAGAAGAAAAATTAGAACTCCTCCCAAGAAATGACCTAACGCGATATATATATATATATATATTAATTAGTGAGCGCCGGTTCATGCTGAGCGCGGGTGAACGGAGCATTCTGTATGGATACTGAGTGTCGGTTCACAATGAGCGTCGGCTGGAGAAACGTTCTGTATTGAGAATGAACACCGGCTCAAGGGAAACGCTCGCTGAAAGATTCTTCTGTCTCAGAAACAAATGCCGGCTCAAAGCGAGTGGGCGTGCACGGGTGGTGAGCGGGCGTTCAGGCGTGAACGCACGAGGAAGATAGTCGAGCGCGCGTTGGGATCCCAGCGCCGGATGGAGAGACCGCAAGGATGGGCGCTGTGGTGTGCGCGTCGGGTGGGCGAGATGGGCGCGGCACCGGATGGGGCTATGCAATCCAGCACCGGGTGATGCGGGCGTGCGTGCTGTACGGGAGTTACGCGCGGGGGTTGGAATATCGGACGGGTGCACGGGCGTCAGCACCGGATGACGCGAAAACACACACTGGGCGAGGCTGGGCGAAGAGGTAACGCGCGGGGGCTGGTGGCCTAGCACCGGGTGTCGGTCAAGCGTTGGGTGGGTGCGAGTGCACCGCGCCGCGGCAGTGGAGTTGCGGGCGAGCGGGCGCCGCGGACGCCGGCCGGGCGAAGGCCGAGCGAGCGAGCGAAAGACGAGCGGACGCCGCACGGGAGCACCGGTTGGGCTGTCGAGCACCGGTTGTATGCTGTGCTTGGTCGAGCGCTGGGAGGTCGAGGCGCTGGAGGGGCAACGCGTGCGGAAGGGGACGACAAAGCGTGCGCGCGAGCTGAGCGCCGGAAGACGAGGAACCGGGCGCTGGGGATGTAGCAATGCGCGCTGCAGCGTGAGCACCGGGTGGCGAGGATCTGGCGCACGGGTGTTGTGTCGAGGTGAGCACTGGGTGAGGCTACGGGCGCTGCGGTGCACGGACTCGGCCGTGCGACGGGCGTCCGTGCACGACTTTTACGATTCGCTCCGTTCTCCCTCGTCTGAACTCCGAATTAATATCCGTTTGCGCCTACGAACTCCAATCGAGAAGCTCTTCAATATATGATAACTCTCGGCATATTATTTTCATCCTTTTTGATGTCGTTTTCTACAAAATATCAAAACAAACTAAATAATTCCGAATCGATAAATACTAATCAAACGACGGCATAAATAGAGCAAACCAAGGGAAACAACAAGTATAAAGATATGAAGAATAAACACAAAATCATGCTAAACAACTCCCCCACACTTTTCCATTTGCTTGTCCTCAAGCAAAGTCTATACTAATAAGAGTAGAAAAATTATTCGTGCAACTTAACTCTTATTCCAATCAATCAAACCTCTTTTTGCCTTTCCCCCAAACTTGACAAATGCATAATCAAAGTTAACGTGAAACAAATCTAAGATTGTGAAAATATCAAATAAACAAAGGTGATTTTTGTTCAGACCCAACTCTCCGCTAGGGGTGAATTAACTAAAATGGTTACCTTTAGCAACAAGTTTCTTTGATAACATAGAAAGTATTAACAAATTTTGGAACAATGTTCGAAAGGTGAATTCTCGACGAACTCGAGTCTCCTATCGTGGTTTCCTATGCCCATTTCTCAATTTACGAGAAAGAGGGGCAGAATCCCATCCTCCATTTCAACAATCTCAACAATTTACTGGAGTTTTCATCCTCCTCATTTTCATACATATTTTTTAATGAAACAAGTATATAGGCAACCACAATGTTAAAACTCCCCCTAGCATTAGCCGGACAAATCACGTCAATAACCTCCGATTTCAAATCAATTCACATAATCTCGTCAATTCACATTGCACTTCAATAACATAACATCAAGATAAACGAGAAATACATCAAGGTTTGACCAATACCACAGAGTTCAGTTGCACAAATCAAAATCCTAACTTATTCGCATGGACAAAGCTTGATTTCAAGAGATCAAAATACGCACATCACCAAGCATGCAAAAAGACAAGATACACACACAAAACCAAATAATCTTCCCTCACACTAAATTCGAGCACTCTCCCCAGTGCTCAAAACATTAATAACATAAAATTGCCAATAGAAGGGGAGACTTCCCTGAAAGTTGATGGCGGAACAGTATTTGAGTGTGAGCGAGCCACGATAGCTCGAGTATCAATGCTTTACCTCATTGCTGACGATAATACGCAAGACGTTTCTTCCCACATCTGAATAAAACTAACACGGAGATATAGATAGATCAAAGAGAACAACGAAACAAACAAAAAAGAAAGAAAGAAAAACAACAGAAAAAACCGTAGGTAAACTCCCACGTAGTACTCAGTCTAACGTCGTGAGCACGACGTGATCCAGTCAACAACGAACTATCCATAATCCTTTACCTGTAGGAATACCATCTCAGCCAGAGCATCATTAGTAACCACATAAGCACAAAGGACAGTAAAGGAAGAAAATAATGAATCATTTAAACTCAAATCGAACATCCTATTCTCCAAAGAAAAATAGATAACTTCAACTCCCAAAGCACAATACCTTGGTGAATTAGGATGTTGATATATTACAGATGCTACCTCAACTTTTGTCCTCTCTTCATCCTCCAACTGGAACACGTACTTCAAGTATTGAGGCAGTTCCTTCACTTCCAGAATGAGCTTTGGTATGATAGCAACCTCACGTGCCCACTCTTCCTCGCCACCACCCCGTAATAACTTTCTCGAGGTCAGCTCTCTGCTTTCATTCTTCACCGTGTGGGAAATGTATGGCTTCAGTCTCTTTCTCATTTTCCACCTCATGTGACTGCAGCGGCTCGTGTGATGTCTCTTCCACTCCATTCTCAACAATTGGGTCACTTTTTAGAATAGTGACCGCCCTGGGCCCGATCGGATTGGTTTGAAGTCCTCGTCAAGACATTGTCAGCAAAGCAGCTCATCAAGCATGCTATTAACCTGTCCCATTTTCGTCTCTAAACACTGAAGTGTGGAGTCTTTAGCATCTTTTCTTTGGGAGAACATATCCTAAAAAGCTGGCCTCTAAGGTGGCGTGGAGGAGGTTGCCGACATCATGTTGTTGGAAGAACGACTGTTGAAAAGGAGGTTGCTGGAAAAAGAGGTCATCACTACTTGACGAAGCTGGAAGATGTTCCCAGTAGGGATCATAGGATTGATGCTCATAGTATGGATCATAGGCTTGATGCTCATAGCCTAACGGATATCCCTCAAAATAGTCGAACTGGGCTCCTTCTTCGTAAGAAGAATTTGCCCAATACGACAAGCTTTCCACCCCCCAGCCTGATTGACCATATTCGTGTTACTGGTAACCCTGCATTAATGATACCAACTACAAAAACAGGATCACATGTACCGGAGGGAGAAAATAACAAAAAGAACAAAAAAGAAACACAGAAAATAAACAACACAAACAATATGCCTAAAGTTTTCCCCGGCAACGGTGCCAAAATTTGTTTCAATCAAAAGTGTTCTCTTAATTGACTCATAATCGAATGAGGTGTTGCAATAGGGTAAGATAACCCAAGTCGTCTCTCAAGGAAAACTTAACAGGGCTTATTGTTCATGTCGCACACATAAAGCGGTAAAACCTAAACACTCTAACACCAACAGGGTTTTTTAAAACATACGGGAATTGAAATGCTGAAAGGAAATATAAATGAAAGCCATCTAACTAGGAGTTGTCAATCCCTAGTCGAGAAACTACGAATGCACGGAAGTAGGAAGCTAAGCGAAGAACAAACTAATCTAAATCTTCAAACAGAAAGCAATAAAATCCATCGGAGAAAGATTCAACATTTAACTAAAATCCAATATCAAATTCGTAGAACGTAAACTTATCAAATGCCAATGTAAAAACTAATAATCCAATATCAATTATGTAATTCAATCCAACAATAATCATAAAGCAAGAAATCACGAAGTAATAATATAAATCAAAGGAGTGAAAATCCAATAGCAATAATCGATAAATCCAACAGATAAATTCGGTAAACAAATGTATTAATCGAAGAAACTAAAAGCAGGAATTAAAACTAAGATTTATCTGTGTCTGTGTCGACCGAAAGTAGCTCCCGAAAATTCTTGAAGAACAGCGGCAGCGCCAGAAGAAAAATCAGAACTCCTCCCAAGAAATGACCTAACGCGTATATATATATATATTAATTAGTGAGCGCCGGTTCACGCTGAGCACAGGTTGAACGGAGCATTCTGTATAGATACTGAGCACCGGTTCACAATGAGTGCCGACTGGAGAAACGTTCTGTATTGAGAATAAACGCCGGCTCAAGGGGAGCGCTCGCTGAGAGATGCTTCTGTCGCAGAAACGAACACCGACTCAGGGCAAGCGGGCGCACGCGGGTGGTTAGCGGGCGTTCAGGCGTGAACGCACGAGAAAGATGGTCGAGCGCACGTTGGGATCCCAGCGCCGGATGGAGAGAGCGCACGGGCGGGCGCTGTGGTGTGCGCACCGGTGGGCGACGCACCGGCACCGAATGGGGCGGCGTAGCCCCGCACCGTGATGCGGGCGCGTGTGTGCGGGGTTACGCACGAGGGTTGGAACGCTGGACGAGTGCGTGGGCGTGAGTGCCGGATAACGCGGCAACGCGCGCTGGCGAAAGGTAACGCTACGCGCCGGGAACGCACACGGGGCTGGTGGCTCAGCACCGCGGGCGTGAGTGCAGCGGCGCTTGGCGCGGGCGGCGTTACGGGGTGAACAGGCGCGCGGACGCCGGCCGGGCGAAGCGTGACTGAGTGAGCGGGCACTGGCTACGAGTAACCGGTTGGGCTGTTGAGCACCGGTTGTGTGCGACGCTTGGTCGAGTGCTGGGAGGTCGAGGCGTTGGAGGGCAACGCGACGGAGGAGGTAATAACTTCACGCGAAGCCGAAGCGCCGGATGACGAGGAACCACGGAAGCGAAGCAAGCGCGTATTCGCGCAAGCGCGCTGGGTGGCCGTGATCCGCAAATGGGCGTTTTGTCGAGGTAATCGTTGGGCGAGGCTACTGGCGCTGCGGTGCACGGACTCAGCTGTGCGACGGGCGTCCGTGCATGACTTTTACGATTCGCTCCGTTCTCCCTCGTCTGAACTCCGAATTAATATCCGTTTACGCCTATGAACTCCAATCGAGAAGCTCTTCAATATATGATAACTCTCGGTAGATTATTTTCATTATTTTTGATGCCATTTTCTACAAATATCAAAACAAACTAAATAAGTCCGAATCGATAAATACTAATCAAATGACGGCATAAGTAGAGCAAACCAAGGGAAACAACAAATATAAAGAAGTGAAGAATAAGCACAAAATCATGTTAAACAATCTATTAAGCACACGATCAATTTTAGCCAAGCAGTCATCAAACAAAGACCCAAAAATAGAAATATCATCCATAAATACCTCCATGTAGTCACCGATCATTTTCGAGAAGATGGACATCATGCACCGTTGGAAGGTCCCAGGTGCATTGCAAAGGCCAAAAGGCATGCGACGGTAAGCAAATGTCCCATGCGGGCTCGTGAACGACGTCTTGGATTGGTCTTTCGGAGCTATGGCAACCTAATAATATCCAGACAAACCGTCAAGAAAACAATAGAAATCATGTCCGGCTAACCTGTAAAACATTTGATCGATGAAAGGTAGAGGGAAGTGATCCTTCTTGGTGGCGGCATTCAACTTTCGGTAGTCAATGCACATGCGCCATCCCGTGGTGGCTTGGACCGGCACCAACTCCCCCTTGCTATTTTCGATTACAGTGGTGCCCCATTTCTTCGGCACTACATGCACGGGGCTCACCCACTCACTACCGACGATAGGAAAGATGAGACCTTCGCCTAGGAGTTTGTAGATCTCATTCTTCACTACTTCAGAGAGCACACGGTTCAACCTCCTTTGACCATCTCTCATCGGTCGAGCTCCTTCTTCCAAGGTGATGCGATGCATACACGTGGCGGGGTTGATACCACAGATGTCAGCCAAACTCCACCCAAAGGCAAGCTTGTTCCTCTTCAAAACACCAATCAACGCATCTTCCTCATACCGAGCCAAAGTCGAGGAGATGATCACTGGCTTGGCTTTTCCCATCTCTAGGAACACATACTTCATGTGCGTTGGGAGCTCCTTGAGCTCGACCTGTGACTCGGGAAAGCTTGCCAGCTCCCGTGCTAATTCTTGCTCGTCGACCGATCCCATGAAAACCTCTTCATCATGCGTGCCTCGCAAAAATACATTCTCTAACCAAGGGCTCAATAGAATCAACAAAGGCACAATCATCAATATAATGAGCAGTAGGGGCTTTAAGACTGCCTCTCACGTAAAAGGCAACCGTAGTCCCCAAAATAAATATCTTGATAAGGCCACTTTACATCTATCATGGTATTAGTGGTGGCCATAAACGGTCTACCTAGGAGAATAGTGTGAGACCTACCATCCTCCCGACATCCCCGACTTCCAAAACCACAAAATCCATCAAAATTATTAGACCCCCACATTAACCATAACATTTTCCACTACCCCTGGGTATCTCATAGATCTATCGTAAACACATTGTTTCATATCATCCATCATATCAATCACATCACATCATATCATATCAATGATTTTCATATCACACCACACAGCCCTTCCGCCTCATCGACAATTCGCACTCCACATCAACATCCAACCATATCTCATCCATATCCACATCACCTCAACATCCACATCATGTTTACATCACGTAAACTCTACCATGCCGTAACACATGAAACCAAGATCACATCAAGCTCACATAACCTCATAAAACATCAACAAATATAACATACCTCATCCCTTTTTCTATGCTTTCCTATTTTATTTTATAATTAGCTTGCACAACATAAGAAATATGCATAACAAGGAACATGGAATGACAAACACGTTGAAAATGGATAACCCGCATGTACTTCCTTTAGAAACTCAAACGACTGAAACATCCCGACATGCAAAACGCTAAAACGAAAAATGGAATCAAGATTTAGTAGAACATACCAAACTAAAACCAAAAGGGCCCCAGTAGTGTGTTCTACACCATATCGCCATAGAGGCGACGGCATGAGGAGGTGGTTGTCGCCAACAAAGCGCTCCCTGCTTTTTTCGTCTCCGTCCTTTAGAAACCCGAGTTCTATGCTATGATATCTAATAAAAAGTGGAATCAAAACAAGAAATGACAAAACAGAAAATGGGCACGGAGAGGGTTCATCGGCGGTAGGCAAGAACAAGAATGACGCCCGAGCCTCCCTGCCGATCCCCACTCCTCCAGGCTCAGCAGCACTGAGCTGCTCACCATCCGTAAACACAGAGAGACGAAGAAATGAACGTTGAAAATGAAGGCCCAGCCTCTATTTATAGAAAAATCGAGGTTACGCATGTCATGCAGTTTAATTTTCGAAAACGTAAAAACGACGATCTTTTACAAACGGACTCCAAATTTAACAAACTTGGTACCCATGGACTCAAAATAAAATACCTGACACAACGACTATAAAAAGATATGCTTTAAAAGACCCATGAAAAGTTCGATTTTTCGATAACTTCCCTGAGTGCCAAACCTTCGGGTGGTCAAAACTCGCATACTTAGTGTCCGTGGAATTCTTCATAAGACACTCTTCACAACGCCCGAGGTTTCGTGAACAGATCACCAAAAGAAAAGTCAACCTTTCGACTTTTCTCGAAAACGTACAAACTGCTTGAGGACGACGGTATTACATCTCTCCTCCTTAGAAAAATTTCATCCCCGAATTTCAACACGGTGGAAACAAGTCGGCACCGAGCCCCGAACTTGTCTTCCAATTCCCACGTAGTCCTCCTCGCCATGGTGATTCCACAACACCTTCACCATGAATCGCTTGTTCTTCAACCTCGACTTCCTGCTCCAAGATAGCCACCGCCTCCTCATAACCCAAATCCGAGCAAGGATTACCCGATCATGCTTGATCACGTGTTTGATCGAACACGCATTTCCTCAATCGAAACGGAACACGCCGCACATCTTCGATGCTTGGCGGCAATTTCCATACGGATATGCTCTCATTTCCACTCGATGTAGTTGTTGCAACAAACCTTACTGCATATTGATGCACAATTTTCACTTGTCGACAAGCCAAACAACGCTCCACAAACGCGCTACATCATTTTTCATCCCTTCCCACCAAAATTTCCTTTAAAAGTCTATGACATTTTGGTGCTTCGGATGAGTCAGATATGGTGCCTTATGAGCTTCACTCATGATTTTATCTCTCAATTCCCTATTGAGTGGCACACATAACCCGGGTCGGAATAATAGTGCGTTGTCCTTCGCCTCGAAACCCTTGCTATCTTCTAGCCTCGCTTTCAAATTCATTCTTTCCAGAACTCGCTCCTCGCGCGTGCTCACGATCGCTTCTCTCGTCCGTTTAGTTAGAGTCGTGATTAAACCTTGTACGATTCCTGGATAAATCACTTCAAGTCGAGCTTCTCGAAATCTCAATAAGCTTTTCTCAGCAAGAAGACATCCCAACTTCGCCTCGACTTGCACTATGGCATCCGCCACGACATCGCCTTTCCTAGGTGATAGCTGATAGAGCAATCATAATCCTTCACCAACTCCAGCATCTCCTTTGCCTCATGTTCAACTCCTTTATTCAAAGAAGTACATTAGTCTTGTGATCCGTGGAAGATCTCACACTTGACCCGAGAGATAGTGCCTCCATCTTCAATGCGTGAATGACTGCTAACTTCAGTCTTGAGTTGGGTAGCTCAACTCAGTGTGGCTTCAACCGACGAGACGCGTAGGCTATAACCTTCCTGCTCGCATAAGAACGCACCCAAACCTAGCTTGATGCCTCGATGTAGACCACAAAACCATCGCTTCCTTCTAGCGCCTTCTTCTTAACTCTTCGAAACTTGCTTCACAAGCTTCCGACCATGAAAACTTGATTCCTTTCATGAGTTGTTGCGCCATCGGCCTCGCCAACTTCAAAACCTTCGATGAAACATCTATAATATCCTCAAGCCTAGAAAGCTCAACCTCATCGACATTAGTCGAACCTTCCACATTTATCGCTCAACCTTCATCGGGTCGACTTTGATTCCTTCGCATACACGATATGTCCAAGGAACATCACTTATTTGAGCCAAAACTCGCACTTACTATACTGACATACAACCTCTCGTCAGAATGTTTCTAGAACGCACGGAGGTGTTCTCCATGCAACTCGCATTCTTATAATAGACGAGAATATCATCGATAAAAACCAAGACGAAGACATCCAGACATCGATGGAAAACTCGATTTATCGATCCATGAAGATCACGCACATTGGTCAAACCAAACGGCATCGATAAACTCGTAGTGCCCATACCTTGTCCTAAACTGCTCTCGCAATGTCCTCCTTCCCGATCTTCACCGATGGTAGCGACCTCAAATCGATTTTAGAGAAGACATCGCTCCTTTGAGCTGGTCAAACAGATCATCGATCCTGGAAGAGGGTATCCGTCTCGATCGTCAACTTATTCACTCGTAGTCAATGCACATCCGCATCGACCCATCCTTCTTTCGACGAACGTAATCGGCGCCCCCATGGCGACATGCTAGGTTGATAAAACCTAGATCCAACAACTCCCCGAATCGCGCTTTCGCCTCAATTCTTTAGGTGCCATTCTGATGGTGCCTTTGACATCGGTATCGCTCCTAGTTTTAGATCAATATCAATTCCACTTGTCATCAAGCAAGCAGCCAGCAAGTCCTCGGAAATACGTCCGGATATTCACACACCACCCCTTCGAATCACGTTACTTTTGTGTGCCCCGCTGCTTACCAAGAAAGTTTGACATTCCTTCCTAATCATCCTCACCGCCTTCGTCGAGATCATGCACGTAAACACCCATCCTTATGCGGAAGCAAACTTCCATTACTTGGCCGCTTGAAAACAACTTCTCTCGAGACAACGATAGTTTCCCTGCTTTTTCAACCAATCTATTCCAAAGATGACATCGAAATCTTCTATTCCGATGACATGCAAATTGACAAGGACCTTTGTTCACAGATTTCTACTTCACGGTTCGTATAAATCTCGCTTTTAGCACTTCCGACGGATGCTAATTTCAGATACTCGGATTCCTGTACCAAACCCAACCTCTCACATGCAACTCTCGAAATGAAAGAATGTGACGCCTCGATCAAACAAAGAAAAAGGGTATATCACTCATATGGATTATACCGCAAGATTTTGGAGCTCGTGCCGTCCGATTCGCGATACCCGGCTTGATGTGGTGGTCTTGGTTCAGTGCCCTGATAACCTTCCGCCCATGGTTCATCCTCGTGGAGACGGTTCGCCCGCTGAGCTTGATGTTATCTCATCGGCTACACCGCTGGTCCACTTAACGACGGGCAATCTCGAGCGAATGACCGACTTCCTACAACGGTAACATTCAGTTAACTTGCCCGATTTGCCCAAGTGATTCTTCTTGCATTTGCACCAAAGCTTTTCCGCACTGTCCCCACCGCCGCATGGGTTTGAAATTCCTTCCGTCGTTTTTCTTTCCCGAATACCCGATTCCTCGAATCATCGACCGCCTTTCCTCGAACACCGATTTTCTTCCTCGATCTTCCTATTTCCTCTCGCTTCCTCCGCCACCGGCTGTCCGAGTGGCATCGTTTTCCCGGGCAACATTGACTCAATGTTTAATGCCCTCGCATACGCCGATCTCCCGAATGACGAGCAAATTCCAATCTGCTGAGTCCTCTTCGAATCTCGTCGCCTCGGCACGGCCGACCAGTGAGCGAATGCGACGCATATGAACGAGCTATCGAATCCGTGACCGCCCTTATTCTCGACGAAGATTCCGTAACTCATTTCGCTTTTTGCCCGTAAACGCTGCACGCATTTTCCATGAGTTCTTCCTCGAAATCTTCCCACATATACCTTCCCATCGCCTTGGTGTCGTGGTCCTTCTCACGGATTCCCACCGTAAATCCTCATCCGTTAGTCGAAAGATCGCGTAGTTCTCGCTTCTTCGCAACCGATGTATTCAAGATCCTTTCGTGGATCGTATCCGCCTCCGCCGATCGGTTCACCGAGACCGCCGAATGTAGGGCATTCTATCTGTGAAAGCTCGTCGCATACCGAACCAATGGTGGTTGTCGGATTTCTTCCATGTTATTTTCCTCCGTTTCTTGTTCTCGCATTCTATACCGATATCAAACATTAGAATTACGCTCGATAGATAACTGGTACCATCGCATAACATATATTATCACCCATCATCACATATGTCACATATCACAATCGATCTATCCATGCAACTCGTTAACACATAATCGCTATGCATCTCACATAACATCATCACATCGCCATCACATTATAGCTCATATCACATATAAGCATTAAAACATAACCATATTATCATGACAACGTTAGTATTAGTATTATCCAAGTGTCCATGAAGCATCCAAAATACATGATCATAGGTATGTCACCAAAAATGTCGATATGAGCAAAGAATCGACCTCATCGCCAAAAGACGCGCCTGCCTCGCAAGAAGAAGACTATACGATCTCAGCATACCGACCACCAAGATCTCCGCCTCCATGTCCGCTCATCGCCTCTGCTCACATCATCTCGTCCATTCCGCCTCCTCCTCCTCTATCTCCCTTCCTATCGTTCTGACTCGGCGTGCCCCTGCAGTGATCCGCATGGTAGCAAGCCTCTCATGAGTATGGTCCCACCCAAGATGTGCTCGATTGCTTGGTCTCGTGAATACCGCCCCGAGTTCCAACCTCCCACGCTACTCTTCCTCTACATGCTCGGCCCCATCCGAGTCATCCACTATCCGGATTACTGATCCTCCGAGTCCTCACCGCCCTCCTCATCCTCCTTGGGTCTTCTTCCTCATCGTAATCTCCTTCCCGGAGGCCAACTCGATATCGGCGGCATCAGAATCTTATCCCGGCCTCTTCTCGCCAGATGGAGGATCATCTCCTTCACCTGGAGGGTCTTGCTCAAAATCATTCCGGTCCTTCGGAAGGTGATTGTCGAGATGAGGGGTAGTGATCGCGTATCCCGCAAGACCGACGATCGTCGAGCGATGGTCGCTCTCCCAATGTCTCCTCGAACATCATCCCTATCATCAACTGATCGGCCTCGAGGATACCTCGCGATCACATCTCGCCTCTAAGGTATGCCCGTGATCACCATTGTCTCCACACTCGAGCAACGAACTCGATGAAATCCAGAGTGAGATGCCGGTAATAGATCTCGACGGAACATCACGCACTCGCTTTATCGCCCATGGCTGCCAACCCGTGTTAGCCTCTATCATCCGATAAAAGCCTCGCACTTATACTTTTCACCGCCTCAATCTTTCTATAATCAACAAACCTTTCCAAAACACTCCCAACGGCTCGTGGACATTCCCTGACACTCTTCAACTTACGATCTCCTCATGCATCCCGTGAGATCTTAACCAACGCTGTCCGCCATCAATACTACATGTTAGTTCATCATAAAATAATAACAAAATATTCACGCTTTTTCTCGCCGGTCATCCGGGTAACCATGCCTCGATACATGTTCACTTTCAACACATATCAACATCGATATGGATATTCATAATAATAATCACGCAAGCAAATACAGATTCACTTACAAGCACTCGCTTATCAAAATAAACAAGATTTCAACCAACAATATATTTCTATACAAGCACATAGATTCATATCATCCATCCATGATCATATCAATCACATCACATCATATCATATCATATCAATGATTTTCATATCACAACAGATAGGTTTTTCCCACATCGACAAATCACTTCCACATCCATATCCACATCACCTCAACCTCCACATCACGTAAACTCTTACATGCCGTAACACATGAAACCAAGATCACATCAAGCTCACATAGCCACATATAACATCAACAAATAAACACATACCTCATCCCCTTTAAAAAGGAGGATGACCGACATGATGAGGTAGTCAGACTGATAAACAAGATAGAAGAACAAGTTTTAAACACTCATTTTCAAGAATGTCCATTATGTAAAGCAAATGAACTGCTTGATATCAAATAACTATAAACACCTAAAGTGAGGAAAATTGCTCGACACACATCGTCACGCCCAATTCCTTAAGGAAAGCACGGATATCAGAGTTAAGGGGAAAATGGGGATACACAAAGCATACATAATAAGAAGATACGACAATAAAATCGGCAAGATCTCTCTATAACTAGGACATATCCCAAGGGAGGGTGAGCAAACAATCCACCAATGTAATTATATCGACATCATAACTTCAATGAATGTGATCTTGATTAAGTATTAGTAATGCAGGAAACAAAATAGCATTACATCTTGTCGACTGACTGCCAACCACATAGCATGCTCTTATCGAGACTCACAAAGATATCAACATCATAGCGAACCTTGTTCCCAATCGAGAGCAAAATAAAAGGGACAAGAGTACATCAACAATGTATACGAGATATAACAAAACATCGAAGGTAAAGCATGAAAGACCCATAGCTCCACCCCCGCCTGCCTAGCCCTCCTCCATCGTGAAAATATTTGAAAAGAGTTCAAAGTAGTACTAGTGCACTCACCGGGTATTAACATAAAACAAAATCCATGATACCGTGTTCGTAGCACTTACCTTAGAAGGTTTTAAACGTAAACCCACTTCTAAGTAAAAAAGAGATTTTCCTTGATATCCGACCGCCATCATATCCCATCATAGAACCACACTGAACGTATCCCACCAGCCCATCACATCTATCCCGAAACATATCCACCAATCCATAATATCTCGCCAGAACATATCCAACAAACCACGCCAAAACGTATCCAAGGCAAATCGCAGGACTTGTGGGTCTTTCCCGTGAGAACCATAACCACTTCATTATCATTTCTGGACTTCTGCTCTATCCCCTTCGTAACCATAACCACGTGTTCGGGTCTATCCCCCACGATCAATACTCAAGATGGTGATCAACCCACCGATAGAGATCCGTGCACAATCACAATGAACCATATCTCGAGGTAGAACAAGAATAACTTCTAAAACATTTTCACGATGCATATGTTTTATTTTTGAAATATCGTAGTAATAACTCAAAATAAGATATATAACAACCCGAATAAATAAAACGCAACCGAGATATCCATAGATCCAACAACCTCACCGATCAGATCGTAGGTACCGTAATAAGATGGAACAACTTTGGAGTCACATACCACAAAGCAAAGCAACAACGTGATCCAAACGAAGATCAAGGAAATGGGTTTTAACTTTTCAACCCACATTCGCACTCTCCGGTTTTCAAATCAACTCGCGTAAGGAATATATTCAGACATCAAGAACAATAATAGGTACCTTCAAAATATGCATGCATGCAAGTCGACACAAATCTTAGCAAAGAAGTTTCAAAATTGATTCCTATCCTCAAATCCAGATAACCCATCCAAAACCGATGCATGAAAATGGAAACATAAGCAATATGCATAACGAGGAACATGGAATGACAAGTTATGTTGAAATGGATAACCCGGCATGTACTTCCTTTAGAAACTCAAACGATGGAAAACATCCCATATGCAAAACACGAAAACAAAAAAGGAATCGGTACTTTAGTAGAACACATAGCTCAACTCATAACCTTAAGGGCTCAGAAAAGCGTCTGCACACCAAATCGACCCAAAGCACGGCGGGCAGGTTAGCGTGGTTGTCCGTGGCGATTACGGCCCGCCGCTTTCTATCTCGCCCCTTTAGAAACCCGATTATGCTATGCTATGCTATATACTAAAAGGTGGAATCAAAATAAGAAAAGGACAAAACGAAAACTGGGTCCGGGTGGCGATCGGCGGTGGTGGCCGAAGCAGGCAATGGCGCAGCCGAGCCTCCTGCCGATCCCTACCTCCGCCCACAACGCACTGAGTTGCTGCTCATCCGAAACACAGAGACGGAAAATAAACGAAATGAAGGCCCCACTCATTTATAGGAAAGCAGGGTCACAGAATGTCAAGTGTTCCTTTTCGAAAACGCAAAATTGATGCATCTTTTCAAACGGACTCAAATTCAAAGAAACTGGTACCCATGGACTTGAAATAAAATACCGACACAAGACTATAAACAAGATATGCTTTTAAAAGACCCATGAAAAGTCCGATTTCGATAACTTCCCGAGTGCCAAACCTTCGTGGGTGGTCAAAAACCGCATGCTTAGTGTCTATGAATTGCCATAAGACACTCTTCACAAGCCCGAGGTTTCATGACGATCGAATCATCGAAATAAAATGTCAACCTTCGACCTTTCTCAAAAACTCGCCATGCAAACCTAAAGCTTAGAAGGACGGGTATTACGATAAAACCCGTAATGTAGTGCCTGAAGAACAATTGTTGGGCTTGAATGCAAACCCGAGTAGAAACGGAAAATCTAAAATTCTTCGGATGAATTCGCCCACGTTTATTAAAGCGTAAACAAAACGTAATAAACGATAATCTAAAGTTTAGAAGCTTAAAATTTAAAGCTAGAATGAAAGTATGTGAAAATTACTAAAACTAAAGTAAAAGAGGAGAGGGCCAATGCATGTCTAGGATATATATAGGCAATGGACGAAACCCCATCTGTGCAGCGCCGCCTAGCGTGCTAGGTCGGTCGCTAGTCGTGAGTCGGCCGCTTTCTTCAATGAGCTAGCGCAGGTTCGCGATCGCGCGACTTGTCAGCGGTCGCTAGCTCGGTCGCCAGTTTCGAACGTGCTTTTTAACATCTCACACGCAGTGCTCGGTCGCTAGCTTTAGTCCGTAATCGTTTTCGCCCGAGTCAGACTGGCTAATGGACGCTAGGTGACCGCTAGCCACTTGCTTTTCGCCTTTTGTTGTGCCGCTCGTGCTTCGATTATCATCTTCAAGCCTACAAAACACCAAAGAGGAACCCCAAGAGCAAGATCTTCCAAAAATAGCTAAACGATAAATCAACTATATAAACGCACTTAAACCGATCTAAAATCATCTTATATAACATTAATAAACGAGTAAAATGCGCTTATCTGGAGTCCAAAGCGTAGTCAGATTGCAGACTTCACCTTAGAGGTCCGATAGTAACCGCATCGAGGTCGCCAGAGATTAGGCACCGACTTCCCGGAAGTACGGACCATATGGATCGCCACCGTATGATAAAGCAATGATATAAACATAACTAATTAATGCAATTAACCATTTAACTACTCAATAACGATAGAATAAAAAGGATAAGCTATTCAATACTAACTCAAGTCATGAAGAACTTGCCAAAAGGTTCAAGGTTCTAATATAACCCAATCGTATGCAATTCAGGAACAAGGTACGACCTCAAGTTCAATATAGTATGAAAGCGCTATAATCAAGACATCAAAATAGTATCGTAGTTAGGCAAGATAAACGCGTGGACATGTATATGACGATACATGCCCAAGATTCTAGAAATCCTTTCTAATAAGCAACAAAATAATGTACCACTCGCACCACCTCGCACCCATCATCAATCCTAGCTCAACCCGCACATCAAAAACAGATATAGGCTAAGTACAAAAGTACTGGACTCATCACGAAAATATTTTCTTTGTCAAAAGTTATTGAACTTTCCACAATAGCATGAGGATTTTAGTTAAAAGACTCATGCCTATCAAACATTTTATCATTTTCAAAAGCGTCACGACTATTTCATCCATGTTGTTCCATATCCGATCATTCATTCATTCATTCATTCAGCAAGATGTAGATGGCCACCTACACATAGTCACCGCGACCGATCGAGGTAGCTAACCTTAACACACAAGAACACGGTAAACAATCCAAGTTAGTCCTTAACTAAGTCGATCCGATCGTTACCTTTTTAACGCATGGACCAACACATTATCATACCACGCGATATACCAACCTCGATAGATCACAACAAAACATAAACATTTCAAGGAATAATCTCATGGAATAATATTTCGTAAAGCTTTAGAATCATGCTTGAGATAGATATGCATATCATTTTGTTTCAAGAGAGCCCACCGCTATCCAAAGCTAGTGGTTCTAAGTGAAGCAGTGTGATTGTCCTTCCTCGCCAACCACGCATTTATCAAACCCTTCATAAGGAAATACTTTCTTAGATTCTTTCTATCGATCAAGGTCGCTTATAAATTACTTACTTAATCTTCCCAATTAGGTTTCTTTATGATTTCATGTGATTGTTTTAAGATAATTTCTATTATCTTACATTCTCAATTCCCAAACTATATTACTTCATCATTCATAGTGAACTTCAACTTGTAAATCACATACCCGAGTCTATCCTCACTCTTAACCTTAGTGTTCTTCTAAACGTATTACGATATAGATTGTTAGTATTCGTTGTGATTGGTATATTAGATATTCACAAGCTACTATCTAGACTTAACAATTATAGTTACGCCCTAGTAGGTTATGTTGACGACTTGTCGACATTAACACGACGACAGAGTCTCGACTTATGACTCAAGTGATCACATGCTATCATGTAAGTAAGTACTTTAGAATAGACGAATTCCTTATGAATATTAACTCGACTTTGAGACATAAGGATCGACATCTTATGTTCAAATCTTTGTTTACACTTTACGACGTTGTTTGTTTCTCTTAACTCGCTCGAGATTCAGATAAGTCAGATAATCACTATTCATTGTCGAGTTGTCTTAACGCTCAATCTAACGTCGATTGGGTTGTCGTTATCGAGTATCAATGTTGTAGCTCGCTTTTGGTTTTTCTAACTTAGGAACTCACGCTGAGTATCCTTTATTAATAGAAACCCTAATTTGTGTCAAACTTCGATTTGCATTAATTCCTTATTGTTATCAAATTGGTCGATTTCTTTCGATTCTGACATAAAGTATTATGTTGTTTACGTCAGTTTTGTTTGTTGGTACAACATAAACATAAACCATTTAACACCATACAACACCATATATAACATAAACTATAATAAAGCATTAGAAACCCTAATTTCTAACATAATGAAAACCATTGTGTATGTGTGCAGTGTTCCATTCATTCATCACAATCACAACCATTCATTCCAAGCTTATAGTTAACTATCATAGCATCATTTATCATTAAAATTAAACTCATACTTAACCATTTTGCTATGTTTTCATAATTAGCAATAATTAGCATATGTATCCAATAAATTCCAATAAAATCATGTTATACTCCTACCATACTATGGAATTTAATTACTAACTCAATATCATCAAATAAAATTTCAAACTATGAGTTAAATGTTCCAAAGTTTTCGCAATCATAAATTAATGAGCTTTGGTGTTCAATAAATTCCACAAAATTATATCATGCTTATACCATATACTAAACATGAAATATCATTTCATATCATGCATTAAAAAAATTAAACACATGCTTTTCACTATATCATTATTTTCTAATTATGAAATATATACATATATATTCAATAAATTACATTCACTTCATAATATGTTTATATTATGCAATAACATGTAATATTAACATTAAACATCAACCAATATTTATAATATCACATATCATATCATTTTCAACAATTAAAAATCAAATAAAACCTAATATATATACATATATTTTTGGTCATTATAGAAAAATAGAGAGAGCTCAATAATTTCAAGATTAATATATGATGTTCATATCATATATCAAACACTATACCTCAACTATTTTCAACAAATAAAATAAAATAATTCTCAAAATTACATATAACTTTCGTAATTTCATGAAAATAGAGATGTATTCCAAAATTTCAAGATTTATATATGATGTTCATATCATATATTAAACACCATATCTCAACTATTTTCAATAAATAAAATCAAACAATAGACTATATATATATATATATATATATTAGCCTTCATAAAAAAATTATGAGATGTGTTTCAAAATTTCAAGATTAATATATGATGTTCATATCATATATTAAACACCATATCTCAACTATTTTAAAAAAAAATTAAAAACATGTCATAATGAAACCACAAAGCTCACGGCTTTTTAAAAAAAAAATAAGAAAAATTAAAATTTCAAATTTATACTACATGCTTCTAATACATTAACAAGCAACAATATCAAATAATATTCACAATAGCATGCTTTATCTCATATATAAAGAAATAAAACATAAATCGAAAAATATTAAACATGCTCCAAAAATTCCCAAATTTTAAACACAACCTTAGAACATAAGTATATTTCATTCATGGCTTGAGAACATTTGTCGTTAAAGTCATGATTAAAAACGAAGTACAAAACTAGGGTTCTTCATGAAATAAATTAAAAAATCAAACAAAATTCTACTCCATTATAAATGAAGAGAATGATGAATACTACCTTAGTATGGTCCAAAATTTAATTTGGGGTTGGAATGGTTAAGGAAGATTAAAGCTTGAAAAGTTTAAGAACAAAGAGAGGAATTCAAAATTGAGAGAGAAAGGGAGGCTCGGTTTTGGCTGAACATTCTGTCCAAATGAGCTGTTTTGGAGTCTATATGGAGAGCCATTTGTGGTGGTTGGGAGCACTAGTCAAATTACCCGATTCGGCATGTTAATACCGACTTTAAGTTTTAACGCTTGCTGAATTTCTCCAAAACTTAAGGTTTTATTTTCTTAAATAGACTTAAAAGACTTATTTCATAGATTATAATAATTTCATGAAGTTCGATGGCATCCGATAAGTCAATTCCGAGTTATCGCGAAAAACAAATGTCCGACGATTAACTTATGTTCATTCAAATTTATTGAATTCTTGAGCTTAGAATTTATTTGAGTCTTATAAATCATTTCTTATTGATTTAGACCCTTGGTTCTAGTTTTGGTCTGCTCGAATGCTTAGAGTTTTTCGATATATTTTCCCTGCGTTTTGTTCTTCAGAATTTCTTTCGTAAATTGATTCTTATAATTTCTAAATTCATAAAAGTATATTCCTTGATGATTTTGATTTTTATCACTAATTATCTTGTCTAGCACGGACTGAAGTTGATCCGCTCGTGAATAGTACTTTGAGATCGACCGCAAGCATGCCCAAAATTATCATTCTTCGCTTCTCACATGTTTTCGTGAGAGGATTCTAGAAACCAACCTTTTGTGAGATTCATTCTCGATCTTTCATTCTATGTTCGACTATTCGAAAACCCTAATCCCAGACTATCACTAGTTTTTGATTTCTAGTTTTCGATCTCCAATCGATTCTAATTGCTTCTGGTTACCTTAAACATAATTAAGGTCTAAGAACCACAAATAATTGGTTTAAGCATCACTAATAAAAGTTTTAAATTTTCGGTTATTATAGTAGAGGCTCAAGATTTATCCTCGATCTAGGTACGTATCTTTTTCTAAGAGTATAACAATGTACTACGATAACTCTGGTGATCCATTCACAAAGAGTCTGTCAAATAGTACACCTACATGTTCGAGGACTTAATCTAAGGAAATTTGTGTATGTGGGAGAAACAAAGGATGGTGTTGTTTGTAATAGCTAGTATGAGACACATTGTATACTAAAACTTTACTTTAATATAAGTGAAAATTATCGTTTTATAATCGAAAGTAGAATGGTTGAGCTTGAATACAATGATTCTTGTTACCAATTTTCCGATCTCATATCCAATTATTAACTTGATTGCATATGTTGTACCATTATCTCATACAAAAGTTATATCATACAAGTGCGTAAGATCACGTAAGTGTGTGATTGATTAACAAATTAAGATATAAAAGAATCAAAGTCGAGATAATTTGAGGATGAGTTGTTGGTATAAGTCGCAATATAGATAAGAAGAACTCGACTTGTTGCTTGTTTATTGTTGGACTTAAAAGATCACTAATAAAGTTCCTCGCAATCAAACGAGGTCGCCCTAGAGCAAGTCGATCCGAGTCGCTCTCAAGGAAAACTTGACAATGCTACTAAGTCACCACACTAAAGCAATTAAATTCCTAAACACCTAATCACAAAGGGGTTGATTGATTACCAGGCGAGGAAATATAGAAAGGAAAACTAATTAACTAGGCGGAAATCGACAAAGCAATGAAATTATCTAAACAAGAATTAAACCCTAAATCAAGAACACGGAATCAAAATGATGAACCCTAGACATGAATCAAAAGATTAACAGAAGATAAGAATAACTAAATCAATAAAGCGAGAAATCAATACCAAAGAAATACAAGAATGAAATAAACGAATAAGAACACTTACAAGAACAACATGAATTAAAGTGAAATCAATAGCAATAATCCGCATAATAATCTTAATCCCAATCAAAAGAAATCGAACAATATATGAAATACTTAAGAATCGTGGAGAATTTCGAGAGACTCGCCAAACCAAAAGACTAAAATAATAAAAGTGAAGCTAGGTTTTCATTAAAATCAATATATATAGTGCCCAAATATTAATACGCAGCACCGAACTCAGAGCTAAAGCCGACGCTGCTCAAAACAAGGCCAACGCAGCGCCGCCAGACGCAGTAAGCCGGACCGGCCTTCCGATTTGGGGCAGCCCGACGCAGGAATCTCAGACAAACTTCGTTTTCGCAAGACCGGACGTGATGCAAGACCGATGCACGAGCTCTCGAGATAATTCAGATTGGGAACCCACGGACGCGATCCACGGACGCGGCGCCTTGAATGAATCATGCATTCGCCCAACGCCGGACGACGCCAAGACCGGACGCGGACGCCACTGTTGAACCCACGGACGCCAGCAAGACCGGACCCGGTCTTTCTTTGCATTCTAGAAGGCGACACAAGACCATACGCTACGCCGAGTCCGGTGTTTGCGCGCTTTTATGCGAAATGGTTCAAACACATCATTCCCACGAAACCAAAACGAACATTATTCCAACAAAAGATATTCAAATATAAACCAAATAGGAATCAAAACGTAAAACAAACAAAGAAAACCAAACAAAACATATAAAACAACACCCCACACTTAACTCTTTGCTTGTCCTCTAGAAAATTTTAGTTTCTTGAAAAGAATGGTACACATAGAATCAATACTTCAAAGAGAATCAATCACATATTCACATCCTTTCAATGCATCTCAATAATACAATTTCAATGTAATGATCCTCATTCATCAATCCAAACATGTGACTTATCATAGAATAGTGTGTTCGACTCAACATGATTTCGTAAATCAATATACAACCTATATGGTTCCCTTCATGTAAGATATCCCAATGATACAAATAAATAAAACATGTGGAACTTAAACCGATTATAGGACAATAATCGTTAGGTGAAACCTTCAAGTTGTACACTCGAGTATCCTAACGTAGATATCTATACCCATAGCATAGAGCCCATTCGAGAGACACATAGCAAGAGGGTAGAGCCCTTATTCAATTTTAAGTCCACTTATCGACAACAAAGATTTTTTTTTTTTTTTTTTTTTTTGAAAATCATACAAGAAAAGGGTTCCATGTACTAACCTCCAAGTAAAGGGATTCAATGGTTAGTTCTCAAGGTTATGAATCGACAAGTCCATCATGCTTGATTTCTAGTGGCATATATGACCACCGATCACACAGATTGTCTAATCACGCCTCTAATTATGTCCCACAATTCAAATCGACACCTAAATTCCATCACACTAAAAACTATATATCAAGATGCAATAAAATTCAGATCAAAACACAATTAATTCAACTTAAACATAATCTTCATGCACCATTGATTTCAAGAAAATAAAATTCTCTAATCCAAACAAAAAGTTAAGAAACGACAAAACACAAAAACGATAAAACAAGCAAGACAGACTCAAACGAAATGAAACCCCCACACTTAAAACAAAGGTCCTCATTGCGATATAAAATATAAGAGAATAGAAGAGGTGACTACCCCGAAACGATGTAACCGAATGACGGGCATGAAGAACTAAACAAAACATACAAAAAAAAGAAACAAAGACAGCAAAACAACGAAACAACACGACACACACAAAAACAATAACATACACCCAATAGTGAAGAATCACTATTGGTCAAGGCAAAGGGGAGGAGGAGCCATGAAATGTAGTCCAAGTGTTCCATCGAGCCTCAAGAGCACCATGCCGATTCTCGCCAATCATCCGATTATATTCATTCCAAATGGTTCGCTTAGCCACAACGATTTTGTTCAAAACGTTGATTTTGCTGATCAAAACGAGTGTAGATATCTTGACGAAACTCGCCAAGTGGCCAAAAACTCACCCTAAACCGCCCAACTCTTCACAAACGAAGTTGTATCCTCGCTCGACGCACCATGCGCGGGAACCGTGGATGGTTGACCGCTGCTCGAACCGCCTGTCTTCTCGCCTCATCACCCTCATCTTCTAAGGTAGGGTGTCAAAATGGCCATATCAAGGCGCATGAGATGGTCCATCCGCTTGGTTTCAAACGATCCGCGCATGCATATATCTCTTCAAACAATTCCTCATGTCATGAGGTACAAAAGTAGTCTTGTTATATCAAAAGGGCGCCAAGCTCACTAAGATCAATCATCTTATGTCTTATCAAATCTTGCCCAGAATATGGCGCCCATCGATATTAATAATCCCTAATTGGAGGGCTAGACCAAGAGGAATTTGAGAGTGGTCGGCCGACATTTACGTCACGAACCACCGCAAGTGCTCCCAAACGAAGAATGTGTGAGACCTTCGCCTTCTTATCGCGCAAGTGAGCAAAAAGACTCAAGAAGATAACCTTGTTGGCCTACTCATTTCCAAAACATTGAATGCTATAAATTTATGGACCATGGCCAATGTCAATCTCGATAAATCCACTGCATTCCAACATGACACCGCTATTAAACCATGATAATTCCCGCCAAGCTTCTCCGACATTGAATGAAGGTACACCACGGCATCAAGTAGGAAATCCAAACACCCCTTCATAATACGAGGGTGACAAGATATTCTCGTCCCAACAGCATAGGTCAAAACATCGATTCATCATCAATATGCATTGTGAAAAAATTCAATCAACAATGAGAGAAACCAGCAAATCCATCATAGCATATTGCATCAATCCTAAATTTTTCAAATATTTCTTTACTCTATCCTCAAGTCCTAAACTTTGCATCAATGCCAATCAATCGACGCGACGAGTAATCTATCGAAATGCAAATCGTCGATAAGTGTACCTTCCATCGGATTATAGATAGGAACGTGGTCGAGTACATGATGCTTATGTCCTCCACCGTTCTTCCATCGAACATCGCCGCCCGAGGATGACGAGAGCGGATCCGAAAGATTCTTAGTCCGAACCATATTGATATAAGAGGGATCGATACGACGAGGTCGGATAAGGAAACGCCGACGCGATGAGAGCGCCTGACGAAGGAGGGAGGCCTGGGAGAGGCGCTGGGCCGGTCGCACCGACGGGAGGAGCAGACGGCCTGGAGTTAGGAAACCGAACGATCGTGAGGCGGACGGAGGATACGAGCGAGCGAGCGGAAGCGAGGCACCGACGCTTGCAAAACGCGACGAGGATAGGCACCGAGGCGAGCGACGGGAAGCGGTGAGCGTGCGCTAAATGCCTGGACGGAGGAGGGCAAGAAAGGAGAAAGCGGTTGGTTGGAAACGCCGACGATCCGAGGCGCCGACGGAGGATAGCGCCGAGACGACGGAAGCGAGGCGCAGCGCTTAGGGCTAAACGCATAGGCGAGAGCTGGGCTGAGCGAAGTAGCGAACGCTGACCGAGCAGGCGGGCGATATGAATCGTTATGCAAGCGGGATGGTAAGAGGGCACGCAAGAGAACGAAAAGGATAGGAGAACCTAACTCACGAATATATATATAAATATATATTATTATTATTTATTTATTTATTTATTATATTTATTTATTTATTTTTATTTTTATTTTAATAACCGGCGGTCATCGCGTCCGGCTGGTCGCCTTTTCTATTCGTGATCCATCGCCGGCTTGGTGCATCCGCCGGTCACCCGCCCGATATTTATTCAACCCATTGGGCGCGTCCGCTGGTCAGCCTCGCCGATTTTGATTTGCCCCCCACGGTGCGGTCCGACGCCTAGGTACCTCCCGACGAGTTCGCAGCCGGCTTGTTTGAGCCCGACGCTGATGCTTTTCTCGCCGATGTTCCACGCTTTGTCTCATCCAATCCAAATTCCAATTCTAGATCAAATAACACATCATCCCGCCCCACACAAAACAATAATAAAGCATCAAAACAAGTTAAAAGAAAAAACAAAAAAGTCGCAAAAAATTGATAATTAGCTCGACAAGAAGATATCGATCGACTAGGGTCAAGAACAAAATGGATTCCACCATGAAGGATGTCGGACCCCTTCTACATAGGGCTTCACACGCTGACCATCGATCTCGAACGATTCCTCTCGAACCTTCTTTAGATAGCACAACCGAACCATACGGCTTCACTTGCTTATTAATGAACGGCCACCCAACGAGACTTCAACTTCCCGGAAAAGCTTCACCGAATTGAACAACATAACCTTCATTCCGCCTTCAAATCTTGTGCACAATGTGTTTGTCGGAGGCCTTCACCTCTCTTTGTAAATTCGGCATCGTCGTACGCCTCATTACATAATTCTTCAAGCTCGATATTTGTAACATCCTACACTGGAAGCATCTTGCATCTCCAAAGAAATGGTTTTGATGGCCCACAGGCCTTGTGCTCAATCTCCACCGAAGATGACACGCCTTCCCAAACACCAAACGATAAGGACTCATCCCGATGATGCTTTTATGCGGCGGTATGCCCATAGTGCATCGGTAGTTTAGGGACCAACTTTTCGAGAAGGTTGGACCATTTTCTCAAGAATCCCATTGATTTGCCGATTGCTAGTCTCGACTTGTCCCGATGTCTCGGGTGGTAAGCTCCAGCCTTGTGGTTAATCCCACTCTTTTCATCAACTTCTCAACAACTTGTTGCAAAAATGCTTTCCCCATCACTAATGATTGCTTTGGGAAAACCAAACCTACAAAGTATATTCTCCCGCACAAACTTCAAAACAACATAAGAATCGATGTCCTAGTGGGGATAGCCTCACCCACTTGACACGTAGTCAACGGCAAGCGTAATATATTCAAAACCAAAAGACTTAGGAAAGGTCCCATAAAATCAATTCCCACACATCAAAAATTTCTACCACAAGAATATTATGAGGGCATCTCATTCCGCACCTATAGATCCTGCGACCGCATCGGTCACAAGCACGATAGAATGCCAGGCATCCTCGAACAATAATGGCCAGAGAACCCGATCGAGGACCTTGAAAGCAATCTTTGTCCACCGAATGTCCTCCATAATCACCATTGTGGCATCTTTCCAACACTGGGATTGTTCTTCCTCGTACACATCGACGGATCACATCATCCTTCCCGACTTGAACAGATATGGCTCGTCCCGTAAATATTGCTCGCACAAGGTTAGAAAACGCCTTTCCCCGAAGGTTAGATCAGTCTCATCTCCCACAAGCAAGATAATTCACAATGTAAGCGAACCACGGGAAGATGAGACCGCAAAGCATTTTCATAAGGAAAATCATTAGCAATAGCTCATGCAAGAGTCTAACACTGGGATTGAAGACAGACAAATGATCACCACACAATTCTCATCCCTTCCTATCCTTAATCTCTAAGTCAAATTTCGAAAGAGAAGAACCCAACGGATCAACCTAGGTTCGCTTGAGGTTTGTTAACAAGTACCTTAAAGTCGCATGGTCACTATGGACAATCACTTTAGAACCATGATATAAGAGCAAATTTTTCTAAAGCAAAACCACCAAATTAACATTTCTTTAATGTCGTAATTTACCTGCATGATTCAAGGTAGAACTAGCATAGTAAATTACACGGAGCATCTTATCAATACGTGACCTAAAACAGCCCTACAAAGATGATTGCTAGCATCACACATTATTTCAAAATGTTCATTCCAGTCGGGCTACAATCACGGGCACTAGTCAACTTTTCTTTCAAAAGAGAAAGCATGCATACAATCATGATCAAAGACAAAAGGCACATCTTGGGCAAGCAAACGACACAAGGGTTGAGAGATTTTCAAAATCCTTAATAAACCTACGTAGAAACCCGCATGCCCTAAGAAACTCCTAATCCCTTAACGCCACCGTGGGGCAATTTTCCGTAACATCAATCTTAGCCCTATCCACCTCAATTCCTTCATGCGGAGGATGAAAGGTTGTACCGAGATTCGCCTGGTCCCCATGGCTCCTTGTAGACTTCTCCAAAACCTTGATGTGAACCTCGGGTCGCGATCTGACATAATCGATACCTGCACACCATGTAATTGTATGATTTCTCTGACGTAAAGCTGAGCAAGCTTATCTAACCCGTACATCATCCGAATTGGTAAAAAATGAGCTGACTTCGTCAGTCTATCAATGACAACCCATATAGCGGTGTTTCCTCGCGCTGACCTTGGAAAACTTACCATAAAATCCATACCGATATGCTCCTATTTCCACTCCGAAATTGGTAACGGCTGCAACAATCCAGACGGACATTGATGCACAGCTTTTACTTGCTGACAAGCCAAACAATGTTCCACAAACATGGCTACATCATTCTTCGACGAATGTAATGTGCGCCCCATGGTGACACGCGAGGTCGATAAAACCTAGATCCAACAACTCCTCAGAATCGCGCTTTCGCTTCTTGCAATTTATAAGTGCCATTCGATGGTGCCTTTGACATCGGGCGCAGCTCCCGGTTCTAGATCAATAGTGAATTCCACTTGTCATCAAGCGGCAAGCCCGGCAAGTCCTCGAAACACGTCCGATATTCACACACCACCGCTCCTCTTGCAACTATTTGCGCTTCATCGTGCCCGTCAAACTTACCAAGAAAGTTTGACAGCTTCCCTTCCTGATCATCCTCACTGCCTTCAGTGCTGAGATCATTGGCACGAAAACACCCATCTTTATACCGTGGAAGCAAACTTCCACTCCTTTCGATGTTTGAAAAGCAACTTCTCGAGACAACATATAGTTGCCTGCTTTTCCAACCAATCCATGCTAAAGACGACATCGAAATCTTCCATTCGATGACATGCAAATTGACAACGACCTTCGCTCACGATTTCTACCTCCCGGTTCGGCAAATCTTTTCGCTTTAGCACTTTCGATAGGATGCAAATTTCAGGTATTTCGTGATTCCTGGGTACCAAACCCAACCTCTCACATGCAATTCTAAACGAAGAATATGAGGCTCTTGTATCAAACAAAGAGAAAACGGGTATATATCTCATATGGATTATACCGCAGATTTTCGAGCTTGTGTTGCTCGTCACGATTCAAGGCGCACACCATGGCCTCGGCCGAGGCTTTGGGTTTGTCGGCCCTGATAACCACCGCCTCCGTGGTTCATCCTCCATGAGCCCGGTTCTACCTCTCACAAGCTCGCGGCTACATCACGGGTCCTTCTATCGACGGGAAATCTCGAGCGTAATGTCCATACTTCCTACAATGGTAACACTCGACGTTACCTTGCCTGCACTCGCCCAAGTGATTCCTCTGGCATTTCTAGCACCAAAGCCTCTCTGCACCTTGTCCCCATTGCCGCATGGGTTGGAAATTCCTTCCCCAAGGTTGCCTTTCTCTTTCCTGAATACCCAGATTCCTCGGATGGTAGCAAGCCTCTCGTGAGTATGGTCCCACCCAAGATGTTCTCTGATTGCCTGGGTCTTAGGTGAATACTCTTGGGTTCCAGTCTCTGACGCTAACCCTTCCTCTACATGCTCGACCCTATCCTAGTCATCCACTATCCGAATTACCAGATCCTCTAAGTCCTCACTGTCCTCCTCATCCTCCTCTAGGTCTTCATCTTCTTCAGAATCTACTACCCGTGAGGCCAACTCGACACCGCGGTGGCATCAGAACTCTTATCACGGGCCTCTTCTACCACGTATGGATGGATCATCTCCTTCACCGGGAGGGTCCCGCCGAAATCATTCCGGTTCTCCGAAGGCGAGGGTAGTAGACGGCGGGTAGTGATCGGCATTTCGACGACCGGTGATCGCCCCGAGCGATGGTTGCTCTCCTAACCGCTCTTTAGGAACATCATCCTCGTCGCCAACTGATCGCCCTCGAGGATGCTTTGCGATCACATCTTCCTCGGATGGTACGCCTCGATGATCACCCATCGCTCCATACTGAGTAGCGAACTCGTGAAATCCAGAGAGATGCTTGTAACAGATCCCGACGAACATAACGTATCCTCGTCTTCGCTAAGGCCGCCAACCCGCTGGTAGCTCTCTCATATCCGTAATAAGCATCATACTCAGATACTTTCCCACTATCTCGAATCTTCCTCCACAATCCAACAAACCTTCCCAGAAATACTCCCAACGTCTCATGAACATTCCTGGTACATTCTCTGAATTTTCGGATATGTTCATCCATTCTGTGAGATCTTAACCAGCGTTGTCTGGGCCACTGAATATCCATAAACCTACATGTTAGTTTATCATAAAATAACAACAAATATTCACGTTTTCTTTTCCGCCCCAGTCATCTGGGTAACCATGCCTCAGACGCATGTTCACTTTCAACACATATCAACATCGATATGGATATTCATAACAATAATCACGCAAGAAAATACAAGATTCACTTACAAGCACTCGTTTATCAAATTAAACAAGATTTCAACCAACAACATATTTCTATGTAAACACATTGTTTCATATCATCCATCATATCAATCACATCACATCATATCATATCAATGATTTTCATATCACAGCCACACAGGCCCTTCCGTCTCATCGACAATTCGCATCCACATCAACATCCAACCATATCTCATCCATATCCACATCACCTCAACATCCACATCATGTTTACATCACGTAAACTCTTACCATGCCAGAACACATGAAACCAAGATCACATCAAGCTCACATAACCTCATAAAACATCAACAAATAGACACATACCTCATCCCTTTTTTCTATGCTTTCCTATTTTATTTTATAATTAGCTTGCACAACATAAGAAATATGCATAACAAGGAACATGGAATGACAAACTACGTTGAAAATGGATAACCCGGGCATGTACTTCCTTTAGAAACTCGAAACGACGGAAAACATCCCGACATGCAAAAACGCGAAAAACGAAAAAATGGAATCAGTACTTTAGTAGAACTCATAGCCCGAAACTAAAAACCAAAAGGGCCCCTCAGAGCTAGCAGGGTATTCTGGCCACCATATCGGTGGCCATAGGGGCGACGGCGGCGGCGTGAGGCGGTGGTTGTCGGCTGCCAAATAGGCCGGCTCCCGGTCGTTTTTTCGTCCCGTCCCTTTAGAAACCCGAGTTCTATGCTATGATATCTAATAAAAAGTGGAATCAAAACAAGAAAATGACAAAACAGAAAATGGGCTACGGAGAGGGTTCATCGGCGGGTAGGGCCGGCAACAAGAATGACGCCACCGCCGAGCCTCCCTGCCGATCCCCACTCCTCCAGCCGCCCAGCAACAGCACTGAGCTGCTCGACTCATCCGTAAACACAGAGAGACGAAGAAATGAACGTTGAAAATGAAGGCCCCAGCCTCTATTTATAGAAAAATCGAGGTTACGCAGTCATGCAAGTTTAACCCTTTTCGAAAACGTAAAAACGACGATCTTTTACAAACGGACTCCAAATTTAACAAACTTGGTACCCATGGACTCAAAATAAAATACCGACACAACGACTATAAATAAGATATGCTTTAAAAGACCCATGAAAAGTTCGATTTTTCGATAACTTCCCTGAGTGCCAAACCTTCGGGTGGTCAAAACTCGCATACTTAGTGTCTCGTGGAATTCTTCATAAGACACTCTTCACAACGCCCGAGGTTTCGTGGACACAGATCACCAAAAGAAAAGTCAACCTTTCGACTTTTCTCGAAAACGTGTCATGTAAATCAAGCTTAGGAAGGACGGTATTACATCTCTCCTCCTTAGAAAAATTTCATCCTCGAATTTCAAACACGTAGGAAACAAGTCGTGGCACCGAGCCCCGAACTTGTCTTCCAATTCCCACGTAGCTTCCTCCTCGCCATGGTGATTCCACAACACCTTCACCAGCGGAATCTGCTTGTTCTTCAACTCCTTGACTTCCCGTTCCAAGATAGCCACTGGCCTCTCCTCATAACCCAAATCCTGAGCAAGGATTACCTGATCATGCTTGATCACGTGTTTTGGATCGAACACGTACTTCCTCAACTGAGAAACGTGAAGCACGCCGTGCACATCTTCGATGCTTGGCGGCAATTTCCATACGGATATGCTCTCATTTCCACTCTGGGATTGGTAGTTGTTGCAACAAACCTTACAGACATTGATGCACAATTTTCACTTGCTGACAAGCCAAACAACGTTCCACAAACGCGGCTACATCATTTTTCATCCCTTCCCACCAAAATTTCCTTTAAAAGTCTATGTACATTTTGGTGCTTCCTGGATGAGCTGTATATGGTGCCTTATGAGCTTCACTCATGATTTTATCTCTCAATTCCCTATTGAGTGGCACACATAACCTGGTCGGAATAATAGTGCGTTGTCCTTCGCTTCCATGAAACCCTTGCTATCTTCTAGCCTCGCTTTCAAATTCATTCTTTCCAGGAACTCGTCTCCTCGCTGCGTGCTCACGATCGCTTCTCTCAGGTCCGGTTTAGCTGTTAGAGCTGTGACGAAACCTTGTACTGATTCCGGTGGATAAATCACTTCCAAGCTGAGCTTCTCGAAATCTCGAATAAGCTCTTTCTCTTGCGCAAGAAGACATCCCAACTTCGCTCTCGACTTGCGACTAAGGGCATCTGCCACGACATTCGCCTTTCCACGGGTGATAGCTGATAGAGCAATCATAATCCTTCACCAACTCCAGCCATCTCCTTTGCCTCATGTTCAACTCCTTTTATTCAAAGAAGTACATTAGGCTCTTGTGATCTGTGAAGATCTCACACTTGACCCCGTAGAGATAGTGCCTCCAGATCTTCAATGCGTGAATGACTGTTGCTAACTTCAGGTCTTGAGTTGGGTAGCTCAACTCGTGTGGCTTCAACTGACGAGATGCGTAGGCTATAACCTTCCCGTTCTGCATAAGAACGCACCCAAACCTAGCTTGGATGCCTCGATGTAGACCACAAAACCATCGTTTCCTTCTAGCACAGCTTCTTCTTCAACTCTTGGAAACTTGCTTCACAAGCTTCTGACCATGAAAACTTGATTCCTTTCATGAGTTGTTGCGTCATCGGCCTCGCCAACTTCAAAACCTTCGATGAAACATCTATAATATCCCGCCAAGCCTAGAAAGCTTCAACCTCATCGACATTAGTCGAACCTTCCGCCATTTATCGCTCAACCTTCACGGGTCGACTTTGATTCCTTCGCATACACGATATGTCCAAGGAACATCACTTATTTGAGCCAAAACTCGCACTTACTATACTGACATACAACCTCTCGTCAGAATGTTTCTAGAACGGTACGGAGGTGTTCTCCATGCAACTCTGCATTCTTATAATAGACGAGAATATCATCGATAAAAACCAAGACGAAGCCATCCAGATACTGATGGAAAACTCGATTTATCAGATCCATGAAGACTGCTGGCACATTGGTCAAACCAAACGGCATCAGATAAACTCGTAGTGCCCATACCTTGTCCTAAACGCTGTCTTCGCAATGTCCTCCTTCCTGATCTTCAGCTGATGGTAGCCTGACCTCAAATCGATTTTAGAGAAGACACTCGCTCCTTTGAGCTGGTCAAACAGATCATCGATCCTGGAAGAGGGTATCCGCTCGATCGTCAACTTATTCGGTCTCGTAGTCAATGCACATCCGCATTGACCCATCCTTCTTCTCGACGAACGTAATCGGCGCGCCCCATGGCGACACGCTAGGTTGATAAAACCTAGATCCAACAACTCCTCGCAATCGCGCTTTCGCCTACAATTTTTAGGTGCCATTCTCGTATGGTGCCTTTGACATCGGTATCGCTCCTAGTTTTAGATCAATATTGAATTCCACTTGTCTATCAGGCGGCAAGCCTAGCAAGTCCTCGGGAAATACGTCCGGATATTCACACACCACCGGCTCCTCTTGCAACTGTTTGCACTCTTTTGTGTGCCCTGTCAAGCTTACCAAGAAAGTTTGACAGCTTCCCTTCCTAATCATCCTCACTGCCTTCAGTGCTGAGATCATTGGCACAGAAACACCCATCCTTATGTCGTGGAAGCAAACTTCCATTACTTTGGCTGTTTGAAAAACAACTTCTCTCTCGAGACAACGTATAGTTTCCCTGTGCTTTTTCAACCAATCTATTCCAAAGATGACATCGAAATCTTCTATTCCGATGACATGCAAATTGACAAGGACCTTTTGTTCACAGATTTCTACTTCATGGTTCGTATAAATCTTTCGCTTTTAGCACTTCTCGACGGGATGCTAATTTCAGATACTCTGTGATTCCTTGGGTACCAAACCCAACCTCTCACATGCAACTCTCGAAATGAAAGAATGTGACGCTCCTGTATCAAACAAAGAAAAAAAGGGTATATCACTCATATGGATTATACCTGCAAGATTTTCGGGAGCTTGTGCTGCCTGCTGCTGATTCAAGGCGTATACCCTGGCTTGATGTGGTGGTCTTTGGTTCGCAGGCCTCGGATAACCTTCCGCTCCATGGTTCATCCTCGGTGGAGACTGGTTCTGCCTCTGCGGAGCTTGATGTTATCTCACTGGCGGCTGCACCGTTGGTCCACTTATCGATGGGCAATCTCGAGCGTAATGACCAGACTTCCTACAACGGTAACATTCGAAGTTAACTTGCCTGCATTTGCCCAAGTGATTCTTCTTGCATTTCTGGCACCAAAGCTTTTCCGCACCTTGTCCCCACTGCCGCATGGGTTTGAAATTCCTTCCCAAGGTAGTCTTTTCTTCCCGAATACCCGATTCCTCGAATCATCGACCGCCTTGTCCCTCGAACACCGATTTTCTTCCTCGATCTTCCTATTTCCTCTCGCTTCCCTCCGCCACCGGCTGTCCGAGTGGCATCGTTTTCCCGGGCAACATTGACTCAATGTTTAATGCCCGGTTCAGGATCGAGCATACGCCGATCTCCCTGAATGACGAGCAAACTTCCAATCTTTGGTCGGAGTCCTCTTCGAACTCGTCGCTCGGCACTCAGGCCGACCAGTGCGTAGCGAATGCGATGCATTTATGAACGAGCTATCGAATCGGTGACCGCCCTTATTCCTCGACGAAGATTCCGTAACTCATTTTGCCTTTTTTGCCCGTAAACGCCAGCACGCATTTTCCATGAGTTCTTCCTCGAAATCTTCCCACATATACCTTCCCACCGCCTTGGTGTCGTGGTCCTTCTCACGGATTCCCACCGTAAATCGCCTCATCGTTAGCCGAAAGATCGCGTAGTTCAAATTTTTCTCGCTTCTTCGCAACCGATGTATTCAAGATCCTTTCGTGGATCGTATCCGCTCTCGATCGATCGGTTCACTGAGACCGTCGAATGTAGGGGCATTCTATCTGTGAAAGCTCTCGGTCGCATACCGCTGAACCAATGGTGGTTGTCGGATTTCTTCCATGTTATTATTCCTCTGGTTTCTTGTTCTCGGCATTCTATACCGACATTGAAACATTAGAATTACGTTCGCATAGATAACCAGGTACCATCGCATAACATATATTATCACCCATCATCACATATGTCACATATCACAATCGCATCTATCCATGCAATCCTGTCAACACATAATCGTTATGCATCTCACATAACATCATCACACGTCATCACATTATAGCTCATATCACATATAAGCATTAAAACATAACCATATTATCATAGACAACGTTAGTATTAGTATTATCCAAGTGTCCATGAAGTACTGTCAAAATACATGATCATAGGTATGTCAGTCAAAAAATGTCAGATATGAGCAAAAGAATCGACCGTAGCATCGCCAAAAGATGTCGCCTGCCTCGCAAGCGAAGAAGACTATACGATCACATCGACATACCGACCACCAAGATCTCCGCCTTCCATGTCCGCTCATCGCCCTGCTCACATCATCTCGTCCATTCGCCGCCTCCTCCTCCTCTATCTCCCTTCCTATCGCTGTTTCTGACCGGCCGCCGCCTCGTAAAGTGATCCCGCATGGTAGCAAGCCTCTCATGAGTATGGTCCCACCCAAGATGTGCTCTGATTGCTTGGGTCTCTGGTGAATACTGCTCCTGAGTTCCAACCTCCTACGCTTACCCTTCCTCTACATGCTCGGCCCCATCCGAGTCATCCACTATCCGGATTACCAGATCCTCTGAGTCCTCACTGTCCTCCTCATCCTCCTTTGGGTCTTCTTCCTCATCAGAATCTCCTTCCCGGGAGGCCAACTCGACATCGCCGGTGGCATCAGAACTCTTATCCCGGCCTCTTCTCCGCCATGATGGATGGATCATCTCCTTCACCTAGGAGGGTCTTGCTTCAAAATCATTCCGGTCCTTCGGAAGGTGATTGTCGTAGATGGAGGGGTAGTGATCGGCGTATCCCGGCGCACTGACGATCGTCTGAGCGATGGCTGCTCTCCCAATGTCTCCTCAGGAACATCATCCCTATCATCAATCTGGATCGGCCCTCGAGGATACCTCGCGATCACATCTGCCTCATAAGGTATGCCCTGGTGATCAGTCCATTGTCTCCACACTCGAGCAACGAACTCGATGAAATCCAGAGTGAGATGCCTGGTAATAGGATCTCGACGGAACATCACGTACCCTTGCCTTATTGCCCATGGCTGCCAACCCGTTGTTAGCCTCTCTATCATCCGATAATAAGCCTCGTACTCAGATACTTTTCCACTGTCTCGAATCTTTCTCCATAATCCAACAAACCTTTCCAAAAACACTCCCAATGGCTCGTGGACATTCCCGGTACACTCTCTGAACTTACAGATCTCCTCATGCATCCTGTGAGATCTTAACCAACGTTGTCTGGGCCACATAATACTACATGTTAGTTCATCATAAAATAATAACAAAATATTCACGTTTTCTTTTTCTGCCCCGGTCATCTGGGTAACCATGCCTCAGACACATGTTCACTTTCAACACATATCAACATCGATATGGATATTCATAACAATAATCACGCAAGCAAATACAGGATTCACTTACAAGCACTCGTTTATCAAAATAAACAAGATTTCAACCAACAACATATTTCTATACAAGCACATAGATTCATATCATCCATCCATGATCATATCAATCACATCACATCATATCATATCATATCAATGATTTTCATATCACAGTCGCATAGGTTCTTCCGTCACATCGACAAATCACTTCCACATCCATATCCACATCACCTCAACCTCCACATCACGTAAACTCTTACCATGCCAGAACACATGAAACCAAGATCACATCAAGCTCACATAGCCACATATAACATCAACAAATAAACACATACCTCATCCCCTTTAAAAAGGAGGCGGACTGACGATGAGCTGAGGGTAGCTGTACTGATAAACAGTATAGAAGAACAAGTTTTAAACACTCAATTTTCAAGAATGTCCATTATGTAAAGCAAATGAACTGTCTTGATATCAAATAACTATAAACACCTAAAGTGAGGAAAATTGCTCTGATACCACGCTGTCACGCCCCAATTCCTTAAGGAAAGCACGGATATCGGGGTGGGGGTTAAGAAGCGGGGAAAAATGGGGGGATACACAAAGCATACATAATAAGAAGATACGACAATAAAATCGGGCAGCATCTCCTCTATAACTAGGACATATCCTGAAGGGGAGTGGTGAGCAAACAATCCACCAACAGAATTATATCGACATCATAACTTCAATGAATGTGATCTTGATTAAGTATTAGTAATGCAGGGAAACAAAATAGCATTACATCTTGTTGACTAGACCTGTCAACCACATAGCATGCTCTTATCGAGACTCACAGCATATCAACATCATAGCGAACCTTGTTCCCAATCAGAGAGCAAAATAAAAGGGACAAGAGTACATCAACAACAGAATACGTAGATATAACAAAACATCGCGCAAGCAGAAAGCATGAAAGACCCATAGCTCCACCCCCAACGCCGCCTGCCTAGCCCTCCTCCATCGTGTGAAAATATTTGAAAAGAGTTCAAAGTGAGTACTAGTGCACTCACCGGGTAATTAACATAAAACAAAATCCATGATACCGTGTTCGAGCACTTACCTTAGAAGGTTTTAAACGTAAACCACTTCTAAGTAAAGAAAAGAGATTTTCCTTTTGATATCCGACCGCCATCAGTATTCCCATCATAGAACCACAGCTCGGAACGTATCCCACCAGCCCATCACATCTATCGGCCCGAAACATATCCAGCCAATCCATAATATCTCGGCCAGGAACATATCCAGCCAGCCCACGTCCAAAACGTATCCAAAGAGCAAATCGCAGGGACTTGTGGGTCTTTCCCCGTGAGAACCATAACCACTTCATTATCATTTCCGTGTGGACTTTCGGGCTCTATCCCCTTCAGAACCATAACCACGTGTTCGGGGTCTATCCCCTTACGATCAATACTCAAGATGGTGATCAACCCACCGAATAGAGATCCGCACAATCACAATAGAACCATATCTCGAAAGGTAGAACAAGAATAACTTCGTTAAAACATTTTCACGATGCATATGTTTTATTTTTGAAATATCGTAGTAAATAACTCAAAATAAGATATATAACCCAACCCGAATAAATAAAACGTCAACTGGGAGATATCCATAGATCCAACAACCTCACCGATCATACTGGTAGGTACCTGGTAATAAGATGGAACAACTTTTGGAGTCACATACCACAAAGCAAAGCAACAACGTGATCCAAACGAAGATCGAAGCGAAACAGGGGTTTTTAACTTTTTGAACCCACATTTGGCACTCTCCGGGTTTTCAAATCAACTCGATGCAGAAGGGAAATATATTCAGGACATCAAGAACAATAATAGGGTACCTTCAAAATATGCATGCATGCAAGTTGACACAAATCTTAGCAGCGAAGAAGCTTCAAAAATTGATTCCTATCCTCAAATCCAGATAACCCATCCAAAACCGATGCATGAAAATGGAAACATAAGCAATATGCATAACGAGGAACATGGAATGACAAGTTATGTTGAAAATGGATAACCCGGGCATGTACTTCCTTTAGAAACTCAAAACGATGGAAAACATCCCGATATGCAAAAACACGAAAAACAAAAAAATGGAATCGGTACTTTAGTAGAACACATAGCCCGAACTCATAACCTTAAGGGCCCGTAGCCAAAAGGTGGCCCGTTGGCCACCAAATCGACACCAACATAGACACGGCGGCGTGAGGCGTTGGTTGTCCGTGGCGAATAGGTCGGCCCGCCGCTTTCTAGTCTCGTCCCTTTAGAAACCCGATTTCTATGCTATGCTATGCTATATACTAAAAGGTGGAATCAAAATAAGAAAAGGACAAAACGGAAAACTGGGTCTGCCGGGAAGGGTCGATCGGCGGTGGTGGGCAAGAAGCAGGCAATGGCGCCACCGCCGAGCCTTCCGGCTCGATCCCTACCTCCGCCCACAACGCACTGAGTTGCTCGGCTCATCCGTAAACACAGAGAGACGAAGAAAATAAACGTTGAAAATGAAGGCCCCAGCTCTCTATTTATAGGAAAGCAGGGTCACAGCAATGCCATGCAAGTGTTCCTTTTTCGAAAACGCAAAAATTGATGCATCTTTTTCAAACGGACTCCAAATTCAGCAAACTTGGTACCCATGGACTTGAAATAAAATACCGGACACAACGACTATAAACAAGATATGCTTTTAAAAGACCCATGAAAAGTCCGATTTTTCGATAACTTCCCTGGAGTGCCAAACCTTCGTGGGTGGTCAAAAACCTGCATGCTTAGTGTCTATGAATTCGTCATAAGACACTCTTCACAACGCCTGAGGTTTCATGACGATCGAATCACCGAAATAAAATGTCAACCTTTTGACCTTTCTCAAAAAACTTGCCATGCAAACCTAAAGCTTAGGAAGGACGGGGTATTACAGATAAAACCCGTAATGTAGTGTCGGAAGAACAATTGTTGGGCTTGAATGCAAACCCGAGTAGGAAACGGAAAAATCTAAAATTCTTCGGATGAATTCGCTCCACAAGCGATTACAATGCGTAAACAAAACGTAATAAACGATAATCTAAAGTTTAGAAGCTTAAAATTTAAAGCTAGAATGAAAGTATGTGAAAAATTACTAAAAACTAAAGTAAAAGCAGGAGAGGGGCGCCAATGCATGTCTAGGGATATATATAGGCAATGGGATGAAACCCCAATTCGTGCCAGGCTACCGGCCTAGCAGTCGCTAGGTCGGTCGCTAGTTGTGAGTCGGTCGCTTTCTTCAATGAGCTAGCGGCCAGGTTCGCGATCGCGTGACTTGCCTCGCGGTCGCTAGCTCGGTCGCTAGTATTCGAACAGAAGCTTTTTCAGAACATCTCACGCGCAGGCTCGCGGTCGCTAGCTTTAGTCCAGAATGTTTTTCGCCCGAGCTCGCATTCGGGCTAGCGGACGCTAGGGTGACCGCTAGCCACTTGTTTCTTTTCGTCTTTGGTTCGTGCTTCGCCTCGTGCTTCGATTATCATCTTCCAAGCCTACAAAACACCAAAGAGGAACCCCAAGAGCAGTATCTTCCAAAAATAGCTAAACGTATAAATCAACTATATAAACGCACTTAAACTGATCTAAAATCATCTTATATAACATTAATAAACGAGTAAAAAATGCGTTTATCAGTGGAGTCCAAAGCAGAGTTGCATTGCAGACTTCACCTTAGAGGTCTGATAGTAACCGCATCAGAGGCTGCTCAGGAGATTGTGGCGACCCGACTTCCCAAGGAAGTACGGACCATATGGATCGTCACTGGTATGATAAAGCAGCGGATATAAACATAACTAATTAATGCAATTAACCATTTAACTACTCAATAACGCATAGAATAAAAAGGGATAAGCTATTCAATACTAACTCAAGTCATAGAAGAACTTGCCAAAAGGTTCAAGGTTCTAATATAACCCAATCAGGGCGCAATTCAAGGAACAAGGTACGACCTCAAGTTCAATAAGGTATGAAAGCAGTTATAATCAAGACATCAAAATAGTATCAGAGTTAGGCAGCAATAAACGTGTGGACATGTATATGACGATACATGCCCAAGATTCTAGAAATCCTTTCTAATAAGCAACAAAATAACAGCCACTCTGCACCACCTCGCACCCATCATCAATCCTAGCTCAACCTGCACATCAAAAACGAGATATAGGGCTAAGTACAAAAGTACTCAGTGGACTCATTGCCGAAAATATTTTCTTTGTCAAAAGTTATTGAACTTTCCACAATAGCGTATGAGGATTTTAGTTAAAAGACTCATGCCTATCAAACATTTTATCATTTTCTAAAAGCGTCAGGCCTGACTATTTCATCCATGTTGTTCCATATCTGATCATTCATTCATTCATTCATTCGCGCAGTATAGAGATGGCCACCTACACATAGTCGCCGTGACCGATCGAGGTAGCTAACCTTAACACACAACTCACACGTAAACAATCCGAGTTAGTCCTTAACTAAGTCGATCCGATCGTTACCCTTTTTAACGCTAGGACCAACACATTATCATACCACATCGATATACCAACCTCGATAGATCACAACAAAACATAAACATTTGGCGGTGAATAATGCTCATGGAATAATATTTCGTAAAGCTTTCGTAAATCATGCTTTGAGATAGATATGCATATCATTTTTGTTTCAAGAGAGCCCACCTGCTATCCAAAGCTAGTGGTTCTAAGTGAGCAGGTGTGATTGTCCTTCCTCGCCAACTACGTACGATCAAACCCTTCATAAGGAAATAGCCTTTCTTAGATTCTTTCTATCGATCGAAGGTCGTTTATAAATTACGACTTAATCTTCCCAATTAGGGTTTCTTTATGATTTCATGTGATTGTTTTAAGATAATTTCTATTATCTTACATTCTCAATTCCCAAACTATATTACTTCATCATTCATAGGTGAACTTCAACTTGTAAATCACATACTCCGAGTCTATCCTCGACTCTTAACCTTAGTGTTCTTCTAAACGTTATTACGATATAGATTGTTAGTATTCAAGTTGTGATTGGTATATTAGGATATTCACAAGCTACTATCTAGACTTAACAATTATAGTTACGTCCTAGTAGGTTATGCTTGACGACTTGTCGTATTAACACGACGAATAAAGGGGAGTCTTGACTTATGACTCAAGTGATCACATGCTATCATGTAAGTAAGTACTTTAGGAATAGATGAATTCCTTAAGGAATATTAACTCGACTTTTGAGACATAAGGATCGACATCTTATGTTCAAATCTTTGTTTACACTTTACGACGTTGTTTGTTTCTCTTAACTCGTCGGAGATTGTATAAGTTGTATAATCACTATTCATTGTCGAGTTGTCTTAACGCTCAATCTAACGTCGTATTGGGTTGTCGTTATTGAGTATCAATGTTGTAGCTCGGCTTTTGGTTTTTCTAACTTAGGAACTCACGCTTGAGTATCCTTTATTAATAGAAAACCCTAATTTGTGTCAAACTTCGATTTGCATTAATTCCTTATTGTTATCGAAATTGGTCGATTTCTTTTCGATTCTCGCACATAAAGTATTATGTTGTTTACGTTTGGGGTTTTGTTTGTTGGTACAACATAAACATAAACCATTTAACACCATACAACACCATATATAACATAAACTATAATAAAGCATTAGAAAACCCTAATTTCTAACATAATGAAAAACCATTGTGTATGTGTGCATAAGTGTTCCATTCATTCATCACAATCACAACCATTCATTCCAAGCTTATAGTTAACTATCATAGCATCATTTATCATTAAAATTAAACTCATACTTAACCATTTTGCTATGTTTTCGATAATTAGCAATAATTAGCATATGTATCCAATAAATTCCAATAGAATCATGTTATACTCCTACCATACTATGGAATTTAATTACTAACTCAATATCATCAAATAAAATTTCAAACTATGAGTTAAATGTTCCAAAGTTTTCGGCAATCATAAATTAATGAGCTTTGGTGTTCAATAAATTTCACTAAAATTATATCATGCTTATACCATATACTAAACATGAAATATCATTTCATATCATGCATTAAAAAAAATTAAACACATGCTTTTCACTATATCATTATTTTCGGTAATTATGAAATATATACATATATATTCAATAAATTACATTCACTTCATAATATGTTTATATTATGCAATAACATGTAATATTAACATTAAACATCAACCAATATTTATAATATCACATATCATATCATTTTCAACAATTAAAAATCAAATAAAACCTAATATATATACATATATTTTTGGTCATTATAGAAAAATAGAGTAGTGTCTCAATAATTTCAAGATTAATATATGATGTTCATATCATATATCAAACACTATACCTCAACTATTTTCAACAAATAAAATCAAAATAATTCTCAAAATTACATATAACTTTCGGTAATTTCATGAAAATAGAGATGTATTCCAAAATTTCAAGATTTATATATGATGTTCATATCATATATTAAACACCATATCTCAACTATTTTCAATAAATAAAATCAAACAATAGACTAAATATAATATATATATATATATATATATGTATTCGGCCTTCATAAAAAAATTATGAGATGTGTTTCAAAAATTTCAAGATTAATATATGATGTTCATATCATATATTAAACACCATATCTCAACTATTTTCAACAAAAAAAATTAAAAACATGTCATAATGAAACCACAAAGCTCACGGCTTTTTAAAAAAAAAAAATAAGAAAAATTCTGAAAATTCTCAAATTTATACTACATGCTTCTAATACATTAACAAGCAACAATATCAAATAATATTCACAATAGCATGCTTTATCTCATATATAAAGAAATAAAACATAAATCGAAAAATATTAAACATGCTCCAAAAATTCCCAAATTTTAAACACAACCTTAGAACATAAGTATATTTCATTCATGGCTTGAGAACATTTGTTGGCTTAAAAGTCATGACGAAAAATGAAGTACAAAACTAGGGTTCTTCATGAAATAAATTAAAAAAAATCAAACAAAAATTCTACTCCATTATAAATGAAGAGAATGATGAATACTACCTTAGTATGGTCGCAGAAATTTAATTTGGGGGTTGGAATGGGTTGGGAAGGAAGATTAAAGCTTGAAAAGTTTAAGAACAAAGAGAGGAAATTCAAAATTAGAGAGAGAAAGGGAGGGCTCGGTTTTTGGCTGAACATTCTGTCCAAATGAGCTGTTTTGGAGTCTATATGGAGAGCCATTTGTGGTGGTTGGGAGCACTAGTCAAATTACCCGATTTGGTATGTTAATACCGACTTTTTAAGTTTTAACATTTTTGATTAATTTCTCCAAAACTTAAGGTTTTATTTTCTTAAATAGACTTAAAAGACTTATTTCATAGATTATAATAATTTCATGAAGTTCGATGGCATCCGATAAGTCAATTCCGAGTTATCGCGAAAAACAAACATCCGACGATTAACTTATGTTCATTCGAAATTCTATTGAATTCTTGAGCTTTCAGAATTTATTTGAGTCTTATAAATCATTTCTTATTGATTTAGACCCTTGGTTCTAGTTTTGGTCTGCTCGAACGCTTTAGGGTTTTTTCGATATATTTTCCTGATTCGTTAAGTTCTTCAGGAATTTCTTTCAGAAATTGATTCTTATAATTTCTAAATTCATAAAAGTATATTCCTTGATGATTTTGATTGTTATCACTAATTATCTTGTCTAGCACGGACTGGAAGTTGATCCGGCTCGTGAATAGTACTTTTGAGACTGACCGGGCAAGCATGCCCGAAAATTATCATTCTTCGCTTCTCACATGTTTTCGTGAGAGGATTCTAGAAACCAACCTTTTGTTGAGATTCATTCTCGATCTTTCATTCTATGTTCGACTATTCGTAAAACCCTAATCCCAGTGACTAGTCACTAGTTTTTGATTTTCTAGTTTTCGATCTCTAATCGATTCTAATTGCTTCGCTGGTTACCTTAAACATAATTAAGGTCTAAGAACCACAAATAATTGGTTTAAGCATCACTAATAAAAGTTTTAAATTTTTCGGTTATTACAGTATAGATGGCTCAAGATTTATCCTCGATCTAGTACGATCTCTTTTTCTAAGAGTATAACAATGTACTACGATAACTCGGGTGATCCATTCACAAAGAGTCTGTCGTAAATAGTACACGACATGTTCGAGGACTTAATCTAAGGAAATTTGTGTATAAGTGGGAGAAACAAAGTGATGGTGTTGTTTGTAATAGCTAGTATGGAGACACATTGTATACTAAAACTTTACTTTAATATAAGTGAAAAATTATTGGTTTTTATACTGAAAGTAGAATGGTTGAGCTTGAATACAATGATTCTTGTTACCAATTTTCTGATCTCATATCTGAATTATTAACTTGATTGCATATGTTGTACCATTATCTCATACAAAAGTTATATCATACAGTGTGCAGAAGATCACAGAAGTGTGTGTGATTGATTAAGCAAATTAAGATATAAAAAGAATCAAAGCTGAGATAATTTGAGGATGAGTTGTTGGTATAAGCTGCAATATAGATAAGAAGTAACTTGACTTGTTGCTTGTTTATTGTTGGACTTAAAAGATCACTAATAAAGTTCCTCGCAATCAAACGAGGTCGTCCTAGCGAGCAAGTTGATCCGAGTCGTCTCTCAAGGAAAACTTGACAAGGCGTTACTAAGTCACCACACGAAAGCAATTAAATTCCTAAACACTCTAATCACAAAGGGGTTGATTGATTACCCAGGCGAGGAAATATAGAAAGGAAAACTAATTAACTAGGCGGAAATCGACAAAGCAATGAAATTATCTAAACAAGAATTAAACCCTAAATCAAGAACACGGAATCAAAATGATGAACCCTAGACATGAATCGAAAAGATTAACAGGAAGATAAGAATAACTAAATCAATACGAAAGCGTAGAAATCAATACCAAAGAAATACGAAGAATGAAATAAACGAATAAGAACACTTACGGAGAAGAACGAACGATGAATTAAAGTTCCGGAAAGGAAATCAATAGCAATAATCCGCATAATAATCTTGAATCCCAATCAAAAGAAATCGAACAATATATGAAATACTTAAGAACGTGAGAATTTCGAGAGGTAGGCGCTCCAAATCAAAAGACTAAAATAATAAAAGTGAAGCTAGGGTTTTCAGCGTTTAAAATCAATATATATAGTGCCCGAAATATTAATACGCAGCACCGAACGCGTAGCCAAAGCCGGACGCGCGCGTTCAAAACAAGGCCAAACGCAAGCAGCCCAGCGCCAGACGCAGGTAAGCGCCGGACTCGCGCTCTCTCTGATTTGGGGGGCAGCCCCGGACGCATGGAATCTCTAGACAAACTTCGTTTTCGCAAGACCGGACGTGATGCAGCACCGGATGCACGAGCTCTCGAGATAATTCAGATTCGGGAACCCCACGGACGCGATCCAATACCGGACGCGGCGCCTTGAATGAATCATGCATTGGGCGCCCAACGCCGGACGACGCCAAGACCGGACGCGGACGCCACTGGTGCTGAACCCAGCACGGACGCGCAAAGACGGACGCCGGTCTTTCTTTGCATTCTAGCAAGGCGACACAGTTGTACGGCTACGCCGAGTCCGGTGTTTGCGCGCTTTTATGCGAAATGGTTCAAACACATCATTCCCTACGAAACCAAAACGAACATTATTCCAACAAAAGATATTCAAATATAAACCAAATAGGAATCAAAACGTAAAAAACAAACAAAGAAAAACCAAACAAAAACATATAAAACAACACCCCCACACTTAACTCTTTGCTTGTCCTCGAGAAAATTTTAGTTTCTTGAAAAGAATGGTACACATAGAATCAATACTTCAAAGAGAATCAATCACATATTCACATCCTTTCAATGCATCTCAATAATACAATTCTCAATGTAATGATCCTCATTCATCAATCCAAACATGTGACTTATCATAGAATAGCTGTGCTTCGACTCAACATGATTTCAGAAATCAATATACAACTCATATGGTTCCCTTTCATGTAAGATATCCCAATGATACAAATAAATAAAACATGTGGAACTTAAACCGATTATAGGACAATAATCGTTAGGTGAAACCTTCAAGTTGTACACTCGAGTATCCTAACGTAGATATCTATACCCATAGCATAGAGCTCCATTCGAGAGACAACACAAGCAAGAGGGGTAGAGCCCCTTATTCGAATTTTAAGTCCACTTATTGCACAACAAAGATTTTTTTTTTTTTTTTTTTTTTTTTGAAAATCATACAAGAAAAGGGTTCCATGTACGAACTCCTCCAAGTAAAAGGGATTCGAATGGTTATTGGTTGTGCTCGAAAGGTTATGAATCGATTTACAAGTCCAATCCCAATGTCTTGATTTCTAGTGGCATATATGACCACCGATCACACAGATTGTCTAATCACAGCTTCCTAATTATGTCCCACAATTCAAATTGACACCTAAATTCCATCACACTAAAAACTATATATCAAGATGCAATAAAATTCAGATCAAAACACAATTAATTCAACTTAAACATAATTCTTCATGCACCATTGATTTCAAGAAAATAAAATTCTCTCTAATCCAAACAAAAAGTTAAGAAACGACAAAACACAAAACGACAGAAAACAAGCAAGACAGACTCAAACGAAATGAAACCCCCACACTTAAAACAAAAGGTCCTCATTGCGATATAAAATATAAGAGAATAGAAGAGGTGACTACCCCGAAACGATGTAACCGGAATGACGGGCATGAAGAACTAAACAAAACATACAAAACAAAGAAACAAAGACAGCAAAACAACGAAACAACACGACACACACAAAAACAGAATAACATACACCCAATAGTGAAGAATCACTATTGGTCGAAGGCGATGGTGGAGGAGGGCGCCATGAAATGTAGTCCAAGTGTTCCATCGAGCCTCAAGAGCGCCCATGCGCCGATTCTCGCTCAATCATCTCGCCGATTATATTCATTCCAAATACCGGTTCGCTCATGCCACAACCGATTTTGTTCACAAAACGTTGATTTTGCTGATCAAAACGAGTGTAGATATCTTGACGAAACTCGCCAAGTGGCCAAAGAACTCACTCCTAAACCGCCCAACTCTTCACAAATGAAGTTGTATCCTCGCCTCGATGCACCATGTCGCGAAGGAGGCGTGGATGGTGGGATCTGCGTTGCTCGAACCGCTCGGTGTCTTCTCTCGCCTCATCACCCTCATCTTCGGAAGGTAGGCGGTGTCAAAATGGCCATATCGCCCAAGGCGCATGAGATGGTCCATCACGCTTGGTTTCAACGATCCGCATGCATATATCTCTTCAAACAATTCCTCATGTCATGAGGTACAAAAGTAGTCTTGTTATATGCAAAAGGCGGCTCAAGCTCACTAAGATCAATCATCTTATGTCTTATCAAATCTTGCCCAGAATATGGCGCCCATCGATATTAATAATCCCTAATGGAGGGCTAGACCAAGAGGAATTTGAGATGTGGTCGGCCGACATTTCTTACGTCACGAACCACCGCAAGTGCTCCCAAATGAAGAATGTCGGTGAGACCTTCGCCTTCTTTATCAAGCAAGTGAGCAAAAGACCTCAAAGAAGATTAACCTTGTTGGCCTACTCATTTCCAAAACATTGAATGCTATAAATTTATGGACCATGGCCAATGTCAATCCTCGATAAATCCACTGGCATTCCAATGCATTTACCGCTATTAAACCATGATAATTCCGCCAAGCCTCTCCGACATTGAATGAAGGGGTACACCACGTGCATCAAGTAGGAAATCCAAACACCCCTTCATAATACGAGGTGTGATAAAGATATTCTCGTCCCAATGCATTTATAGGTCAAAACATCGGATTCATCATCAATATGCATGTGTAATAAAATTCAATCAACAATGGAGAGAAACCAGCAAATCCATCATAGCATATTGCATCAATCCTAAATTTTTCAAATATTTCTTTACTCTATCCTCAAGTCCTAAACTTTGCATCAATTGCCAATCAATTGACGCGGACGAGTAATCTATTGAAATGCAAATCGTCGATAATGTGTACCTTCCATCGGATTATAGATAGGAAACGTGGCTGAGTACATGATGCTTATGTCCTCCACTGGTTCTTCCATCGGAACATCGTCGTCTCGAGGATGACGAGAGCTGGATCCGACAGTATTCTTAGTCTGAACCATATTGATATAGGCTGAGAGGATACGGATGATGAGGTCGGATAAGGCAGGAAACGCCGGACGCGATGAGAGCGTCGGACGGAACGAGGAGGGTGCTGGGGCGCGAGGCGCGCGGGGCCGAAGGTAGCACCGGACGGAGCGAGGAGGGCACTGGGGCTCGGAGATGGAGAAAGCTCTAGGTGGGAAACGCCGAACGATCAGAGGCGCCGGACGGAGGATATGCGCTGAGGCGAGCGACGGGAAGCGAGGCACGCGACGTTTTGGCAAAACGCCAGACGGAGGATAGGCACTGAGGCGAGCGACGGGAAGCGAGGAGCGTGGCGTTTTGGCGAAATGCCGGACGGAGGAGGGCGCTGGGGCAAGGAGATGGAGAAAGCGGTTGGTTGGAAACGTCAGACGATCTGAGGCGCCGGACGGAGGATAGGCGCTGAGGCAAGCGACGGGAAGCGAGGCGCGCGGCGTTTAGGCGAAACGCAGGACGAAGGCGAGAGTGGTGGGCGAGCGAGTATGCGTTGGGCTAAACGCGGAGGAGGCGGCGACGAGGAATGAAGCGGGCGGCAGGGGAGGTTCGATGAAGAAAGCGGCGCAAGAGAATGAAAAGGATAGTGAGAACCCTAACTCACGTAAATATATATATAAATATATATTATTATTATTATTTATTTATTTATTTATATATTTATTTATTTATTTTTATTTTTATTTTAATAACCCCCACGGTTTCATCGCGTCCCGCTACCGGGTCGCCTTTTTCCGCCGCTTTTCTATTCGTGATCCATCGTCGGTTTGGGTGCATCCCTACTGGTCACTCGCCCGATATTTATTCAACCCAGCCGGTTTGGGTGCGTCCGCTACTGGTCGCCTCTCCGCCTGATTTTTGATTTGCCCCCAGCCGGTTTGGGTGCGTCCGACGCCTAGGTACCTCGACGACGAGTTCGCAGCACGGCTTGCTTGAGCCCGACGCTGATGCTTTTCTCGCCGATGTTCCACGCTTTGTCTCATCCAATCCAAATTCCAATTCTAGATCAAATAACACATCATCCTCGCCCACACAAAACAATAATAAAGATCAAAACATGAACAAAACAAAGTTAAAAGAAATCAAGGACAAAACAATAAGAAACGGGTTGTCTCCCACAAAGCGCTTGTTTATCGTCATTAGCTTGACAAGAAGATATCGATCGACTAGGGTCAAGAACAAAATGGATTCCACCATGAAGGATGTCGGACCCCTTCTACATAGGGCTTCACACGTTGACCATCGATCTCGAACGATTCCTCCGAACCTTCTTTAGATAGCACAACCGAACCATACGGCTTCACTTGCTTATTAATGAACGGCCACCCAACGAGACTTCAACTTCCCGGAAAAGCTTCACCGGAATTGAACAACATAACCTTCATTCCGCCTTCAAATCTTTGTGCACAATGTGTTTGTCGTGGAGGCCTTCACCTTCTCTTTGTAAATTCGGCATTGTCGTACGCCTCATTACATAATTCTTCAAGCTCGATATTTGTAACATCCTACACTGGAAGCATCTTGCATCTCCAAAGAAATGGTTTTGATGGCCCACAAGGCCTTGTGCTCAATCTCCACCGGAAGATGACACGCCTTCCCAAACACCAAACGATAAGGACTCATCCCGATGATGCTTTTGTATGCGGTGCGGTACGCCCATAGTGCATCGGTAGTTCAGTGGACCAATCCTTTCGAGAAGGTTGGACCATTTTCTCAAGAATCCCATTGATTTGCCGATTGCTAGTCTCGACTTGTCCCGATGTCTGTGGGTGGTAAGGCGTCGCCACCTTGTGGTTAATCCCACTCTTTTTCATCAACTTCTCGAACAACTTGTTGCAAAAATGCTTTCCCCCATCACTAATGATTGCTTTGGGAAAACCAAACCTACAAAGTATATTCTCCTGCACAAACTTCAAAACAACATAAGAATCAGATGTCCTAGTGGGGATAGCCTCGACCCACTTAGACACGTAGTCAACGGCAAGCAGAATATATTCAAAACCAAAAGACTTAGGAAAGGTCCCATAAAATCAATTCCCACACATCAAAAATTTCTACCACAAGAATATTATTGAGGGGCATCTCATTCCGGGCACCTATAGATCCCGTCTACGGCATCGGTCACAAGCACGATAGAATGCTTGGCATCCTCGAACAATAATGGCCAGAGAATCCCGATCGAGGACCTTGAAAGCAATCTTTTGTCCACCGAAATGTCCTCCATAATCACCATTGTGGCATCTTTCCAACACTTGGGATTGCTCTTCCTCAGGTACACATCGACGGATCACATCATCCTTCCCGAATTTGAACAGATATGGCTCGTCCCAGAAATATTGCCTGCACAAGGTTAGAAAACGCTTCCTTTCCTGAAAGGTTAGATCAGGTCTCATCTCCCCACAAGCAAGATAATTCACAATGTAAGCGAACCACGGGGAAGAGGAGACCGCAAAAGCATTTTCATAAGGAAAATCATTAGCAATAGTCTCATGCAAGAGTCTAACACTTGGGGATTGAAGACGAGACAAATGATCAGCCACACAATTCTCATTCCCTTTCCTATCCTTAATCTCTAAGTCAAATTTTGAAAGAGAAGAACCCAACGGATCAACCTAGGTTTCGCTTGAGGTTTGTTAACAAGTACCTTAAAGTCGCATGGTCACTATGGACAATCACTTTAGAACCTATGATATAAGAGCGAAATTTTTCTAAAGCAAAAACCACAGCTAACATTTCTTTTTCAGTCGTCGTGTAATTTACCTGTGCATGATTCAAGGTAGAACTAGCATAGTAAATTACACGGAGCATCTTATCAATACGTTGACCTAAAACAGCCCCTACAGCATGATTGCTAGCATCACACATTATTTCAAAATGTTCATTCCAGTTCGGGGCTACAATCACGGGGGCACTAGTCAACTTTTCTTTCAAAACAGAGAAAGCATGCATACAATCATGATCAAAGACAAAAGGCACATCTTGGGCAAGCAAACGACACAAGGGTTGAGAGATTTTCAAAAAATCCTTAATAAACCTACGGTAGAAACCCGCATGCCCTAAGAAACTCCTAATCCCCTTAACGTCAAGCGCTGGGGCAATTTTCCTGTAACATCAATCTTAGCCCTATCCACCTCAATTCCTTCATGCGAAACCAAGTGCCCAAGCACTATACCACTCTTAACCATGAAGTGACACTTTTCCCAACTCAAAGTTAAATGACTCTCGACACATTTATTAAGCACATGATCAATTTTGGCCAAACGGTCATCAAACGAGGAGACAAAGATGTAAAAGTCATCCATAAATACCTCCATGTAGTCGCCGATCATTTCCGAGAAGATGGACATCATACACCGTTGGAAGGTTCCAGGTGCATTGCAAAGGCCAAACGGCATACGGCGGTAAGCAAATGTCCCATGCGGGCTCGTGAACGCCGCTCGATTGGTCCTCCTGAGCTATGGCAACCTCGATAATAACCGCACAAACCGCCAAGAAAGCAATAGAAATCGTGACCGCTAACCTATCAAGCATTTGATCAATGAAAGGTAGAGGAAGTGATCCTTTTGGTGGCAAGATTCACTTCCGTAGTCAATGCACATGCGCCATCCCGTGGTGGCTCGGACCGGCACCAACTCCCTGCTATTCTCGCTATAGTGATGATCCCTTCTTCGGCACTACATGCACGGGCTCACCCATTCACTATCGGCGTGAAAGATGAGACCTTCGCCAGGAGTTTGTAGATCTCCTTCTTCACTACTTCGTAGATCACGGATTCAACCTCCTTTGACCATCTCGCTTGACGAGCTCATTCTTCCAAGGTGATGCGATGCATGCACGTGGCGGGATTAATACCACGTATGTCAGCCAAACTCCACCCGAAAGCAAGCTTGTTCTTCTTCAAAACACCAATCAACGCATCATCCTCATACCGAGCTAAAGACGAAGAGATGATCACCGCTGGCTCTCCTTCCTCAAGGAACACATACTTCAAATCGTTGAAGTTCCTCGAGTTCAACAGTGACTCAGAAAGCTTACCGGTTCACGTACTAATTCTTGCTCGTCGGCCGATCCCATGAAAACCTCTTCAACAAAGTGTGCTCGCAAAAATACATTCTTGACCAAGGGCTTAATAGCATCAACAAAGGCACAATCATCAATATAATGAGCGAGGGGCTTTTAGGTCGTCTCTCACGTAAAATGTAATCGTAGTCCCTAAAACACCATCTTAATAAGACCACTCGACATCTATCATAGTATTAGTTGTGTCCATAAACGGTCTACCTAGGAGAACAGTGTGAGACCTACCATCCTCCCGTATATCCCCAACTTCCAAGACCACAAAATCCATCAAAATTATTAAAACCCCACATTAACCATAACATTGTCCACTACCCCCTTGGGGTATCTCATAGATCTATCACCAATTCAGGGTCATGCCAGTGGGTTTCAACTCCTTAAGACCTAATTCTTGAAAGATAGAATAAGGCATCAAATTAATTCCCGGCCCCAAATCAAGCATAACTAAGGCCTCTTTCACATTCCCCATAGCAATCTTAATGATAAAGCAACCTGGATCGCGAAGCTTGGGTGGAAGGGGAAGTTGCATGATCGGTCGCCGCCCTGAGACCACCACATTGGCAATGTCTCCCCGCCTCTTCTTGGAGGCGAGCCCTTACAGAATTTAACATAGGTAGGACAGCCCGATGACGCCCAACGAGGCAAGTTGACGGTACTTGAGATAGCAACTTGTAGAAATCGCTGAATTGTTGGTCCCGCTGGCATTCGCCAACCGATGGGGATAAGGGACCCGAGGCTTGAACAATGCCTTTGCAGATTGTCCCGGTGGAACATAAGGATCGGCGGCTTTGTGCAACTCACTCTCATCTTTCTTTCGGGAACCTCTTCTTCAACATGAGGTTGCTCAACGTCGATCGTGGGTGCCTCGGAGGCATGGGAATCGCATCGCCACCGGTTATCGATAACCTTCCACTTGGAGAACCGCCACGGCATGAGCTTGATGAGCTTGTCCGTAACTTGTTCCTCTCACTCGCCGCCGCATCTCATTAATAGAAGTGGCAATCGACCCATAGTGTCCTCGAGATGCCTCATCGCCGCCTCAAGATCGCCGATCACTAATTTTAATCCATAGTGTCCTCAAGATGCCTCATCCCAAGAACGGCCCCAAAATTTTGTTGGACTTAAAAGATCACTAATAAAGTCCTCACAATCTAACGAGGTCGCCCTAGCGAGCAAGTTGATCCGAGTCGCTCTCAATGAAAACTTAAATGTATGCTACTAAGTCACCACACGAAAGCAATTAAATTCCTAAACACTCTAATCACAAAGGGGTTGATGATTACTAGGCGAGGAAATATAGAAAGGAAAACGAATTAACTAGGCGGAAATCGACAAAGCAAAGAAATTATCTAAACAGAATTAAACCCTAAATCAAGAACACGGAATCAAAATGACGAACCCTAGACATGAATCGAAAAGATTAACAGAAGATAAGAATAACTAAATCAATACCAAAGCGTAGAAATCAATACCAAAGAAATACGAAAGAATGAAAGAAACGAATAAGAACACTTACTTGAGAAGAACGAACGATGAATTAAAGTTCCGGAAAGGAATTCAATAGCAATAATCCGTATAATAATCTTCAATCCCAATCAAAAGAAATAAGAACAATATATGAAATACTTAAGAACTCGTGAGAATTCTCGAGAGATGGGGTGACTCCAAATCCGAAAAAGACTGAAATATTAAAAGTGAAGCTAGGGTTTTTCAGCTTTTAAAATCAATATATATAGTGCCCGAAATATTAATACGGCGTCCGTCGCGTTTCTAAACAAGGCCAAACGCAGCGACTAAATACGGACGCAGTAAGCGCCGACTCGCCTCTCCGATTTGGGGCGGCGCGACGACTCCAGCGTCGGACGCGTGGAATCTATGGACAAACTTTAAGCCTTTCGCAGCGCCGAATGTGACGCAACGCCGGACGCACGAGCTCTCGGGATAATTCAGCTTCGGGAACACAGCGCCGGATGCGGGCGCTCTCGGAATGAATCATGTATTGCGCGTCCAACGCCGGACGCACGCCAGCGCCAGACGCGAAGCCACCGGTTCGAACCCGGCGCGAATGCGTTGCAACGCCGGACACTGGTCTTTTCTTTGCAATCTAGCGAGACACGCCAAGACCCAGCCAGCGGCTACGCCGAGTCCGACGCTGGTGCACCTTTATTCGCGAAATGGTTCAAACGCATCATTCCTACGAAATCAAAATGAACATGATTCCAACAAAAGATATTCAAATATAAACTAAATAGGAATCAAAACGTCAAAACATACAAAACATTTATGTTGGTACATCTTGACGTATTGATAGATCACGATGAGACGAGTGTTCCGCCTAAATTACACCCTAGGTTCTCGCAATAGTACGAGGCACATGTAGTGTGATAAGGTCGACCCTAGTCGTATCTTTCGATGAAGACTTATAGGCTCGATTTCAGATAAAAACTAAAATAGAAAAGAAAATTCTAACATCCTCAAATAATTGGGGGTTTTAGTCACGTAACTTGAAAATCAAAATAGAACAAGTAAATAAGAAAATACGAACTCGTAAGCAAACACAAATAATTCGATGGATTAAATGATTAAGGCTTTAGGTTCTCTCCTCGTATCAATTAATAAAATATCATCACGCATATAAAAATTAAACGATTCTATTAATCAAAACCTAGCCTAAGCTTTTGCTACGGATAGGTGTTCAATTAATCAATTATTCAATCTCGATCAATCACTCGTTTGTGAAGATTCAATCTGATTATATCATAAATCAAATATTGAAATAATAGCCTCTCGACCTCAATCACCATCCAAAATAATTAAACAAATGATTAATATATTCAATCGCAAGTAAAACAAATTTAATCAGATAAATATGCTCAAGACGAGATGCATGTGACGACCCGACTTCCCGAGGAAGTACGGATCATATGGATCGTCACTGGTATGATAAAGTAGCGGATATAAACACCACTAATCAATGCAATTAACCATTTAACTACTCAATAACGCATAGACTCAAAATGGATAGGCTATTCAATACCAACTCGAGTCACAGAAGGACTCGTCAAAAGGTTCGAGGTTTAAATATAACCTAATCAGGGCACAATTCAAGGAACGAGGTATGACCTCAAGTTCAATACGGTATGAAAGCAGTTATAATCAAAACATCAAAATAATATCAGAGTTAGGCAGCAAATAAACGTGTGGACATGCATATGACGATGCATGCCCAAGGTTCTAGAAATCCTTTCTAATAAGCAACAAAATAACTGATACTCTGCACCATCTCGCACCCATCATCAATTCTCGCTCAACCTGCACATCAAAAACGAGATGCAGGGCTAAGTACAAAAGTACTCAGTGGACTCATTGTCGAAAACATTTTCTTTGTAAGTTATTGAACTGCCCACAATAGCGCATGAGGATTTTAGTTAAAAGACTCATGCCTATCAAACATTTTATCATTTTCCAAATGCGTCAGGCCTGACTATTTCATATGTTGTTCCATATCTGATCATTCATTCATTCATTCCATTTGCGCACTATGGAGGTGGCCACCTACACATAGTCACCGTGACTGGTCGAGGTAGCTAACCTTAACACACAGTCACACGTGTACACAATCCGAGTTAGTCCTTAACTAAGTCGGATCCGATCGTTACCCTTTTTTAACGTTGGTGGACCAACACATTCTCATACCACATTCGATATACCAATCTCAGATAGGATAACAACAAAACATAAACATTTGGCAGTCAATAACATTTCATGTGATAATATTTCATAAAGCTTTGTAAATCATGCTTTGAGTTATGCATAACATTTTTGTTTCAAGAAAGCCCACCTGCTAATCCAAAGCTAGTAAGTCTAAGTGAGAAGGGTGTGGTTGTTCTTCCTCACGACCACGTGCGATCAAACCCTTCATAAGAAAATAACCTTTCTTAGATTCTTTCTATCGATCGAAGGTCGTTTATAGATTACGACTTAAAGTTCCCAATTAAGGTTTCTTTATGATTTCATGTGATTGTTTTAAGATAATTTCTATTATCTTGCATTCCCAATTCCCAAGCTATACTACTTCATCGTTCATAGGTGAACTTCAATTATGAATCACATATTCTGAGTCTATCCTCGACTCTTGACCTTAGTTTTATTCTAAACGTTATTACGTTATAGATTGTCGGTAATCAAATTGTGATTGGTAAATTAGGATAATCTCAAGCCACTAACTTGACTTAACAATTATAGTTACGTCCTAGTAGGTTATGCTTGACGACTTGTCGTATTAACATGACGAATAAAGGGGAGTCTTGACTTATGACTCAAGTGATCACATGCTATCATGTAAGTAAGTACTTTAGAATAGATGAATTCCTTATGAATATTAACTCGACTTTTGAGACATAAGGATCGACATCTTATGTTCAAATCTTTGTTTACACTTTACGACGTTGTTTGTTTCTCTTAACTCGTCGGAGATTGTATAAGTTGTATAATCACTATTCATTGTCGAGTTGTCTTAACGCTCAATCTAACGTCGTATTGGGTTGTCGTTATTGAGTATCAATGTTGTAGCTCGGCTTTTGGTTTTTCTAACTTAGGAACTCACGTTTGAGTATCCTTTTATTAATAGAAAACCCTAATTTGTGTCAAACTTCGATTTGCATTAATTCCTTATTAAGTTATCGAAATTGGTCGATTTCTTTTGGATTCTCGTACATAAAGTATTATGTTGTTTACGTTTGGGGTTTTGTTTGTTGGTACAACATAAACATAAACCATTTAACACCATACAACACCATATATAACATAAACTATAATAAAGCATTAGAAAACCCTAATTTCTAACATAATGAAAAACCATTGTGTATGTGTGCATAAGTGTTCCATTCATTCATCACAATCACAACCATTCATTCCAAGCTTATAGTTAACTATCATAGCATCATTTATCATTAAAATTAAACTCATACTTAACCATTTTGCTATGTTTTCGATAATTAGCAATAATTAGCATATGTATCCAATAAATTCCAATAGAATCATGTTATACTCCTACCATACTATGGAATTTAATTACTAACTCAATATCATCAAATAAAATTTCAAACTATGAGTTAAATGTTCCAAAGTTTTCGGCAATCATAAATTAATGAGCTTTGGTGTTCAATAAATTCCACAAAAATTATATCATGCTTATACCATATACTAAACATGAAATATCATTTCATATCATGCATTAAAAAAAATTAAACACATGCTTTTCACTATATCATTATTTTCGGTAATTATGAAATATATACATATATATTCAATAAATTACATTCACTTCATAATATGTTTATATTATGCAATAACATGTAATATTAACATTAAACATCAACCAATATTTATAATATCACATATCATATCATTTTCAACAATTAAAAATCAAATAAAACCTAATATATATACATATATTTTTGGTCATTATAGAAAAATAGGAGTAGTGCCTCAATAATTTCAAGATTAATATATGATGTTCATATCATATATCAAACACTATACCTCAACTATTTTCAACAAATAAAATCAAAATAATTCTCAAAAATTACATATAACTTTCGGTAATTTCATGAAAATAGGAGATGTATTCCAAAAATTTCAAGATTTATATATGATGTTCATATCATATATTAAACACCATATCTCAACTATTTTCAATAAATAAAATCAAACAATAGACTAAATATATATATATATATATATATATATGTATTCGGCCTTCATAAAAAAATATGAGATGTGTTTCAAAAATTTCAAGATTAATATATGATGTTCATATCATATATTAAACACCATATCTCAACTATTTTCAACAAAAAAATTAAAACATGTCATAATGAAACCACAAAGCTCACGGCTTTTAAAAAAAAAAATAAGAAAAATTTAAAATTCTCAAATTTATACTACATGCTTCTAATACATTAACAAGCAACAATATCAAATAATATTCACAATAGCATGCTTTATCTCATATATAAAGAAATAAAACATAAATCGAAAAATATTAAACATGCTCCAAAAATTCCCAAATTTTAAACACAACCTTAGAACATAAGTATATTTCATTCATGGCTTGAGAACATTTGTTGGCTTAAAAGTCATGACGAAAAATGAAGTACAAAACTAGGTTCTTCATGAAATAAATTAAAAAATCAAACAAAAATTCTACTCCATTATAAATGAAGAGAATGATGAATACTACCTTAGTATGGTCGCAGAAATTTAATTTGGGGGTTGGAATGGGTTGGGAAGGAAGATTAAAGCTTGAAAAGTTTAAGAACAAAAGAGAAATTCAAAATTAGAGAGAGAAAGGAGGACTCGGTTTTGGCTGAACATTCTGTCCAAATGAGCTGTTTTGGAGTCTATATGGAGAGCCATTTGTGGTGGTTGGGAGCACTAGTCAAATTACCCGATTTGGCATGTTAATACCGACTCTTTAAGTTTTAACGCGTTTTCGATTAATTTCTCCAAAACTTAAGGTTTTATTTTCTTAAATAGACTTAAAAAGACTTATTTCATAGATTATAATAATTTCATGAAGTTCGGATGGCATCCGATAAGTCAATTCCGAGTTATCGCGGAAAAACAGCGTCCGACGATTAACTTATGTTCATTCGAAATTCTATTGAATTCTTGAGCTTTCAGAATTTATTTGAGTCTTATAAATCATTTCTTATTGATTTAGACCCTTGGTTCTAGTTTTGGTTCGTTCGGAACAGTTTAGGGTTTTTTCGATATATTTTCCCGGCGTTCGGTTAAGTTCTTCAGGAATTTCTTTCAGAAATTGATTCTTATAATTTCTAAATTCATAAAAGTATATTCCTTGATGATTTTGATTTTTATCACTAATTATCTTGTCTAGCACGGACTGGAAGTTGATCCGGCTCGTGAATAGTACTTTTGAGACTGACCGGGCAAGCATGCCCGAAAATTATCATTCTTTGGCTTCTCACATGTTTTCGTGAGAGGATTCTAGAAATCCAATCCTTTTGTTGAGATTCATTCTCGATCTTTCATTCTATGTTCGGACTATTCGTAAAACCCTAATCCAGAGTGACTAGTCACTAGTTTTGATTTCTCTAGTTTTCGATCTCCTAATCGATTCTAATTGCTTCGCTGGTTACCTTAAACATAATTAAGGTCTAAGAACCACAAATAATTGGTTTAAGCATCACTAATAAAAGTTTTAAATTTTTCGGGTTATTACAGAGGTAGATGGCTCAAGATTTATCCCTTGGATCTAGGTACAGTATCTCTTTTTTCTAAGAGTATAACAATGTACTACGATAACTCGGGTGATCCATTCACAAAGAGTCTGTCGTAAATAGTACACGACATGTTCGAGGACTTAATCTAAGGAAATTTGTGTATAAGTGGGAGAAACAAAGTGATGGTGTTGTTTGTAATAGCTAGTATGGAGACACATTGTATACTAAAACTTTACTTTAATATAAGTGAAAATTATTGGTTTTATCTTTGAAAGTAGAATGGTTGAGCTTGAATACAATGATTCTTGTTACCAATTTTCTGATCTCATATCTGAATTATTAACTTGATTGCATATGTTGTACCATTATCTCATACAAAAGTTATATCATACAGTGTGCAGAAGATCACAGAAGTGTGTGTGATTGATTAAGCAAATTAAGATATAAAAAGAATCAAAGCTGAGATAATTTGAGGATGAGTTGTTGGTATAAGCTGCAATATAGATAAGAAGTAACTTGACTTGGTTGCTTGTTTATTGTTGGACTTAAAAGATCACTAATAAAGTTCCTCGCAATCAAACGAGGTCGTCCTAGCGAGCAAGTTGATCCGAGTCGTCTCTCAAGGAAAACTTGACAAGGCGTTACTAAGTCACCACACGAAAGCAATTAAATTCCTAAACACTCTAATCACAAAGGGGTTGATTGATTACCTAGGCGAGGAAATATAGAAAGGAAAACGAATTAACTAGGCGGAAATTGACAAAGCAATGAAATTATCTAAACAAGAATTAAACCCTAAATCGAAGAACACGGAATCAAAATGATGAACCCTAGACATGAATCGAAAAGATTAACAGGAAGATAAGAATAACTAAATCAATACGAAAGCGTAGAAATCAATACCAAAGAAATACGAAAGAATGAAATAAACGAATAAGAACACTTACGGAGAAGAACGAACGATGAATTAAAGTTCCGGGAAAGGAAATCAATAGCAATAATCCGTACAATAATCTTGAATCCCAATCAAAAGAAATCAGAACAATATATGAAATACTTAAGAACTGTGAGAATTCTCGAGAGACGAGGCGTCTCCAAATCTGAAAAAGACTAAAATAATAAAAGTGAAGCTAGGGTTTTTCAGCGTTTAAAATCAATATATATAGTGCCCGAAATATTAATACGCAGCACCGAACACGTAGCCAAAGCCGGACGCGCGCGTTCAAAACAAGGCCAAACGCAGGCCCAATACAGACGCAGGTAAGCGCCGGACTCGCGCTCTCTCTGATTTGGGGGGCAGCCCCGGACGCATGGAATCTCTGGACAAACTTCAAGCCTTTCGCAGCACCGGACGTGATGTAGCACCGGATGCACGAGCTCTCGAGATAATTCAGATTCGGGAACCCAGCGCCGGACGCGATCCAGCGCCGGACGCGGGCGCTCTCGGAATGAATCATGCATTGGGCGTCCAACGCCGGACGCACGCCAGCACCGGACGCGGACGCCAGCTGGTCTGGAACCCAGCGCCGGACGCGTTGCAGCGCCGGACGCTGGTCTTTTCTTTGCATTCTAGCGAGGCGACGCGCACCCAGCGCTGGCTACGCCGAGTCCGGTGCTTGGGTGCGCTTTTATGCGCGAAATGGTTCAAACACATCATTCCCTACGTAAAACCAAAACGAACATTATTCCAACAAAAGATATTCAAATATAAACCAAATAGGAATCAAAACGTAAAAAACAAACAAAGAAAAACCAAACAAAAACATACAAAACAACACCCCCACACTTAACTCTTTGCTTGTCCTCGAGAAAATTTTAGTTTCTTGAAAAGAATGGTACACATAGAATCAATACTTCAAAGAGAATCAATCACATATTCACATCCTTTCAATGCATCTCAATAATACAATTCTCAATGTAATGATCCTCATTCATCAATCCAAACATGTGACTTATCATAGAATAGTTGTGCTTCGACTCAACATGATTTCAGAAATCAATATACAACTCATATGGTTCCCTTTCATGTAAGATATCCCAATGATACAAATAAATAAAACATGTGGAACTTAAAACCGATTATAGGACAATAATCGTTAGGTGAAACCTTCAAGTTGTACACTCGAGTATCCTAACGTAGATATCTATACCCATAGCATAGAGCCTCCATTCGAGAGACAATACAAGCAAGAGGGGTAGAGCCCCTTATTCGAATTTTAAGTCCACTTATTGCACAACAAAGATTTTTTTTTTTCTTTTCTTTTTTTTTTTTTTTTGAAAAATCATCTGAAAAGGGTTCCATGTACTAACTCCTCCAAGTAAAAGGGATTCAATGGTTATTGGTTGTGCTCGAAAGGTTATGAATCGATTTACAAGTCCAATCCCAATGTCTTGATTTCTAGTGGCATATATGACCACCGATCACACAGATTGTCTAATCACAGCTTCCTAATTATGTCCCACAATTCAAATTGACACCTAAATTCCATCACACTAAAAACTATATATCAAGATGCAATAAAATTCAGATCAAAACACAATTAATTCAACTTAAACATAATTCTTCATGCACCATTGATTTCAAGAAAATAAAATTCTCTCTAATCCAAACAAAAAGTTAAGAAACGACAAAACACAAAAACGACAGAAAACAAGCAAGACAGACCAAACGGAAATGAAACCCCCCCACACTTAAAACAGGCAAGGTCCTCATTGCAGATAAAAATATAAGAGAATAGAAGAGGTGACTACCCTGAAAACGACAGAACCGGAATGACGGGGCATGAAGAACGAAACAAAACATACAAAAACAGCAAACAAAGACAGGCAAAACAACGAAAACAACACGACACACACAAAAACAGAAATAAACATACACTCCAATAGTGAAGAATCACTATTGGTCAGAAGGCAGTGGTGGAGGAGGAGCGCCATGAAATGTAGTCCAAGTGTTCCACTGAGCCTCAAGAGCAGCCATGCGCTGATTCTGCTCAATCATCTGCTGATTATATTCATTCCAGCGCTGGTTCTGCTCATACCACAACTGATTTTGTTCGTCAAAACGTTGATTTTGCTGATCAAAACGAGTGTAGATATCTTGACGAAACTCTGTCAAGTGGCCAGCAAACTCACTCCTAAACTGGCCCAACTCTTCACAAATGAAGTTGTATCCTTGCCCTGATGCACCATGCTGCGAAGGGAACTGTGGATGGTTGGGATCTGCGTTGCTCTGAACCGGCTCAGTGTCTTCTCTTGCCTCATCACCCTCATCTTCGGAAGGTAGGGCAGTGTCAAAAATGGCCATATCGCCCGAAGGCGCATGAGATGGTCCAGCTTCTGCTGCTTGGGTTTCAACGATCTGCGCATGCATATATCTCTTCAAACAATTCCTCATGTCATGAGGTACAAAAGTAGTCATGTTATATGCAAAAGGGGCGCCTCGAAGCTCACTAAGATCAATCATCTTACGTCTTATCAAATCTTGCCCAGGAATATGGCGTCCATCGATATTAATAATCCCTAATTGGAGGGCTAGACCAGTAGGAATTTGAGACAGGGTCGGCCGACATTTCTTACGTCGCTGAACCAGCTGCAAGTGCTCCCAAATGAAGAATGTCGGTGAGACCTTCGTCTTCTTTACTGCGCAAGTGAGCAAAAAGACCTCAGCAGTATTAACCTTGTTGGCCTACTCATTTCCAAAAACATTGAATGCTATAAATTTATGGACCATGGCCAATGCTGAATCCTTGATAAATCCACTTGGCATTCCAACAGACGACCAGTTATTAAACCATGATAATTCCTGCCAAGCCTCTCTGACATTGAATGAAGGGGGTACACCACGTGCACCTGAAGTAGGAAATCCAAACACCCCCTTCATAATACGAGGTGTGACAGCATATTCTTGTCCCAACAGAAGATAGGTCAAAACATCGGATTCATCATCAATATGCATTGTGCAATAAAATTCAATCAACAATGGAGAGAAACCAGGCAAATCCATCATAGCATATTGCATCAATCCTAAATTTTTCAAATATTTCTTTACTCTATCCTCAAGTCCTAAACTTTGCATCAATTGCCAATTGAATTGACGCGGATGAGTAATCTATTGAAATGCAAATCGTCGATAATGTGTACCTTCCATCGGATTATAGATAGGAAACGTGGCTGAGTACATGATGCTTATGTCCTCCACTGGTTCTTCCATCGGAACATCGTCGTCTCGAGGATGACGAGAGATGGATCCGACAGTATTCTTAGTCTGAACCATATTGATATAGGCTGAGAGGATACGGATGATGAGGTCGGATAAGGCAGGAAACGCCGACGCGACGATGAGGCGTCGGACGGACGCGAGGGAGGTGCTGGGGCGCGGGCCTGGGCCAAGGTAGCACCGGACGGCGAGGCGAGGCAGGCCTGGGGCTCGGAGATGGAGAAAGCTCTAGGTGGGAAACGCCGAACGATCAGAGGCGCCGGACGGAGGATATGCGCTGAGGCGAGCGACGGGAAGCGAGGCGCGCGACGTTTTGGCAAAACGCCAGACGGAGGATAGGCACCGAGGCGAGCGACGCGAAGCGTGGCGTTTGGCGAAATGCCGGACGGAGGAGGGCGCGGGCAAGGAGATGGAGAAAGCGGTTGGTTGGAAACGCCGACGATCCGAGGCGCCGGACGGAGGATAGGGCCGAGGCAAGCGACGGAAGCGAGCGCAAGCGCGTTAGGGCGAAACGCATGACGGCGAGCGCAGAGTGGCGGGCGCGAGGCGTTGGGCTAAACGCCGGACCGGAGGCGAGGCGGGCGGCGAGGAATTGAAGCGGGCGGCGAGGCGATGAAGAAGCGGCGCTGCAAGAGAATGAAAAGGATAGTGAGAACCCTAACTCACGTAAATATATATATAAATATATATTATTATTATTATTTATTTATTTATTTATATATTTATTTATTTATTTTTATTTTTATTTTTAATAACCGGTATACCGGTTTCATCGCGTCCCTACTGGTCGCCTTTTTCTGGCCGTTTTCTATTCGCATCCATCGTCGGTTTGGGTGCATCCGGCGCTGGGTCAGCTCTCTGCCCGATATTTATTCGAACCCAGCGCCGGTTTGGGTGCGTCCGTATTCACTCGCCGATTTTTGATTTGCCCCCACGCGGTTTGGGTGCGTCCGACGCCTAGGGTACCTCCCTGGACGAGTTCGCAGCGCCGGTTTGCTTGAGCCCGACGCTTGGATGCTTTTCTGCTCGATGTTCCACGCTTTGTCTCATCCAATCCAAATTCCAATTCTAGATCAAATAACACATCATCCTGCCCCACACAAAACAATAATAAAGATCAAAACATGAACAAAAACAAAGCGAAAAGAAATCAAGGACAAAACAATAAGAAACGTGGGTTGTCTCCCACAAAGCGCTTGTTTACTGTCATTAGCTTGACAAGAAGATATCAGATCGACTAGGGGTCAGCAACAAAAATGGATTCCACCATGAAGGATGTCGGACCCCCTTCTACATAGGGCTTCACACGTTGACCATTGATCTCGAACGATTCCTCTGAACCTTCTTTAGATAGCACAACCGAACCATACGGCTTCACTTGCTTATTAATGAACGGGCCACTCCAACGAGACTTCAACTTCCCGGGAAAAAGCTTCAGCCGGGAATTGAACAACATAACCTTCATTCCGGCCTTCAAATCTTTGTGCACAATGTGTTTGTCGTGGAGGGCCTTCACCTTCTCTTTGTAAATTCGGGCATTGTCGTATGCCTCATTACATAATTCTTCAAGCTCTGATATTTGTAACATCCTACACTGGGAAGCATCTTGCATCTCCAAAGAAATGGTTTTGATGGCCCACAAGGCCTTGTGCTCAATCTCCACCGGAAGATGACACGCCTTCCCAAACACCAAACGATAAGGACTCATCCCGATGATGCTTTTGTATGCGGTGCGGTATGCCCATAGTGCATCGGGTAGTTTGGTGGACCAATCCTTTCGAGAAGGTTGGACCATTTTCTCAAGAATCCCATTGATTTGCCGATTGCTAGTCTCGACTTGTCCCGATGTCTGTGGGTGGTAAGGCGTCGCCACCTTGTGGTTAATCCCACTCTTTTTCATCAACTTCTCGAACAACTTGTTGTAAAAATGCTTTCCCCCATCACTAATGATTGCTTTGGGAAAACCAAACCTACAAAGTATATTCTCCTGCACAAACTTCAAAACAACATAAGAATCAGATGTCCTAGTGGGGATAGCCTCGACCCACTTAGACACGTAGTCAACGGCAAGCAGAATATATTCAAAACCAAAAGACTTAGGGAAAGGTCCCATAAAATCAATTCCCCACACATCAAAAATTTCTACCACAAGAATATTATTGAGGCATCTCATTCAAGGCACCTATAGATCCGTCTTGTTGGCATCGGTCACAAGCACGATAGAATGCTTGTGCATCCTTGAACAATAATGGCCAGTAGAATCCCGACTGGAGGACCTTGAAAGCAATCTTTTGTCCACCGAAATGTCCTCCATAATCACCATTGTGGCATCTTTCCAACACTTGGGATTGCTCTTCCTCAGGTACACATCGACGGATCACATCATCCTTCCCGAATTTGAGCAGATATGGCTCGTCCTTAAATATTGCTGCACAAGGTTAGAAAACGCCTTTTCACGAAAGGTTAGATCAGGTCTCATCTCCCCACAAGCAAGATAATTCACAATGTAAGCGAACCACGGGGAAGAGGAGACCGCAAAAGCATTTTCATAAGGAAAATCATTAGCAATAGTCTCATGCAAGAGTCTAACACTTGGGGATTGAAGACGAGACAAATGATCAGCCACACAATTCTCATTCCCTTTCCTATCCTTAATCTCTAAGTCAAATTCTTGAAAGAGAAGAACCCAACGGATCAACCTAGGTTTGGCTTGAGGTTTGGTTAACAAGTACCTTAAAGCTGCATGGTCACTATGGACAATCACTTTAGAACCTATGATATAAGAGCGAAATTTTTCTAAAGCAAAAACCACAGCTAACATTTCTTTTTCAGTCGTCGTGTAATTTACCTGTGCATGATTCAAGGTAGAACTAGCATAGTAAATTACACGGAGCATCTTATCAATACGTTGACCTAAAACAGCCCCTACAGCATGATTGCTAGCATCACACATTATTTCAAAATGTTCATTCCAGTTCGAGGCTACAATCACGGGGGCACTAGTCAACTTTTCTTTCAAAACAGAGAAAGCATGCATACAATCATGATCAAAGACAAAAGGCACATCTTGGGCAAGCAAACGACACAAGGGTTGAGAGATTTTCGAAAAATCCTTAATAAACCTACGGTAGAAACCCGCATGCCCTAAGAAACTCCTAATCCCCTTAACGTCAACAGGTGGGGGCAATTTTCCTGTAACATCAATCTTAGCCCTATCCACCTCAATTCCTTCATGCGAAACCAAGTGCCCAAGCACTATACCACTCTTAACCATGAAGTGACTCTTTTCCCAACTCAAAGTTAAATGACTCTCGACACATTTATTAAGCACATGATCAATTTTGGCCAAACGGTCATCAAACGAGGAGACAAAGACAGAAAAGTCATCCATAAATACCTCCATGTAGTCGCCGATCATTTCCGAGAAGATGGACATCATACACCGTTGGAAGGTTCCAGGTGCATTGCAAAGGCCAAACGGCATACGGCGGTAAGCAAATGTCCCATGCGGGCTCGTGAACGCCGTCTTGGATTGGTCCTCCGGAGCTATGGCAACCTGATAATAACCAGACAAACCGTCAAGAAAGCAATAGAAATCGTGACCGGCTAACCTATCAAGCATTTGATCAATGAAAGGTAGAGGGAAGTGATCCTTTTTGGTGGCAGCATTCAGCTTCCGGTAGTCAATGCACATGCGCCATCCCGTGGTGGCTCGGACTGGCACCAACTCCCCCTTGCTATTCTCAGTTATAGTGATGATCCCTTTCTTCGGCACTACATGCACGAGGCTCACCCATTCACTATCGGCGATAGGAAAGATGAGACCTTCGGCTAGGAGTTTGTAGATCTCCTTCTTCACTACTTCAGAGATCACCGGATTCAACCTCCTTTGACCATCTCGCGTCGGACGAGCTCATTCTTCCAAGGTGATGCAATGCATGCACGTGTCGGGATTAATACCACGTATGTCAGCCAAACTCCACCCGAAAGCAAGCTTGTTCTTCTTCAAAACACCAATCAACGCATCATCCTCATACCGAGCTAAAGACGAAGAGATGATCACTCGCTTGGCTCTCCCTTCCTCAAGGAACACATACTTCAAATGCGTTGGAAGTTCCTTGAGTTCAACAGGTGACTCAGGAAAGCTTACCAGTTCACGTGCTAATTCTTGCTCGTCGGCCGATCCCATGAAAACCTCTTCAACAGTGTGTGCCTGCAAAAATACATTCTTGACCAAGGGCTTAATAGCATCAACAAAGGCACAATCATCAATATAATGAGCAGTAGGGGCTTTTAGGCTGTCTCTCACAGAAAATGTAACTGTAGTCCCTAAAACAGTCATCTTAATAAGACCACTCTTGACATCTATCATAGTATTAGTTGTGTCCATAAACGGTCTACCTAGGAGAACAGTGTGAGACCTACCATCCTCCCGTATATCCCCAACTTCCAAGACCACAAAATCCATCAAAATTATTAAAACCCCACATTAACCATAACATTGTCCACTACCCCCTTGGGGTATCTCATAGATCTATCAGCTAATTGAAGGGTCATGCCAGTGGGTTTCAACTCCTTAAGACCTAATTCTTGAAAGATAGAATAAGGCATCAAATTAATTCCCGCCCCCAAATCAAGCATAACTAAGGCCTCTTTCACATTCCCCATAGCAATCTTAATGATAAAGCAACCTGGATCGCGAAGCTTGGGTGGAAGGGGAAGTTGCATGATCGAATTCGCCGTCTCGGAGACCACCACATTGGCAATGTCTCCCCAGTTCCTCTTCTTGGAGGTGAGCCCTTAAGAATTTAACATAGGTAGGGACAGCCGGATGACGTCCAACAGAGGCAAGTTGACGTGTACTTGAGATAGCAACTTGTAGAAATCGTTGAACTGTTGGTCCTGCTTGGCATTCGTCAACCGATGGGGATAAGGGACCCGAGGCTTGAACAATGCCTTTGCAGATTGTCCCGGTGGAACATAAGGATCGGCGGCTTTGTGCAACTCACTCTCATCTTTCTTCTCGGGAACCTCTTCTTCAACATGAGGTTGCTCAACGTCGACTGTGGGTGCCTGTGGAGGCATGGGAATCGGCATCGTCACCTGGTTATCGATAACCTTTCCACTTCGGAGAACCGTCACGGCATGAGCTTGATGAGCTTGTCCGGGTAACTTGTTCCTCTCACTCTGCTGCCGCATCTCATTAATAGAAGTGGCAATCTGACCCATAGTGTCCTCGAGACGCCTCATCGTCGCCTCAGTACTGTCGATCACTAATTTTAATCCATAGTGTCCTCAAGATGCCTCATCCCCGGCAACGGCGCCAAAATTTTGTTGGACTTAAAAGATCACTAATAAAGTCCCTCACAATCTAACGAGGTCGTCCTAGCGAGCAAGTTGATCTGAGTCGTCTCTCAATGAAAACTTAACAGGGCGTTACTAAGTCACCACACGAAAGCAATTAAATTCCTAAACACTCTAATCACAAAGGGGTTGACTGATTACCTAGGCGAGGAAATATAGAAAGGAAAACGAATTAACTAGGCGGAAATTGACAAAGCAAAGAAATTATCTAAACAAGAATTAAACCCTAAATCGAAGAACACGGAATCAAAATGACGAACCCTAGACATGAATCGAAAAGATTAACAGGAAGATAAGAATAACTAAATCAATACCAAAGCGTAGAAATCAATACCAAAGAAATACGAAAGAATGAAAGAAACGAATAAGAACACTTACGGAGAAGAACGAACGATGAATTAAAGTTCCGGGAAAGGAATTCAATAGCAATAATCCGTACAATAATCTTGAATCCCAATCAAAAGAAATAAGAACAATATATGAAATACTTAAGAACTGTGAGAATTCTCGAGAGATGGGGTGACTCCAAATCCGAAAAAGACTGAAATATTAAAAGTGAAGCTAGGGTTTTTCAGCTTTTAAAATCAATATATATAGTGCCCGAATATTAATGTCGTCCGTCCGCGTGCTTGGCGCCGTCGGCGTTCTAAACAAGGCCAAACGCAAGCAGCCTAGCGCCGGACGCAGGTAAGCGCCGGACTCGCGCTCTCTCTGATTTGGGGGGCAGCGCCAGACGCACTCCAGCGTCGGACGCGTGGAATCTATGGACAAACTTTAAGCCTTCGCAGCACCGGATGTGACGCAACGCCGACGACGAGCTCGGGATAATTCGGCTGGAACACAAATACGGATGCGGGCGCTCTCGGAATGAATCATGTATTGGGCGTCCAACGCCGGACGCACGCCAGCGCCAGACGCGGACGCCAACTGGTCTGGAACCCAGCACCGAACAGCGTTGCAACGCCGGACACTGGTCTTTTCTTTGCAATCTAGCGAGACGACGCGCACCCAGCGCCGGCTACGCCGAGTCCGACGCTTGGGTGCACCTTTTATTCGCGAAATGGTTCAAACGCATCATTCCCTACGTAAAACCAAAATGAACATGATTCCAACAAAAGATATTCAAATATAAACCAAATAGGAATCAAAACGTCAAAAACATACAAAACATTTATGTTGGTACATCTTGACGTATTGATAGATCACAGTGAGATGAGTGTTCCGCCTAAATTACACCCTAGGTTCTCGCAATAGTACGAGGCACATGTAGTGTGATAAGGTCGACCCTAGTCATATCTTTCGATGAAGACTTGCAGGGCTCGCATTTCGTATAAAAACTAAAATAGAAAAGAAAATTCTAACATCCTCAAATAATTGGGGGTTTTTAGTCACAGAACTTGAAAATCAAAAATAGAACAAGTAAATAAGAAAATACGAACTCGTAAGCAAACACAAATAATTCGACTGGATTAAATGATTAAGGCTTTAGGGTTCTCTCCTCGTGTATCAATTAATAAAATATCATCACGCATATAAAAAATTAAACGATTCTATTAATCAAAACCTAGCCTAAGCTTTTGCTACGGGATAGGTGTTCAATTAATCAATTATTCAATCTCGACTGAATCACTCGTTTTCAGGAAGATTCAATCTGATTATATCATAAATCAAATATTGAAATAATAGCCTCTCGACCTCAATCACCATCCAAAATAATTAAACAAATGATTAATATATTCAATCGCAAGTAAAACAAATTTAATCAGATAAATATGCTCAAGACGAGATGATGTGACGACCCGACTTCCAGGAAGTACGGATCATATGGATAAATCCATCGGTATGATAAAGTAGCGGATATAAACACCACTAATCAATGCAATTAACCATTTAACTACTCAATAACGATAGACTCAAAATGGATAGGCTATTCATACCAACTCGAGTCACGAAGGACTCGTCAAAAGGTTCGAGGTTCAAATATAACCTAATCAGGGCACAATTCGAGGAGCAGGTATGACCTCAAGTTCAATACGGTATGAAAGTAGTTATAATCAAAACATCAAAATAATATCAGAGTTAGGCAGCAAATAAACGTGTGGACATGCATATGACGATGCATGCCCAAGGTTCTAGAAATCCTTTCTAATAAGCAACAAAATAAGCGATACTGCACCATCTCGCACCCATCATCAATTCTCGCTCAACCGCACATCAAAAACGAGATGCGGGCTAAGTACAAAAGTACTGGACTCATTGTCGAAAACATTTTCTTTGTAAGTTATTGAATCGCCCACAATAAGCGCATGAGGATTTTAGTTAAAAGACTCATGCTTATCAAACATTTTATCATTTTCCAAATCGTCAGCCCGACTATTTCATATGTTGTTCCATATCGATCATTCATTCATTCATTCCATTTGCGCACTATGGGTGGCCACCTACACATAGTCACCGTGATCGGTCGAGGTAGCTAACCTTAACACACAGACACACGTGTACACAATCCGAGTTAGTCCTTAACTAAGTCGGATCCGATCGTTACCCTTTTTTAACGTTGGTGGACCAACACATTCTCATACCACATTCGATATACCAATCTCAGATAGGATAACAACAAAACATAAACATTTGGCAGTCAATAACATTTCATGTGATAATATTTCATAAAGCTTTGTAAATCATGCTTTGAGTTATGCATAACATTTTTGTTTCAAGAAAGCCCACCTGCTAATCCAAAGCTAGTAAGTCTAAGTGAGAAGGGTGTGGTTGTTCTTCCTCGCTGACTACGTACGATCAAACCCTTCATAAGAAAATAACCTTTCTTAGATTCTTTCTATCGATCGAAGGTCGTTTATAGATTACGACTTAAAGTTCCCAATTAAGGTTTCTTTATGATTTCATGTGATTGTTTTAAGATAATTTCTATTATCTTGCATTCCCAATTCCCAAGCTATACTACTTCATCGTTCATAGGTGAACTTCAATTATGAATCACATATTCTGAGTCTATCCTCGACTCTTGACCTTAGTTTTATTCTAAACGTTATTACGTTATAGATTGTCGGTAATCAAATTGTGATTGGTAAATTAGGATAATCTCAAGCCACTAACTTGACTTAACAATTATAGTTACGTCCTAGTAGGTTATGCTTGACGACTTATCGTATTAGCATGACAATTAAAAGATGAGTATTGACTTATGATTCAAGTGGGCACATGCTATCATGTAAGTAAGTACTTAAGAATAAATGAAGTGCTTCGGGAATATTAACTCGACTTTTGGGACATAAGGATCGACATCTTATGTTATTATCTTTGCTTACACATTATAAAATTGTTTGTTTCTCTTAACTCGTCGGAGATATTATAAGTCGTATAATCGTTATTCGTTATCGAGTTGTTTTAACGCTCAATCTAATATCGTATTGGGTTGTCGTTATTGAGTATTAACGTTGTAGCTCGGCTTTTGGTTTTTCTAACTTAGGAACTCACGTTTGAGTATCCTTTTAATAGTTGCAAACCCTAATTTATGTCTAACTTCGATTCTCGTTGATTCATTCTTAAGTTATCGAAATTGATCGATTTCTTTTGGATTCTCGTACATATAGTATTATGTTGTTTATGTTTGGGGTTTTGGTTTGTCGGTACAACATAAACATAAACATTCAACACCCAACAATACCATACACAACATAAACTATACTAAAGCATTAGAAAACCCTAATTTCTAACATAATATACAATCATTGTGTATGTGTGCATAAATGTTCCATTCATTCACCATAATCACAACCATTTATTCTAAGCTTATAATTTCACTATCATAGCATCATTTAACATTAGAATTAAATCCATACTTAGCCATTTTGTTACGTTTTGGATAATTAGCAACAATTAGCATAGGTATCCAATAAATTCCAATAAAATCATGTTATACTCCTATCATACTATAGAATTTAATTACCAACTCAATATCATCATACAAAATTTTAAACCATAGGTTAAAATACTCAAAGTTTTCGGTAATTACAAATTAATGAGCCTTTGTGTTCAATAAATTCCACAAAAATCATAGCATGCTTATATCATATACTAAGCATGAAATATCATCTCATATCATACATTAAAATTAAAACACATGCTTTTCACTACCTAATCATTTTCGGTAATTATGAAAATATAAGTATATATATTCAATAAATTTCATTCCTTCACAATATATTTATTTATGAAATAAACATGTAATATTAACATTAAACATCAACTAATATTTATAATATGAACCAAATGCTTGGAATTCTTTTTATCCTCACACATATTTTACATATGTGTTCAATAATTCCCAACAATGCATATTAGGATCATATTATTTCTAAACATAAGATATCCTATCATTTTCAACAAATGAAATCAAATAAATCCTTAGATATATATATATAGTTTTTGGCCTTTTCATAAAAATAGGAGTAGTGTCTCAAAAATTTCAAGATTAATATATGATGTTCATATCATATATTAAACATTATATCTCAACTATTTCTCAACAAATAAAATCAAAAAATGGCTTAAAAATACTTAAATAAATTCTGCCCATTTTTGAAAAATAGGAGTAGTGTTTCAAAAATTTCAAGATTAATACATGATGTTCATATCATATATTAAACATTATATCTCAACTATTTCTCAACAAATAAAATCAAACAAAATACAAGAAAATTCAAAAAATATTCTGAAAATTACCATATTTATTATACATGCTCCTAATACATCAACAAGCAACAATATCAAATAATATTCACAAAATCATGCTTTATCGTATATAAAAAGAATTAAAGCATAAATCGAAAAAAAATCAAAAATGCTCCGAAAATTCTGACATTTTAACTACAGCCTTAGAACATCATTCTAAGCATTTTTCATTCATGGCTTGAGAGCATTTGATGACTCCAAAGTCATGAAAAAAATAAGGAGCAAACTAGGGTTTCAAACTAAAAAAAATTCAAACAAAAATTCCACTCCATTAGAATGGAAGGGGATGATGAATACTACCTTTATATGGTCTTAGAATAATTATTTGAGAGTGGGAAAGGTTTGAAATGGGGGATCGAAAGTTTAAAGCTTGAAGAACAAAGAGAGAATTTGAAAATGAGAGAGAATTTTGGTTCCCAAATGAGAGGGCTGTAATGGACGGTTCACCCACTGGATAGGCAGCCTAAAGGGCTTTCATTACTCATTTTGGGGTGGTCTTGGTGGTAGTTGGGAGAAGGATTGGTCAAATTACCCGTTTTGGCATGTTAATACTGACTCTTTAAGTTTTAACGCGCTTTTGATTGATTTCTCGGAACCTTAAGGTTTTATTTTATTAAAAAGCCTTTAAATGACTTATTTCAATGTTTATAATAATTTCAAGAATTTCGGACGACGTCCGATAAGTCAATTTCGAGTTATCGCGAAAAAACAGCGTTCGGCGATTAAATTATGCTCATTCAAAATTCTATTGAATTCTTGAGCTTTCATAATTAATTTGAGTTATAAATCATATGTTATTTATTTAAACCCTTGGTTCGAGTTTCGGGTCGTTCGGATCAATTTAGGGTTTTTCCGGTATATTTTTCCCGGCGTTCGGTTGAGTTCTTCAGGAATTTCTTTCAGAAATTGATTCTTATAATTTTTAAATTCATAATAATGTATTCCTTCATGATTTTGAGTGTTATCAATAATTATCATGATTAGCACGGACTGGAAATTGTTCTGGCTCGTGAATAGTGCTTTTAAGACTGACCGGGCAAGTATGCCCGAAAATTCTCATTCTTTGGCTTCTCACATGTTTTCGCGAGAGGATTCTAGAAATGAAATCCTTTTGTTAAGATTCATTCTTGATCTTTCATTCTATGTTCAGGCTATTCAGAAAACCCTAATCCGGTAGGACTAGTCACTAGTTTTTGTTTTCTCTAGTTTTCGATCTCCGAATCGATTCTAATTCGCTTCGTTGTTTACCTTAAACATAATTAAGGTCTAAGCACCACAAATAATTGATTTAAACATCACAAATAAAAGTTTTAAATTTTTCGGGTTATTACAATGCAATTCATCAATTCACGATCCGTTTCTCCCTAACCCTAGATGGGGAATTAGATCATTAACATAATAGTACAAATCATACACATCAATTGATAAAAATTATTCATCCCAAAAACTACAGAGAATGAGAAGAAGTTCTTACTAATTTCAATAATAAATCCAAAATCTAATCTTGTTACAAAGTTTATCCAAGTGAAATCAATCCTTTTCCAAGGCAGAAATTGGGAGAAAAATAGCTAGGGTTTGTGGTGTGTGTGTAGATGATGAAGTGTGTGTGAAAAATGAGTGAAAACAATATTTAAATCTTAGAAAACATGTCAGAGTCAGCCCGTGCAGTGCCGGACGTGGGATGTCAACTGTCCTCTATGCTAAGTTGCGCAAATAGCATCGGACGCCGCAGTGTGTCCGCTGTCAAAGTGCAAAGTTGTACACTATCGTTGGACGCAGCGCTTCCGGTGCTGGGTTGTGCCTGTTGTCCATGTGCACCCAGCGGCAGACACGGCGCCACCGACGTTGGGTGGTGTTTGATACAGTGCACGACATTTTTTTCACTTCGTTCTCCCTCGTCCGAACTCCGAATTGCAATTCCGTTTGCGTGTACAGACTTCTATCGAGATGTACTTCATGTATGTATATTTTTCACTATTCAATTCATACTTTATTATCCATAAAAATTCCATACTTGTCTACTCTATTTTGTCCATTTATTCATGTTGTTTTCTACATAAAATATGAAACGAACTAAACAAGCATGAGACAAATATCAAACAATAAGACACGAAATGATGATGAAGAACGGATAAACCACACATTATACCACATAATAAGTAGGCACAAAAACATACTAAACAACTCTGCCACACTTAATTCTTTGCTTGTCCTCAAGCAAATTCTAATCACTTAAATATAGAGAAATGAAATTAGAATACATGGATTTAAATGAATCAACAACACATTCTCATCTTTTAAAAAAATCTTCGGTGATATATTCCCCAACATAATAAAACCAACTTTCGACCATGCATTGAATTTTTCTTGGACAAAACTCGATTTCAGCTCAGTTGCGTAATCATATGCCATAAACCACTCACGCAATCCCCGTGCATGACATATCTCTAAACTTTCAAACAAACACCACAAATTGTGAAACTCAAAGCAGATTATAGGACATTAATCAGTTGGTCGGTCCTTCAGATTTTGAACTCGAGTATCGTAACGTGGTTTCCCGTACCCATCAGGTAGAGCATCCATTCGAGAGACAACACAAGCAAGAGGGGTAGAGCCACTTATTCCACTTTAAGTTCACATATTCAATTCTAATAAAAAAGTATTGCTTATTTTTATTGCAATTCCATTTTTTACTCCTTTTATTGAATCACGCAAGGGTTCCACATAAGGAGCACGAGATATAAGATCGCACACATCACCTTATCGACAATCATCTAAACACGTCCCATAACTAACATCAAGGCCAACAATTGTTATATCAGGAATATATATCACCAAAAACATCTCAGAGTTCCATTAGTATAATCAATCCACTCAAAAACATAATTCCTCAAACCTCACTACATATCAAAGTAATATAGTCTACACAAGTCCCAACAAAGAATGAAGCTATATCAACCTCATGCCAGGATAACTACCCCCCACGCTTAAACGATGCAATGTCCTCAATGCTCAACACAACGAATACAATAACAAAAGATTAAATAAAAAGGGAATTCCCCTGATAAATAGGATAAAGTCGATTTCATGCAATTGTGGAGTTGTCTAGCAAAGGTAAGCTTTCAAGTACAAATCATCATCCACATCACTCCTTATTCGACCTAAGAACACAAAAAAAAAAAATAAAAAAAATAAAGGCATAAAATGACATTGGTTGCCTCCCATGAAGCGCTAGTTTTACCGTCATCAGCCCGACCACTTACGCTCAATCAGTTAAACCTTGTCAGACGAGTAGCTTCGACCCGACTCTCATTATCCAACACATCTCTGCTGGCGATAACCATACTCCGAGGATTAAGGTGGTGGCTCTATCCTATCATCGTTTTCCAAGTCCAAGTGAAACTCATCTAACTTGCTCTCGAGTCATGCCTCAACTCGGTCTCCCCCATACTTGCCAACTTTTCCATGAGGTGGTGGTTCATTCTCTTCTTCTTCTTTGGATGCACGTACCTACAAAACAACCTTCTCAACCACAGGATCAAGTGCAAGTATAGAAAAACAAGGTGCAATAGCAACAACAGTAGAACTATCACTAGTACTACTAGCGTGGAATGTCTCTGTCTTCCCCAACATAGTCAAATCGATCAATCCTTTATTAAAATCAATATGGGTGTTGGTTTTATCCATGAATGGCCTATCCAACAATAACTGATGTCCACTCTCATGTTTTCCCATCTCTTCATCCATATCAATGAAAACAAAATCAATAGAGACTAAAAGATTACCCACTCTTATTAGGACATCTGTGATCACTCATTTCGGGTGTTGAATAGTCATGTCAACAAGTTCTAATCTCATGTGGGTTTGTTTTAAGTCCCCAAGTTTTAATGAGTTGAATAGGGAAAAGGACATCAAATTGACCCTTACACCCAAATCAAGCATCCCCGATGTTAATTTCCTATTACCAAAAGAAATTTTCAAAGTAAAGCTACCTAGACCATGTTGTCTTATTAGTGGTTGGTGCTGGGTGGGCGTTTTCACCCCTACTGCTTGTACGTTCTTCTCTTCAGCTCTTTGCTTGCCTAATACTAGTCGGCTCGGGAATAGAACAAGTGGCTCATATATTCTGCGGGGTTTTTTTCTCTACTTCGATTTTCTCATCCACCCCACAATCATCGTGGTCACTGTAGGGAAATCGATTTGATATTCTTCCGATGATCTATCTTGGGTGTTTAATTCACTATACATTGATTATATACCTAGCATGCATCTATATAATTAAATGAAACATGTTGGTGTTTACTCGTGTTTACCAACGAATTTCTTGGATAATTGATCAATAGCAGACTCCAGCTTTGATCTTCTGGACAATATCCCGCTTGCCAAAACTCTAATACTGAGTGAGAGAAATCTATGGAGAATACTACAAAAGTTCATCTCTTTCTCTTTACTATGCAATTTCCGAAAATCACAATGAGAATATGATACTTCTGATTTTCTCTCACCTTGTATTTATAATGCATTCCTATAACCCTATTAGAATAGGATCTCTGCATATCAAATAAATACAATCATATCATTTCAAATAAAACTAATATAGAATAATTATCTTTTGATTTCTAATAATATCAGATAATATCTATCTAGATTCTGGAGAATCAAAACAGAGTTCCAGAGGGGGCAAAAATATTGGCAACTCCAGGCTTTGATGGCCCAAGGATCAAATGCAATGAATAAAGATGGCCCAAAATGAATTAATTATCTTATGCTCAGCCCAAAACATAAATCAATTCATAAACATTTATTCATGTCACTAGAGAATAAATGTTGACATGTCCCTTTATTATTGAAGTTGAGTCGGGCTTGCAATTAGACATTACGAATTCTCGTATTTAAGATATCGCACATCCATTAATTATTTATAGCTTTCTGACTGCTTAAAATAATTAATATCTTTAATTCCTTAAGTAGTACCACTCAACCTTATTATTGTACTTGAGCTAAACTCAACCTACAGGGTTTAGTACAATCAACCTTTTGAGCTCCTTAAGGGGACGTCATCATCCTAAACAGATACGGTGACTCGATACAGGTAACTAGCATGACATACAAGCACTGCCACCACCCAAGATACAGAGAATCTTGGGTTATCTCATGTAACTCTCACTCATAACAAGTCAAAGTGATGGTCAGTAACTCATACTCACCTAAAACTTTATCGAGGCTTAGATCAACGTAAAGTCATCGAGATCTAAGTTCTTCATGATGATCAGATAGAATAAATCATCTTACTATGATCTATGAATACGTCAAGATGTAACAGCATAGACAAGAAACCAAGTCAAGCCACTTCTTATCTATACTGCAGCCTATACCGACAACTCGTCCTGAAGTTGTCTCTACTGTGATCCTTTTTATATCTCAATAAGTTTAACCAATCATAAAAACTTTTGTGATCTTCTACACACTGTATGATCTAACTTTTGTATGAGATAATGGGACATACATATGCAATCAAGTAAACAATTCAGATAGGAGATTGTAATAGTGGTAACATTAAACATTGTATACAAGCTCAACCATTCTACTTTCAATATACAAATCCAACAATCTCCCAATTATACTAAAGCAAACTTTTAGTATACACTGTGTCTCTCTACTAGCTATTACAAACAACACCATCACTTTGCTTCTCTCACTTATACAAAAGTTTTCTTTCTAAGTAGGGCAATCTTGCGCAGTCCAAGTCTTCGAACATGCTCGTCTTTTTACGGTAGGATCTTCATGAACGGGTCATCTAGGTTATCCGTAGTACCAATCTTCTCAATCAGCACGTCACCTCATCTAACTATTTCTCGTATGATATGGTACTTTCCCTCTATGTGTTTTGTCATCTTGTGGGTCCGTGGTTCTTTCGAGTTTGCTACTGCACCAGAGTTATCACAGTACACTATGATACTCTTTGGAAAACGATGTACAATATCTAGATCCATGAGGTAGTTCTTGAGCCACACCGCCTCCTTGGCAGCCTCAGATGCGGCTACATATTCAGCTTCCATGGTGGAGTCTGCAATGCACTGCTGATTTGCACTCCACCAAGATACGGCTCCATCTCCCAAGATAAACACATAGCCTAAAGTAGACTTCTTCTCATCACGGTTAGCTCAAAAATCTGAGTTTGAATAACCCAAAGGTATTAGACTATCTGCTTGGTAAACTAGCCTATAATCTCGAGTCATTTTCAGGTACTTGAGTATATGCTTTACCGTAGTCCAATGAGCTTATCCAGGGTTAGACTGATATCTTGCTACTATGCCTACCTAATAATAGATATCGGGCCTCGTACACAACACCGCATACATGAGACTTCCTACGACGGAAGCATAGGGAACATGTCTCATTTCCTCTATCTCTTTTGCAGTTATCGGTGACTGCTCCTTAGAGAAAGGAAAACCATGTCTGAAGGGTAGTAATCCCTTCTTGGCGGTTGCATACTAAAATGAGTAATAACAATATCAATGTAAAACGCCTAAGATAGGTCAATATTTTTCTCTTGCAATCTCGGTAAACCTTGATCCAAAGAATGTACACTGCATCTCCAAAGTCTTTCATCTGAAACTGATCGGATAACCAACTCTTTACGTCTGATAATAGCTTCATGTTTTTGCCAAGTAGAAGAATGTCATCTACGTAAAATGCAAGAAATACCACGTCACCATTGACATCTAAAGATACACGCAACACTCGTTAGGCAACTGGGTAACACCTTAGGATCTCGTCAAAGCGTAAGTTCCATGATCGGGAAGCCTGCTTAAGTCTAGAAATAGACTTCTTAAGCTTCCACAATAAATGTTACTCACATTTCACCACATAACCTTCGGGTTGTTGTACATAGATGTCTCTACCTTTCTCAAGGTAACCGTTTAAGAAAGCAGTTTTCACATACATCTGCCAAACCTCTAGGTTTAGATGAGCTGCTATGGCCAGAAGAATTCAGATGGACTTGAGCATTGCTACAGGCAAAAAGATATCATCGTAATCGAGACCCTCAATCTGGTAGAGGTGTTCTCTCGTATACATCCATAGATGTTATGGACTCAATTTCTAAGTCCATACTGGTGCGCCATGCTCCTGTATCTAAGTCTTGTATCGCCCCAATGTATCTCCATAGGTCGATTATAGCTTGTCCATTTACTTGGACTAAATCTGAAGATTCACCTACGAATATAAATCGCTCAGGTTGTCTAACAACCCTCCCACTACGACGAGGCGCTACTGGCACAATACCAACGGTGGGTGCAGTAACCTGTGGTTCTCTATCTTGCACAACTTGCTAGGTGGGTGTCACTTGTACAGTCGGTATCGCTAGTGGAACTTGACCCACTTCAATTTCTTAAAGTATCTGGTGTCGATCCCTCGCACTCGACGATGGAATACGATCATCTTCTAATTCTTGAAGAGTTATTTCAACTTTGGATTTGAGGTTTTTCATATAGTCCTCCTCCAAGAATCGGGCGTTGGTGCTAATAACAACCTTTTGATCCTTAGGACTATAGAAATAACCACATTTCATTCCCTTAGGATATCCAATAAACAGCCTTGCATCAGATCTAGCCTCCAACTTGTAAGCCTTCTCGTTCAACACATGTGTTGGACTGCCCCATATCCTTATATGGCTTAAACTAGGCTTGCGCCCAAACCATAACCCGAAAGGGGTCTTGTGGATTGAATTGGATGGTAGTATTTCTATGGCATACCCCCAGAACGAAATAGGCAAATTTGCATAACTCATCATTGATCTAACCATCTCTAAGAGAGTCCTATTTCTTAGCTCTGACATACCATTTTGTTGTGGTGTGCCCGGTGTAGTGAGTTGGGATGAAATCCCACTCTGCACCAGATAGTCCATAAACTCGTTACTAAGGTATTCGCCATCGCTTTGAAGGTCTAGTTAACATCTTTCCTTCTATACAGGATTCGCAAACTTGAAACGGAGTAACTGAAATCACCCAACACTCCATTCTTAGCCAGTCTTTGGATCCTATTTACATTGATGTGACCTAATCTAAGATGCCAAAGATATGTGGTGTCATCTTGCGAAGAAAACTTCCTCTTCTTATGGTTTGATGGAGTAGATGCAACATAATTATAGGTATTATGCTTGGCGAAATAGTATAAAGAGAATTATATAAAGTGCCACCACATATAAACTCGTTATTTCTCATGATATAAACACCACTATCAAAAATAACTGAATATCCATGTGTAAATAATTTGGAAACCAAAATAAGGTTTCGCTGAAACTCCGGCACATATAAAACGTCTCTTAAAACTAAAAATACCCTATCAAGGTATAAAGTAACGTCTCCGACTGCAACGGCCTCGACTTTCACCGTATTTTCCATGGAGATCGCTATATCGCCATCACACAGCTTCCTTGTCTGCAAGAACCCCTGCAAGGTGTAACAAACATGATCAGTCGTACCCGTATCTACTACCCATGAATATGTAGAACAAGTTGCTAAACATATTTCCATTACTAAAGCTAATAACATACCTTGAGCCTTGAGCATAGGGCAATTAGCCTTCCAATGCCCAGTCTTGCCACACTTGAAGCACATGCCCCTCTCCTTCGGCTTTTTCACGCCTCTGGTGGCAATCATGTTCTTGCTCCCACTGTTTCTTTTGCCTCTACTACCTTGGGCACCCATTTTTCTTCTTCCACTTTTTAATGGAAAATTGGGGCCCTTAGATGTGCTAGAAAGGGCATGTGCTCTTTTACCCATGACGTCTTCCGTGGCCATGAGATCGTTCAGCAAATAACTTAATGTATACTCGGTCTTGCTCATGATTGCGTTAACGTGAAAGTTCTCAAAAGACTTGGGTGGTGTGTTGAGGATGATATCGACTCGCTTCACCGCCGATACCTCCTATAACTTCAATGAACGTGATCTTGATTGAATATTAGTAATGCAGGGAAACAAAATAGCATTACATCTTGTAGACTGGACTGGTCAACCACGTAGCATGCTCTTGTCGAGACTCACAGCATAATAACATAATAGCGAATCTTGTTCCCAATCATAGAGCAAAATAAAGGGACAAGAATACATCAACAATAGAATATGTAGATATAACACAACATCGCGGAAGCAGGTAGCACAAAAGGACCCGCAGCTCAACCCCTCAGCGTCGCCCATCCAGCCCTCCTCCATCTGTGAAAAACATTTGAAAAGATTTTGGGGTGAGTACTAGCGCACTCAGCTGGGGTTTTTAACATAAAACAAAATTCATGATGCCGTGTTCAGAGCACTTACCTTGGAAGGTTTTAAAACGTAAACCCACTTCTAAGTAAACAAAAAGAGAATTTTCCTTTTTGATACCTGACCCGTTATTACTATTACTCCGATCAAAGAACCACGGCTCGGAATGTATCATGCCAGCCCATAACATCTCTCGGCCCGGAACATATGCAACAGCCCACAATATCTCGGCCCGGAACATATCCAATGGCCCACGCCGAACGTATCCACCAGCCTAACTCGCGTGGACTTCAGGGGTCTATCCCCGTCAGAACCATAACCACCTCATTATCATTTCCGTGTGGACTTCCGAGGTTTATCCCCTTCAAAACAAAAACCACGTGTTCGGGGTCTATCCCCTTACTATCAATACTCAAGATGGTGATCAACCCACCGAATAGAGATCCGTGCACAATCACAGTAGAACCACATCTCGGATCAGAGAACAGTAATTACTTCGTTAAAACATTTTTACGGCGCACATGTTTTATTTTGAAATATCAGAGTAAATAACTCAACAACCTGAACAGACGAAAACGTCAACTGGGAGATATCCACAGATCCAACGACCTCACCGATCGCACTGGTAGGTACCTGGTAACAAGATAGAACAACTTTTGGGGTCACATCCCACAAAGAAAAAGCAACAACGTGATCCAAACGAATATCGAAGCAAAACGGGGGGATTTTGACTTTCTGAACCCACATTTGGCACTCTCCGGGTTTTCAAATCAACTCGATGCAGAAGGGAAATCTATTCAGGACAAAAAGACATATAATAGGGTACCTTCAAAATATTCATGCATGCAAGTTGACACAAATCTTAGCAGTGAAGAAGCTTCAAAAATCGATGCCTATCCTCAAATCAAGGATAAACCATCCTAAACCGATGCATGAAAATGGAAACATAAGCAATATGCATAACAAGGAACATGGAATGACAAACTATGTTGAAATTGAATAACCCGGGCATGTACTTCCTTTAGAAACTCGAAATGACGGAAAACATCCCGACATGCAGAAATGCGAAAAACGAAAAAACAGAATCGGTACTTCAGTAGAACACATAGCTCGAAACTCAAAACCTAAAGGACCGTAGCCAAAAAAGTGGCCCGTTGGCCACCAAATCGGCGGCCAACAAGGCACGGCGACGGCGGTGGTTTGGCCAAATAGGCCGGCCTCCGATCGTTTTCTCGCCTCGTCCCATTAGAAACCCGAGTTGTATTCTATGTTATCTACTTAAAGACGGAATCAAAACAAGAAAAGGAAAACGAAAACGGGCTACGGGGAGGGGGTGGCGGCAAGAACAAGAATGGCACCGCCGCCGAGCCTACCCGGTTCGATCCCCACTCCTCCAGTGCTTCCACAACGTACCTCGAGCTGCTCGGCTCGTCCGTAAACAAAGAGAGACGAAAGAAATGAACGTTGAAAATGAAGGCCCTAGCCCTCTATTTATAGGAAAAGCGGGTTACGTGAGTCACAGCAAGCACTTTTTCGAAAACGCAAAAGCGATGCATCTTTGCAAACCGACTCCAAATTTAGTAAACTTGCACCCATGGACTCAAATAAAATACCGGACACAACGCCTATAAACAAAATATGCTTTTAAAAGACCCATGAAAAGTTCGGTTTTCGATAACTTCCCTGAGTGCCAAACCTTCGTGGGTGGTCGAAAACCACATACTTAGTGTCTATGAATTCTTCATAAGACACTCTTCACAACGCCCGAGGTTTCGTGACGGTCAGATCACCGAAATAAAAGTCAACCTTTCGACCCTTCTCGAAAAACATGCCACGTAAACCGAAGCTTAGGAAGGACGGGTATAACATCCTCCTCCTTAGAAAAAATTTTGTCCTCGAATTTCAAACACGCAGGAAACAACTCGTGGCACCGAGCCCCGAACTTGTCTTCCAACTCCCACGTAACTTCCTCCTCGCCATGGTGATTCCATAACACTTTCACCAGTGGAATCCGCTTGTTCCTCAACTCCTTGACTTCTCGTTCCAAGATAGCCACTGGTCTCTCTACGTAACTCAAATCATGCGCAAGGATTACCTGATCATGCTCGATTACATGTTTTAGATCGAACACGTACTTTCTTAACTTAGAAACGTAAAACACGTCGAGCACATCTCCGATGCTAGGAGGCAACGCTAACCTATAGGCAACGGGCCTATCTTTTTGAGAACTTCGAAAGGTCCAACGATCCTCGATCGCAACTTACCTCGTTTCCCAAAACGAATGACTCCTCTCGTCGGGGAAACCTTAAGGAATACGCGATCTCCGACCATGAACTGAAGATACCTATGACGCTTGTCCGCATAGGACTTCTGCCTGTCCTGAGCTTCCTTGATCCTCCGCTTGATCTGATCGATAACCTCGACCGTCTGTTGAACCATCTCTGGTCCTAACATCTTTCTCTCGCCCACTTCGTCCCAATAAAGCGGCGATCGACACTTCCTTCCGTACAACGCTTCATAGGGAGCCATTCCTATGGTGACCTGATAACTAATGTTATAGGCAAACTCCAACAAAGATAGTATCTCTTCCCAATTTCCTCCTTTGTCGGCCACGACTGCTCGCAGCATATCCTCCAAGACCTGATTCGTCCTTTTCGATTGACCGTCTGTTTGAGGATGGAAGGCTGTACTGAGATTCAGCTTGGTCCCCATGGCTTCTTGTAGACCTATCCTAAACCTTGACGCGAACATCGGGTCACGATCTGATGTAATCGATACCGGCACACCATGTAATCGTACGATCTCTCTGACGTAAAGCAGAGCAAGCTTATTTAACCCGTACGTCATCCGAATCGGTAAGAAATGAGTTGACTTCGTCAGTCTGTCGATGATAACCCATATAGCGGTGTTTTCTCGTGCTGACCTTGGAAAACTCACCACAAAATCCATACCGATACGCTCCCACTTCCACTCTGGGATTGGTAGCGGTTGCAACAAACCTGACGGACGTTGATGCATAGTTTTTACTTGCTGGCAAGCCAAACAACGTTCCACAAAAGCGGCTACATCCTTTTTCATCCCTTCCTACCAAAAGTTCCGCTTAAGTACATTTTGGTGCTTCCTGGATGAGCTGTGTATGGTGACTCATGAGCTTAACTCATGATCTTATCTCTCAATTCCCTATTGAGTGGCACACATAACCTTCCTCGAAATAATAACGCGTTTCCCTTCGCTTCCGTGAAACCCTTAATATCTTCAAGCCTCGCTTTCAAACGCATCTTTCCAAGAACTCGCCTCCTCGCGCGCCACGATCGCTTCTCTCGATCCGGTTCACCGTCGAGTCTGCGATGATACCAGATCGATTCCGCGGATGAATCACTTCCAAGCTGAGCTTCTCGAAATCTCGAATAAGCTCCTTCTCTCGCGTAAGAAGATATCCCAACTTCGCTCTCCACTTGCGACTAAGGGCATATGCCACGACATTGGCTTTCCTTGGGTGATAGCTGATAGAGCAATCATAATCCTTCACCAACTCCAGCCATCTCCTTTGCCTCATGTTCAGCTCCTTTTGTTCAAAGAAGTACATTAGGCTCTTGTGATACGTGAAGATCTCACACTTGACCCAGTAGAGATAGTGCCTCTAGATCTTCAGCGCATGAACGACTGCTGCTAACTCTAGGTCATGAGTTGGGTAGCTCAACTCGTGCAGCTTCAACTAACGAGACGTGTAAGCTATAACCTTCTCGTTCTGCATAAGAACACAACCCAAACCAAGCTTGGATGCATCGGTGTAGACCACAAAACCATCGTTTCCTTCTGGCACAACTAACACTGGAGCGGTTGTTAGCTTCTTCTTCAACTCTTGGAAACTTGCTACACAAGCTTCTGACCATGAGAACTTGATTCCTTTCCTGAGCTGTTGCATCATCGGCCTCGCCAACTTTGAAAACCCTTCGATGAAACGTCTATAATACCCTGCCAAGCCTAGAAAGCTCCAAACCTCATTGGCATTAGTCGGAACCTTCCAGTTACTTATTGCTTCAACCTTCACTGGGTCGACTTTGATTCCTTCTGCAGACACGATATGTCCAAGGAACATCACTTCTTTGAGCCAAAACATGCACTTACTATACTTGGCATACAACCTCTCTGCTCGTAACATTTCCAAAATGGTATGGAGGTGTTCTCCATGCAACTCTGCATTCTTGGAATAGACTAGAATATCATCGATAAAAACCAAGACGAAGCTATCCATATACTGATGAAAAACTCTATTCATCATATCCATGAAGACTGCTGGCGCATTGGTCAAACCAAACGGCATCACGATGAACTTGTAGTGCCCAAACCTCATCCCGAACGCGGTTCAAACGTCCCCTTCCCGATCTTCACCGATGGTAGCCCGACCTCAAATCGATCTTAGAGAAGACACTCGCTCCTTTGAGTTGGTCAAACATATCGTCGATCCTTGGAAGAGGGTATATGTTCTTGATCGTCAGCTTATTTAGCTCTCGTAGTCAATGCACATCCGCATTGATCCATCCTTCTTCTTGACGAACGTAATCGAGCTCCCTACGGCGACACGGTAGGTTGGATAAAACCTAGATCCAACAACTCCCGCAATCGCGCTTTCAGCTCTTGCAATTCTTTGGGTGCCATTCTCAGATAGTGCCTGATATCAAGGCCGCTACTAGTTCCGCATCAATAGTGAATTTCACTTATCTATCAAGCGGCAAGCCTGGCAAGTCCTCGGGAAAAAGTCCGGATATTCACGCACCACCGCCCTATTGCAACCGCTTGCGCCTCTTCATGTGTTCCTTCCCGATCATCCCCATCGCCTTCCCGGTCGAGATCACCGGCACCGCAATACCCATCCTTATGCCGTCAAGCAAACTTCCACTCCTTTGGCTGTTCAAAAGCAACTTTCTCTCGAGACAACGATAGTTGCCTTTGTGCTTTTCCAACCAATCCATGTTAAAGATGACATCGAAATCTTCCATTCCGATGACATGCAAATCGACAAGGACCTTCACGATAGATTTCTACTTCCGTCTGGTAAATCTCTTTCGCCTTTAGCACTTCGAGGGATGCTAATTTGTGGTACTGTGATTCCTCGGGTACCAAACCCAACCTCTCACATGCAATTCTCGAAACGAAAGAATATGAGGCTCAGATCAAACAAAGTAAAACGGTATATCACTCATATGGATTATACCGCAAGATTTTCGGAGCTCAGGATGTCTCACATCGATTCAAGGCGCGACACCCGGCCTCGCTACGGAGGCCTTTGGTTCGCTGGCCTCGGATAACCTCCCGCTCCATGGTTAATCCTCGGTGGAGCTTGGTTCTGCCTCTGCGGAGCATGATGCTGTCTCACTGGCAGCTGTACCGCTGGTCCTCCTATCGATGGCAATCTCGAGCATATGTCCAGACTTCCTACAATGGTAACACTCGATGTTACCTTTCCTGCACTCGCCCAAGTGATTCCTCTGGCATTTCTAGCACCAAGGCTTTTCCACACCTTGTCCCCATTGCCGCATGGGTTGAAAATTCCTTCCCCAAGGTTGTCTTTCTCTTTCCTGAATACCCAAATTCCTCGGAATCACCGGATCGCTCTGGTTCCCTTGGAATACTTGATTGCCTCTCTCTCGATCTTTCCATTTTATCTTACCTTTTCCTCCGTCACCTGGCTGTCCGGGTGGCATCGTTCTCTCCTGGGGCAACATTGATTCAATGTTTAAAGCCCGGTTCAAGGACTGTGCGTACGTCAGATCTCCCTGACTGACGAGCGAAATTTCCATCTCTGGTCGGAGTCTCTTATGAACCTGTCTGCCCTGGCAACCTCAGTGCCGACCAGGTGCGTAGCGTAACACGACAGACGATTGAACGAGCGATCGTACTCGGTGACCGTCCTTCTCCCTTGATGAAGATTCCGCATTATTTTGCCTTCGTTTTTGAAATGCCGTGCACGATTTTCCATGAGTTCTTCCTTAAAATCTTCCTCATTGTCCTGGTGTCAAGGTCCTTCTCACTGATTCCCACTAGAATGAGCCTCATCGGTTAGCTGAAAGATCGTGCAATTCAGCTTTTCTCGCTTTTTTCGCACCGATGTATTCAAGATCCTTTCGTGGATCGATCCGCTCTCAAGATCGATCGGTTCGCCGAGACCGCCGAATGTGGGGATTATGCCTACGAAAACTCTCGATCGCATGCCGCTGAACCAAGGGTGGTTCTCAGGCTTCTTCCACGTTATTGTTCCTCTGGTTCCTTGTTCTCGGCATTCTGTACCGACATTGAATCATTAGAAACACGTTCGCATAGATAACTAGGTACCATCACATAACATGTATCATCACCATATCACATATCATCACATATGTCACATATCATAATCGCACATATCCATGCAATCTCATTGACACATCATCGTTATGCATTTCACATAACATCACCACCTATCATCACATCATCACATAGATCATATGTCATTATAGCATAAAGGTGTCGCTCCCAAGTATGGTCCCACCCAAGATGTGCTCTGATTGTGTCACAGCCCGATTCCCTTAACCATAACTTAGTCAAGTAATTAGGCCGTGACGTGGGTAAAAAAAAAAATCTGGTAATCGATAGAAACAATGTGACCAATAATTCATATCAATTCATATCAATAGCAATGTCTGATATCAAATTTCATCATAAAAAAAATCAAACGTTTATGGTTAAAAGAAATAGAATGGAATTTGACAAGGATTAATTTTAGGTTCTCAATCCATAATAAAGGATCAAATGTTGAGCAACAAGCTGAGGACGGATAATCACAAAAAAATAACCACTATCAAGAATGTACATTTTCAAGAATGCTTTGACAACATTGAGAATTTGTCGACGTATGTTTCCAAGACATTATATATCATATTGGATTCCATGAAAACAATTCTGAACTTTCGAGTAAATCCTTGTTCACAGAGGTATTTCAATAAATCCATGTTCTCATAAGCAAGTCGAGATCATAACAACAAAAATAAGGACTATCGTCAAGATTATGATCAATTCAGAGTAACAAAACTCTTAAGAAGGTAAAGGCCAAAGTTTGGCAACGGAAAATGTGGCTGAGAATTATGTATGAAGACATTAAACTCAGGGCATCAAAACATGATAACTTCAACCGAATAACATCAACAATTCATCAATATCATCATGGATCAAATTATTTAGAGAAGCTCCTTTGCACAACATTCGATTCCAGCATCCTCTCTAGCTCAACCTGTAGAAATACATGCAGGGTGTGAGTACAAAAATTCACTCAGTGGGTATATGCCGAAAACATAAAACATTGCCCTTAGGGCTATATGATTGACTTGCCATAACATTAGCAACGCACAGGGGTTTTAGTGAAATAACCCGTGCATGCATCATCATAATAAACACTTACATGCTTTCTCCACGAACTTTCTTTGTGTTGATCCGAGGAGTAGGCCTCCTCCTCAAACACATCTTGACCCGAAGGTCCATACCCAACGTCGGTCCATTCTTTCTTTCATTCATTCATTCTTTCTTTCTTTCTTTCTTTCTCTTCCGTGGATAGGTAGTGCATTATGCATGTCATGCTCAAAAACAGGCAAGTCATTCAACTTTGAAACTTTGTAAGTAAATGCATATCATCTCTTTTGAAAATATATAAAAACATAAGCATATCATTATAGAAAATACTTATACCCACCTGGCGACAGTCACCCGACGACTGTACTTTTTGTCTTTCATATCTTTCTTTTTCTCACTTGGCCCTTCATTCGACATAAAGCGGCATAAAAGCCTATCAAGAATCAAAGAAGAAATAACTTTTCACTAAGTCGTCAAAACGACTATAACTTCTTTACACGAGACGCTATGGTCTATAAACATTCGGGTCATTGCATCCTCTAACATTTAAACATATAACAAGACATTACGAAGCCTCATATGCCTAAACGAGCATAGAAAACTTAACAACAAGCTTAAACCATCTAATCTTAGCCAAAAACCTAACAACCCCTTAAGACATAGCTTATGTCCGACGTCAAAAATCGCACAAGACGTCGTCTATCTTAGAAGAACTTCTATACATGCTCAACTATCATCAAATATCACTAATCAACCATTAAAATCCAAAGATCAAAGGTTTAGCATTGAAAACCAATTTTTGACGTCAAACTAAAATTTTCAAATTTTCAAATACGTCGGCCGAAAAATCCGAATAAATCATTTTAAGCTTTATTCATATCATAGAATCCAAATATGAACTCAAAATGATCAAATAAAATCAAAAATCCAACATTACATGGGCTAGGGTTTTCGGCCAAAAAGGGGTTTCGACGTAGGTTCGATTTCAAACGTTTTTCTTGCTCAAAACATGTTTATATCAACTCATCAAACATATATGAAGGAATATCAACATATAAACATCATAAATTCAATATCAAAGCTTCCAAAATTTTTGAAAATATCAAAGTTCCAAAGAATGGATATAAGCTCAAAATTTCAACGTTAAACAACTTATCGACGACGAATCTAACATAATATCAGTAAATAATCAAACATCAACATATCCCCTTCATAATTTATCAATAGGACCGAAACATAACATGCATCAAAGTTCATGTTTTTAAATTTTTCAAACCATAGATATGTTCTAAAGATAGAAATATACCTCGATTCGAAGACGGATTGAAATTTCAACGGTTGGATCTTTGGAAATTTGAGTATGAAATTTTCAAAAATTTAGTGTGTGTAAGTGTGTGTAATTTCGAAATTTTTAAAGAAAAATCTTGAAAATGATGAATAGTGATGTATATATAGAAATCCATAATTTTTATTTTATTTTTCATTTTATTTAATAAAGTGATTATTCATTACTATCTAGAGAATTCTTTAACTTTTTTCATTTTTTATTTTCTTTAAAACATGATGAATAATCATGTTCTAGAATTTTATAGAATGCACACTTTTCTAGAAATAATACTGATGTTATAAATACATGCTATTAATCCATATTGTTCCGATTTCAAAACTCAATTTCTGATAAAATGCTCTATGCTTGAAATTCTCTTTTAAAACTCAAATAACATATTATAAACATCAAAATTTGATTATAAAAATATTTTTGGCTTCAAAACCATTTTGGACATTCAGCCGACAATTATGGTTCATACGGCAAACATATGTAACAAAGAACAAAAACTTTTAAATCAAGACTTTGGGTTCAAGACTTTTATAAACACATACTTATCATCTCAAAACTCTTGAATCTAAGTCTTCTTAGTCATAACAAGACCTAAGAATCTTATCTTAGGTTCTATCTTGAGTCTACCTCGAATTCTATTTTCTCGATTTGAAGCTTAACATAAAAGCTTCTAGCTTAAACAACTCTTTCTTAAGGATGCAACACCTTCTTATAAGCTCTTAATTAGAAGTTAATCTCTGCTACAGGAATGCGGGGTATTACAGATTGTCTGGGTCTCAGGTGAATACTGCTCCTGGGTTCCCGTCTCCGGCGCTTGCCCTTCCTCTACATGCTCGACCCCATCCGAGTCATCCACTATCCGAATTACTGATCCTCCGAGTCCTCACCGCCCTCCTCATCCTCCCCTCGGGTCTTCTCTTCTTCGTAATCTCCTTCCTGCGAGGCCAACTCGACATCGGCGGTGGCATCAGAACTCTCATCCCGGCCTCTTCTCCGCCATGATGGATGGATCATCTCCTTCACCGGGAGGATCCTACCGAAATCATTTTGGTCCTCCGGAAGACGAGGGTCGAGATGGATTGGTAGTGATCGGCGCTTCGATGACCGGCGATCGCTCGAACGATGGTCGCCTCCCAATGGCTCCTCGTGAATATCATCCTCGCCATCGATCCGATCGCCTCGAACATGCCTTGCGATCACATCTGCCTCGGATGGTATGCCCCGATGATCGGTCCATTGTCTCCACACTCAAGCAGCGAACTCGATGAAATCCAGAGTGAGATGCCTGGTAACAGGATCCCGACGGAACATCACGTATCCTTGTCTTCTTGCCCAAGGCTGCCAACCCATTGGTAGCCTCTCTGTCATCCGGTAATAAGCCTCATATTCAGATACTTTCCCACTATCTCGAATCTTCCTCCACAATCCAACAAACCTACCCAGGAATACTCCCAACGGCTCGTGAACATTCCTGGTACATTCTCTGAATTTTTGGAACTGTTCAACCATTCTGTGAGATCTTAACCAGCGTTATCTGGGCCACTGAATATCCATAAACCTACATGTTAGTTCATCATAAAACAACAACAAATATACACGTTTCCTCTTCTGCCCCAATCATCTGGGTAATCGTGCCTCAGACACATGTTCACTTTCAACATATATCAACATCGATATGGATATTCATAACAAAAATCACGCAAGCAAATACAGGATTCACTCACAAGCACTCGTTTATCAAAATAAATAAGATTTCAAACAACAACATATCGCCATGTAAACACATAGACTCACATCATCCATCCGTGATCATATCAATCACATCACATCATATCATATCAATAATTTTCATATCACACCACACAGGCCCTTCCGTCCCATCGACAAATCACTTTCACATCCACATCAACATCCAACCACATCTCATCCATATCACATCACCTCAACATCCACATCACGTAAACTCTTACCATGCCAGAACATATGAAACCAAGATCACATCAAGCTCACATAACCACATAAAACATCAACAATAAACACATAACTCATCCCCTTTTTAAAGGAGGAGGCCTGACGGTGAGCTGAGGGTAGCTGAACCTGATAAACAGTTTAGAAGGACAAGTTCTAAACACTCAATTTCAAGAATGTACAGGATATAAGGCAAATGAAATGCCTTGATATCAGACAACTATAGATAAATACCCAAAGCCAGGAAAACTGCTCTGATACCACGCTGTCACGCCCCAATTCCCAAGGGAAGGCACGGAGGCCGAGGTGTGATTTGGGGTGGGGGTTAAGAAGCGGGGAAGAAGGGGGGATGCATAAAACATACATAATAAGAAGATATGGCCATAAAATCGGGCAGCATCTCCTCTATAACTAGGACACATCCTGAAGGGGGGGTGAGCAAACAATCCACCAACAGAATTATATCGACATTTTAACTTCAATGAACGTGATATTGATTGAATATTAGTAATGCAGGGAAACTAAATAGCATTACATCATGTTGACTAGACCGGTCAACCATGTAGCATGCTCTTGTCAAGACTCACAGCATAATAACATAATAGCGAATCTTGTTCCCAATCATAGAGCAAAATAAAGGGACAAGAATACATCAACAACAGAATATATAGATATAACACAACATCGCGGAAGCAGGTAGCACGAAAGGACCCGCAGCTCAACCCCTCAGCGTCGCCCGTTCAGCCCTCCTCCATCTGTGAAAAACATTTGAAAAGATTTTGGGGTGAGTACTAGCGCACTCAGCAGGGGTTTTTAACATAAAACAAAATCTATGATGTTGTATTCAGAGCACTTACCTTAGAAGGTTTTAAAACGTAAACCCACTTCTAAGTAAGCAAAAAGAGAATTTTCCTTTTTGATACATGACCCGTTATTACTATTATTTCCATCATAGAACCACAACTCGGAACGTATCCTGCCAGCCCATCACATCTCTCGGACCGAAAGATATCCAGCCAGCCCACAATATCTTGGCCCGAAACATATCCAATGCCCATACCCTAACGTATCCAAATGGCTAACTCGGTGTGGACTTGTGGGTCTATCCTCATCGTAACCATAACCACCTCATTATCATTTCCGTGTGGACTTTCTGGGTTCATCCCCTTCGTAACCATAACCACGTGTTCTGAGTCTCATCCCCACGATCAATACTCAAGATGGTGATCAACCCACCGAATATAGATCTGTACACAATCGCAATAGAACCACATCTCGGATCAGAGAACAGTAATAACTTCGTTAAAACATTTTTACGGTGCCCATGTTTTATTTTGAAATATCAGAGTAAATAACTCAAAATAAGCATATATAACCCAACCTGAACAGACGAAAACATCAACTGGGAGATATCCACAGATCCAACGACCTCACCGATCGCACTGATAGGTACCTGGTAACAAGATGGAACAACTTTTTAGGTCATATCCCACAAAGCAAAGCAACAACATGATCCAAACGAAGATTGTTTTTGACTTTCTGAAACTCACATTTGGCACTCTTCGGGTTTTCAAATCAACTCGATGCAGAAGGGAAATATATTCAGGGCATCAAGACCTATAATAGGGTACCTTCAAAATACGCATGCATGCAAGTTGACACAAATCTTAGCAGCGAAGAAGCTTCAAAAATCTATGCATATCCTCAAATCCAGGATAAATCATCTAAAATCGATGCATGAAAATGGAAACATAAGCAATATGCAAAACAAGGAACATGGAATGAAAAACTATGTTGTAAATGGATAACCCGGACATGTACTTCCTTTAGAAACTCGAAACGACAGAAAACATCCCGACATGCAGAAACGCGAAAAATGAAAAAACGGAATCGGTACTTTAGTAGAACACATAGCCAGGAACTCAAAACCTAAAGGGCCGTAGTTAAAGATGGCCGTTGGCCACCAAATCGGTGCCAACAAGGCACGACAAGCAGAATGGTAACGGCGGCGGTTTGGCATTAAATAGGCGGCCTCCGCCGCTCGCCCGCCCTTTAGAAACCCGAGTTCTCGCTATGTTATCTACTAAAAAGCAGAATCAAAACAAGAAACCGACAAAATTGAAAATGGAGCTACCGCGAGGGTCGATCGGCGGTGGGTGGCGGCGCAAGAATGGCGCCGCCGCCGAGCCTCCCTGCTCGATCCCCACTCCTCCAGGCCCGCAGCTGCACTGAGTTGCTCGACTCGTCCGTAAACACAGAGAGATGAAAGAAATGAACGTTGAAAATGAAGGCCCTAGCCCTCTATTTATAGGAAAAAGCAGGGGGCTGCGCAGCTGCTTGCGCAAACGACCCTTTTTCGAAAACGCAAAAAGCGATGTATCTTTTACAAAGAGACTCCAAATTTAGCAAACTTGGTACCCATGGACTCGAAATAAAATACCGGACACAACGACTATAAACCAGATATGCTTTTAAAAGACCAATGAAAAGTTCGGTTTTTCGATAACTTCCCCGGATTGCCAAACCTTCGTGGGTGGTCGAAAACCTGCATACTTAGTGTCTATGAATTTTTCATAAGACACTTTTCACAATGCCTGAGGTTTCGTGATGGTCGCATCACCGAAAAAAAGTTAACCTTTTGACCCTTCTCGAAAAACATGCCATGCAAACCTGAAGCTTAGGAAGGACGGGGTATTACAGGAGACCTATTCTTGGATCGAACTTCCTTCTTCCATTCTACAATCTAAGATTTCTCCCATTATGTGAAAATGGACTGTTCGATCCCTTTGCCCAAACATACTCTTGAGACTTTACCATATTTCAGTCGTGTCTACTTGTAGGGAAATCTAATTTTAACCATCTCCCGAGGATCTATCTTGGATGTTTAATTCACCATACATTGATTATATACCTAGCATGCACCTATATAATTAATTACAACACGTTAGTGTTTTCTCGTGTTTACCTGCGAATTTGTCAGGCAATGATTAGATCAAGACTCGTGCTTTGATATTCTGGACTGTATCCCGATTGCCTAAACTCCAATGCCGAGTGAGAACAATCTATGGAGAGTGCTATAGAAATTCGCCTTCTTCCTCTTCTCAAAGTTTTCAAAAATCCTAACTTGGAGAAGTATGATTCTCGAAAATTTCACTATATTGAGGATTAGGGTTTGATTTTCTCTCACCTTATATTTATAATGCAACCCAAAATCTTATCCAGATAGAATTTCTGCATATCCAATAAATATAATAATATCACTTAAGATAGAGAGGATCAAAACAGAGTCTCAGTGGGACTCTAAGAAGAGGTGGATGAAAATTCACTAAGCTTCAGGCCTAGATGGGCCAGCCCAGGGATCAAATGAAAGGAATAAAGATGGACCTCAAATAAATTAATTATCTTATGTTCAGCCCAGAACATAAATTAATTCATAAACATTTATTCTTGCCACTAGAGAATAAATGCTTGACTTACCCTTTATTTTCAAGTTGAGTCGGGCTTGCACTTAGACTTCACGAATCCCGTATTTAAGATATCGACGTCCATTAATTATTTACTGATTCTCGACCGCTTAAAATAATTAATATCTTTAATTCCTTAAGTAGTACCACTCAACCTTATTATTGTACTTGAGATAACTCAACCTGCAGGGTTTAGTACAATAAACTTTTTGAGCTCCTTAAGGGGACGTCATCATCCTAAACGGATACGGTGACTCGACACAGGTAACTAGCATGACATACAAGCACTGCCACCACCCAAGATGCAGAGAATCTTGGGTTATCTCATGTAACCCTCACCCATACAGCCTCTTTAGCAGCCTCTGATGTGGCTACATATTCGGCTTCCATGGTAGAGTCCGCAATGCATCGCTGCTTTGCACTCGGCCAGGATACGGCTCCTCCTCCCAAGGTAAACACATAGCCTGAGGTAGACTTTTTCTCATCACGGTCAGCTTGGAAATTCGAGTCTGAATAACCGAATGGCATTAGACTATCTGCATGGTAGACTAGCCTATAATCTCGAGTCCTTTTCAGGTACTTTAGTATATGCTTTACCGCAGTCCAATGAGCTTGTCCAAGGTTAGACTGATATCTTGCTACTATGCCTACCGCATAGCAGATATCGGGTCTCGTACATAGCATTGCATACATGAGACTTCCTACGGCGGAAGCGTAAGGAACTTGTCTCATTTCCTCTATCTCCATTGCAGTCATAGGTGACTGCTCCTTAGATAAAGGAACACCATGCCTGAAAGGTAGCAATCCTTTCTTGGCGATCTGCATACTAAAACGAGTAATTACAGTATCAATGTAAGATGCTTGAGATAAGCTCAATATTTTCCTCTTGCGATCTCGGTAAACCTTGATCCCAAGAATGTATGCTGCATCTTCTAAGTCTTTCATTTGAAACTGATCGGATAACCAACTCTTTACGTCTGAAAACAACTTCACATTGTTGCCAAGTAGAAGGATGTTATCTACGTAAAGTGTAAGAAATACCACATCACCGTTGACATCTAAACGATACACACAACTTTCTCTAGGCAACTGGGTAAATCCATAGACTTTACCACCTCGTCACAACAGAAGTTCCATGATCGAAGCTTGCTTAGGTCCATAAATGGACTTTTTAAGCTTCCATACTAGATGCTCTTCACCCTTCACCACATAACCTTCGGGTTGCTGCATATAGATGCATTTAGGTGAAAAGGTCTCATCGAAATCGATGCCCTCAATCTGAGTGTACCCTTTCGCCACAAGCCTAGCTTTAAAAGCCGAAACCTCTCCATCTGAATCTCTCTTCCTCTTGTATACCCACTTACTACCTACGGCTTCACCGCCATCCGGTAGAGGTGTCTTTTCAGTATACATCCATAGTTGTTATGGACACAATTTCTAAGTCCATAGCGGTGTGCCATGATCTTGCATCAGTGTCTTGTATCGCCTCACTGTATGTCCATGGGTCGATTATAGCTTGCTCATTTCCTGGTGATCGCTCACTTTTCTAACACGAAAACGTGCAAGTATATAGGTAAGACGAGTATCGTATCCACAGGGATTGTAACACGAAAACACAAAAGCTAACTCAACAATAATTCATCATTATCCAAGCAACAGAATTTGGTTTGAAAGATTTTAGAGCTTCGGATATTAAATCCAAAGCAAAGGTAGAAACTTGAAAATAAACTAAAGCAATAAAAACTCAAAGAGATAACAAGATAGAAAGACTAACCCTAGGGATGCATTAATCCTACTCACAACGTATGTTTATCCTGCTTCCTATTAACCAATTTTAATCCAGGCAAGATGGAAGATCACACATGTAACCAACAACTTCACTTACGATAATTGTGGCAGTTGATTACTAATTTTCCCTATTACTGTTACGTCTCTAGGTGAAAATAAGCAACTCCAAAAGGATCACAAAGAATATGCTTCCTACGAATGTTCCTATCTCAGCTATGACTCAAGGCTTATTCGTATCATGCATTCAAGATCGATTGACAATTAAAACGGTTAAGTAATTAACTGGCAACTAGATATGCATCAAGATTGATCAGAAATTAACACATATAATTAAGCACCAAGAATCATAAATCAATGCCTGGAAGGTAAATAACGATAGCAGGAATCACAACATTTAGGATAGAATCATGCAAACCCTAGGATTAGAACGTAAATTTAGCTAGACATAATAAACGGAATAAAATACGAAATAATCATGAAAGTAAAAATTAAATTGATAAAACCCGTGATGTAGCGTCGGAAGAAAAATGGTTGGGTTCGTATCCAAATCCAAGCGAAAAACGGGAAAATATGGAAATTGTTCGGACGAAAGCATTCCAAAGCGTTAAGGAATCGTAGAACTAATGTAAAACTAATACTTAAATGAATCTAAATCAAAGCTAAAGCTAAAAAATATGAAAAACTGAATAAAAACTGAGGAAAAACTTGTTGGGAAGCTATGGAGGCGGTTGTGGAATCCGAGCCCTACTCGTGCGGCTGTTCTTATATTTGTAAACCCTCGCAAAAAGCCCACGAAATCACCGAAAATGGGCCCAAAATATCACGTCCAGCGCCGGACTGGGCGAAGCGCCGGACGCGAGCATTCTCTGGAAAGGTCAGAGAGAGCAGCCTAGCGCCGGACGGAGTGGAGCACCGGACGCGAGAATCTTATGGAGTGAAAGTTGAGAGGTACACCGCGCCGGACGTGGACAAAGCGCCGGACGCGAGGGACGGTTACCGGACGAGCCAGCCACGGACGCGGACGGACACGAGGGGACACGGATGAAGCACCGGATGGGTGCAGAGCAGGCGCTAGGGCGTTCGCAGAGCGGGCGCTGGGGCGTTCCCAGCGCCGGACGGGCGCCTGGTGGCTTGCAAACGCGCTGGGCGTTTCAGCTGCGGACGCGCTTCACAAGCATGCGCGATCATGTTTCGCTCCGTTCTCTCGTCCGAACTCCGGTGCGATCTGTTTGCACCTATGGACTCCTATTGAGATACTTTTAACATTGAAAACTTTTCACATGCATATTTTTCATATCCAATTCATCATCTTTGGTTACATCCTTTCTCGTGCATCGATTATCACCGAAAAGCCTATTAAACACCAAAGAAGAACCCCAAGAGTGGTATCTTCCAAAAATATATAAGAGCATTGAGATCCAATACATAAACGCACTTTATCGATCTAAATTCATCTTTAAATATCTACAATAAACGTGTAAAAAGCGCGTTTATCAAACCCCCCAAACTTAAAGCATTGTTTGTCCTCAAACAAAAACAAAACAAAAAGAAAGAAAGACACAACGAAAGATCAACGAGCGTCAGCAAAGGTGATTAACATAATCAAGCCTCACAAATATCTCAAAGCTCAAAATTATTAGCACACATGACAACATTAGTCAACTCGACAATGTACAACCATTGAAAGCAAAAATCTCATTTAATTCAACCCTCACAATGGCATGTGTGTAAATTATAGAGTACACTCAAACTCATAAAGAAATTAAGGACGTATATACACTCAAAAATGCAATGCAAAATCTTACCATAGGCTTGTCATTTCTCTAATATCTCCACCACATCAAATGCGTTCAAATTAGGATCAAAAAGGTCCTATCATAGGTTGTATTGTAGGCACATTGGTCAAGGTAGGATAATATATGGCTAAGTGACTCTAATATACTCCAAGCACCTCCATTTATACAATCAACTCCTATGGACTTTGTCCATTTCCTTTTTTCTTTCCAACATGCTAATTCAACATTTATGCAACTCGAGGTACCATATACTATGATAATTGACTTTCTTTATGCTCACATTTTTCACAACATTTTTCTTTTCTTCGCTTTGTAATAGAGCTTATAGGGTCTATTCTTTTTCACACGGGTACCATTCTTTTCCTTTTATCCCAACTTAGAACATCAAAACAAATATACTCCCCTTTGATTCCCATATCCATCCTCACCTCCTACCATCCGGTTAACAAAAGAATAAAGACTAATAAAGGCTCAAAGAAGACGACAAACGGTATATATCATTGGGTTAGTGTTTTGGTAAATATGTGGTTAGCAAAGATGGCCTTTTAACCTTTCCATATTCAAAACACATATTGCAGCCTCGACACAGAAAAACGGCAAGTTCTAGAAGATAATTACATGCACGACATCACACAATTAAAAGAAACTGTAATAAGATGTTTATACAGTGAAGCTCAAGTCTCACGGTTTAAGCAAATGGTGAAAAACAACAAGCTAAGCAATCTCAAATTACCCATGCGTCATTTTCTAACACATCATGTGCACTATCAACATATTTTTTCAGAAAATTTCTATCATCATTGGCTTCATGGATTAACACATTTCACTTAAACTCAACAGACACAACAACGAAACAAAAGACACGACAAAAGCCCCAAAAATATAAAAACTTAACAAGACAAAACAAAACATAAAAAGGACTCTCAACAAAACAAACTCGTCCACTCCCCCCAAACTTATTGTAAACAGTGTGAAATGGATGCAATAAGGTTTGCAAAAGAGAGTGATTGGGAGAGACCTTACCTCATATGCCATGCTACTCCGGCGGTGGATAGAATCATCGCCATTGATGATATACCTTGTGACTTAAAAACGAACAAATAATACACGACACGACAAAACAAAACAAAGAAAAACAAGAAAAACAAAACGAAAAACATAAAAGCATGAAAAAAAATATTGGGTTACCTCCCAACCAGTGCTAGATTTTTCATCGCTAGCTCGACGTTACCTCTCATCAATCTGGCGATTTGACAACTGTGGTCTTTCCAAACTTTTTCTTGCCCTTGTACTTATCATTGACAACAGACCATCATTTAGCGTATGAGTAGCCTCCCCCAAACGTAAATGACTCACTCTGAGTTTTATGCCGAGTGCACCTCGTCTTTGAAGCATGCTCGTCCGATGGTCGATTGGAATTCGAGCTCAAAAATGGGCTGGCTGTGGCAGTGGTGACCGAATAACACTCTTCATGTTCTGAGTTATCATTTCTCGTGATGGCATCATAGATCAAAATGGTTAACTCATCCTTATTCACACGAAAGGTTAGATCACCATCCTGCACATCGATCAGAGCCCTGCCTGTGGCTAAGAACAGTCTCCCTCGAATGAGAGGCGTGTTCCCATCCTCGGCATATCAAGGACTACAAAATCCGCAGGGAAGATAAAATCTTTGACTTTGATAAGCACATCTTCCACTATCCCATTTGGACGGGTGACTGATGCGTCTGCCATTTGGAGAGCAATTGTAGTAGGCTTCAATTCTTCAATCTCCAATTTGTTAAATGGACAACGGCATCAAGTTGATGCTTGCCCCTAGGTCGCACAGAACTTTGGAGAAAGTATGCCCTCCAATCACACAGGGTATAGTGAAACTGCCTGGATCTTTCTGCTTGAGCGGCAGCTTCTTTTGCAGCACAACACTGCACTCTTGAGACAAATTAATAGTCTCGAACTTTTCCAGCTTTTTCTTGTTGGTGACGGCATCCTTTAGGAATTTCATATAGCCCGGCATATATTTGAGCGCATCTAGTAAGGGAATATTGATATTCACCTTCTCGAACATTTCCAGGAATCGGGTCAGCCTATCATCATGCTTCGGCTTGGCTAGACAACTCGAAACGGAATCGGAGGGGTGTACGTCGGATACTTCTCTACTAGGCGTCCCTCGCGGCCATCCTCGCGGCCGCGAGTGCGGTCGCTAGGGATCTGAACTGCTTCAGTGGTCTTCTTAGCGGTCGGGTTCGCGATCGCGGGCTCGGTCGCTGACTTTCCCCTCGAGCTCCCTGCCTGATCTCTCGCAACCGGGCTCGCGGTCGTGAGCTCGGTCGCGAGGTACTCCTCTTTCGCTCTTTCTTCATCTTTTCGCTCCGGGTGGTTCTGGTATGCTCTTCCACTCCTCAACTGCATAGCAAAGCACTGATTCTTTGGGTTCACTTCCGTATTACTCAGAAATTGGCCCGTCTTTTGCTGTGCATTTTGTTGTACAGCTATCTGACCGATCTGATTCTCCATTATTTTCAGATGTTTGCCCATGGATGCTACATTGGATTCCAACTGTGTTATCCTCTGGCCAGTAGTACTGATGAACGAATTCTGTTGGGTCGCCAATTGTTGGTTGCTCACAACCAACTGCTGCATCATATCCTCTAGGCTCTGCTTCTTAAGTTCTTGAATCATACCATTCTGCACAGTGAAACCTGCTGGAGGTTGTTGGAAGTTATTGGGGTTGGCATACGACAAATTTGGATGATTCCTGTTGTTAGGATAGTATGCCGAATTTCCCCCCTGGTTTCTCTGATTGATATAATTGACATCCTCTGTCTCGATCTGGCTCTTCAAAATAGTGAACTTCTTCATAAGATCGTCGTACTTTGAGTCAACCTCTACAGCAACTGCTTTAACCACTGGTGTTCTTTCCATCGGCCATTGATAACTATTGGCCGCCATCTCTTCTATGATTCGGCTGGCCTCCTCTAATCGGCGATTCAATAGGCATCCCCCTGCCAACGCATCTACTATGCTCCTCGTGTGAAGCGTTAATCCACTGTAGAATTACGTGATATGTTGCTCTTTGGAGAATCCATGTTGTGGGCACTTTCTCAATAGGCCCCTGAATCTCTCCCATGCCTCGAATAATGACTTGTCTCCTTGTTGGCAGAAATGGAAGATTTCGGTTATTATCTACTGCGCTTTCGTCGGCGGAAAATATTTCAAAAGAAACTTCTCGCTAAGTTTCCCCCAACTATCTATCCCAGTACGGTCCAGGCTCTTGAACAAATCCTTCGCCTGGCTGCGCAGAGAGAATCCGAACATGCGCATCCGGATTGTGTCTTGCGGCACCCCATTCTGTTTGATGGTGTCACATATGTCGAGGTATGTCTCGAGATGGGCATTCGGATCCTCTCAGAACTCCTCCTCCGAACTGTTCCCTCGAACCATGCCGATCGGGCGGCTTCAACTCAAAGTTATTTATGCTCATTTCGGCCCCATCCTCCTCCTTGAACTGCTCAAGAGGAGGTCGAGACATATAGTTCAGCGGTCTTGCCTCGGAGTAGGGACAAGGAGTCCCATGTTCGCCATCCGGCGCAGATGTCGTGTCAACTCGCCAAGAAGGCGTACCGCTTGGAGGTATATACCCCATTGGGAGGAACACCCGTTGTTGGTTTTGTCATCTCTTGCCTTCTTCTTTCTCGTCTCCTTCTCCTTTGGGTATTTTCGAGCTCGGGGTCTAATGGTTGTTCAGGTTGTCCCCGACATCTTGTGATCATATACTACCTGGAGAAAAATGAGAACTTAACTCTTGCAAGACCAAATAAAAAAAAATACAACTTGAATTAATAATTCCGAATTGTCAAGTTATTCCTATATAATCTTAACAATCCCCGGCAACGGCGCCAAAATTTGATCGCTCACTTTTCTAACACGAAAACGTGCAAGTATATAGGTAAGACGAGTATCGTATCCACAAGGATTGTAACACGAAAACACAGAAGTTAACTCAACAATAATTCATCATTATCCAAGCAACAGAATTTGGTTTGAAAGATTTTAGGGCTTCGGATATTAAATCCAAAGCAAAGGTAGCAACTTGAAAATAAACTAAAGCAATAAAGACTCAAAGAGATAACAAGATAGAAAGACTAACCCTAGGGATGCATTAATCCTACCCACAACGTATGTTTATCCTGCTTCCTATTAACCAATTTTAATCCAGGCAAGATGAAAGATCACACATGTAACAAACAATTTCAGTTATGACAATTGTGGCAGTTGATTACTAATTTTCCCTATTACTGTTACGTTTCTAGGTGAAAATAAGCAACTCAAAAGGATCACAAAGAATATGCTTCCTCTGAATGTTCCTATCTCACTACGACTCGAGGCTTATTCGTATCATGCATTCAAGATCGATCGACAATTAAAACGGTTAAGTAATTAGCGGCAACTAGATATGCATCAAGATTGATCAAAAATTAACACATATAACTAAGCACCAAGAATCATAAATCAATGCCTGGAAGGTAAATAACGATAGCAGGAATCACAACATTTAGGATAGAATCATGCAAACCCTAGGATTAGAACGTAAATTTAGCTAGAAATAATAAACAGAATAAAATACGAAATAATCATGAAAATAGAAATTAAATAGATAAAACCCGTGATGTAGCATCGGAAGAACAATGGTTGGGTTCGTATCCAAATCCAAGCAAAAAACGGGAAAATACGGAAATTTTTCGGACGAAAACGTTCCAAAGCGTTAACGAATCGTATAACTAATGTAAAACTAATACTTAAATGAATCTAAATCCAAGCTAAAGCTAAAAAATATGAAAAACTGAATAAAAACTAAGGAAAAACGTGTTGGGAAGCTATGGAGGCGGTTGTGGAATCCGAGCACTACTCGTGCGGTTATTCTTATATTTGTAAACCCTCGCAAAAAGCCCACGAAATCACCGAAAATGGGCCCAAAATATCACGTCCAACGCCGGATCCGGGCGGCGCGGACGCGGCGTTCTCGGAAAGGTCGAGAAAGCAGCCCAGCGGACGGAGAGTGGAGCACCGGGCGAAGCTTCGAGTGAAAGTTGAGAGGTACACGCGCGGGCGTGGACAAAGCACCGACGCGAGGGGCGTAGCGCGGATGAGACGCAGCGCGGACGGGACACGAGCGGACGCGGATGAAGCACCGGATGGGTGCAGAGCGGGCGCTGGGGCGTTCCCAATGCCGGACGGGCGCCTGGTGGCTTGCAAACGCGTGCTGGGCCGTTGTTTCTAAGGCGTACCCCCAGAACGAAATAGGCAGTGTTGCATAACTCATCATTGATCTAACCATTTCTAAGAGAGTCCTATTTCTTCGCTCTGACACACCATTTTGCTGTGGTGTGTGTTTGGTATGAATTTGTGCTTATTATTCATATCTTTATGCATGTTGTTTCTCATGGTTTGTTCTATTCATGCCCACGTTTTGATTAGTATTTATCGATTCGAACTTAATTGGTTTGTTTTGATATTTTGTAGAAAATCGGCATTAAATAGGATGAAATGAATTTGCAAAGGATCAAGTATAGTGAAGAGCATCTCGATACGAGTTATTAGGTGCAAACGAATCACAATTCGAAGTTCGGACAAGGAAGAACGGATCATTTCTTCGAAGTCGCGCACATGCGCTCCGCGCGCCCACTCATGCGCCGGCGCTGAACACTTTCAACGATTCTCATGAATATTTAAGAAGGAATCATGTATTTTGTCCTTCATAAGAAGTAAATTACGTTGTGATAGGAGTCCGTAGGCAAAAACCGTGTGCAAATCGGAGTTCAGACGAAGGAGAACGGGCCAAAACAAAACACTGCGCAAAGCAGTGTCGCGCGCGCGCGCTCGCTCAGCCCGTACGCCCAGCGCCGGTTGCCGATTGAGCGCGCGCTCAGCCCTCTTCTCCACCATTTTGAGCGCCCGTTCAGCTCTCCCCATCAGCCTCCTCAACCGGCGTTCACCCTCCAGCTTGCCTACACCTCCAGCGCGCGCTCAGCCTTCTCCAGCGCCCTCTCACGCACAACGTCCTCTTCAGCGCCCTCTCACTCATGAGCGCTCATTCAGCCCCATCCGGCATTCACGCCACTCCAGCGCTCAGCGCGCACACAGCGCTCATCTCCAGCGCCCGCTCACCCCGCTTCGAGCGTGCGCGTTCCCTCAGCCGGCGCTCAGCACACCCATCCAGCGCTACCATCCGGCGCTCCATCCAAGAGCGCGTTCTTCATTTTTCCTCGCGCGCTCGCGATTCATCCAGCGCTCACTTCCAATACAAATTGTTTCTTGAGCCGGCGCTCTGTATCATTTAATATATATATGCGTTAGGTCATATTTTTGAGGAGTTCTCAGTTCTTATTTCACGCGGTACCGTGGTTCTTAGACGCCATATTTCTGGAGTTTCAGGCAACAAAACAGATACAATCTTAGTTTTAATTCATGTCTTTTATTTCTTAGATTTAATAATTTAGTTTATCGTTTTACGCTGTCAAATTAATTTGTTGGATTTATCGATTATTGTTATTGGATTTTCTTGTTCGTTTGATTTACATTGCTTAATGATTTCATGCTTTCAATTAATTCCTATTCTTTTTGGTTGATTGATAATTATGGTTCTTTTGTAATTAGATTTAAATTAGGGCTTGACGAACCCTAAGAATAGGATTGCTATTGTTTTTGTTTATTGCTTTCGTTTTACCGCTTTCATAGTTCAACTAGGGATTGACAACCCCTGGTTTAGATTTAATGCTTTATTAGTTTAGCTCGGGATTGACAACCCCTAGCTTAGGATTGCTGTTTATTTTCCGTATTTCAATTCCCGTATGTTTCAAAACCCTTGTTGGTATTAGAATGTTTAGGATTTAATTGCTTTCTGTGTGCGACACGAACAATCGCCCTGTTAAGTTTTTCTTGAGAGACGACTCGGGTTAACTTATCACGCTACAATTACCTCGTACGATTGCGAGTAAATTTGAGTGTGTTTTTAGCTCGATCAATTTTGACGCCGTTGCCGAGGAAAACTTTAGGCGTATTGTTTGTGTTGTTTGTTTTCTGTGTTTCTTTTTGTTCTGTTTGGTTATTTTCTCCGCCCGTGCGTGTGATCTTGTTTTTGTTGTTGGTGTCATTAATGCGGGGTTACCAGTGATGCGAATATGGTCAAGCAGTGGGGAGAAAGTTAAAGTATTGGGCAAATTCTTCTAATGAAGAAATAGCCCGATTCGACCATGTTGAGGATATCCGTCGGTTTATGAGCAAGAATATGATTCGAGGTGGAATAACAAACCCAACTACGAGTTGTGGACTCAACCTGCCCGGATTATTGGGATCCACAACCCGATTTGGGATGTTGGGATCCACAAGAAGCAAAGATATGCCTTCTTAGTCTCCGATTCGAATGGTAGGAACCACAACCCGACCGAAATATTGGAACCCACAACACGATTACGGATGGTGTGATCACATGACCACGGCCTCCACACCAGCGAAAGGGTACGACCCGCAGCAGGTATTATTCACCTCCACACCCACCACCACCTCGGAGGGCATCTTTTGAGGATTAAATGCCCAACGAATGGATCTGTTAATTCATAGATTGGATGCTACAAATGCCTCATTACTGCATTTAGAGACGCAAGCGAGACAGGTTAATAGCATGCTTGATGAGGTATTATAGCAATGTGCAGCGAGGGAATTTTTAAGCCACCCCTGTGAGGCTCAGGCAGTCATTGTCCTTCACGGTGATCGGCGGATGACCCAATTGTTGAGAATTGGGTGGAAGAGACATCGAGATGAGCAGCTGCGATCGCGGGGGTGGAAAATGAGAAAGATCTTCAAGCCATACCTTTTCCACACCGGTGAAGAATGAAAGCGAGCTCGATCTCGAAAGTTGTTCTGGTCGGTGGCGAGGAAGAGTGGGCACCTTGAAGTTGCTAGCATGCCAAAGCCCACTCACGGAAGTGATGGGGCGCCTCAACTCTTGAATTACGTGTTCTTGGAGGAGGATGAAGAGAGAACAAAGGTTGAGGTAGCTTCTATAATATATCAACATCCTAATTCACCAAAGTATTATGTTGTATGAGTTGAAGTTATCTATTTTACTTTGGAGAATAGGATGTTCGATTTGAGCTTAAATGAGTTATTATTTTCTTTCTTGATTGTCCTTTGTGCTTATATGGTTACTACTGATGCTCTGGCTGAGATGGTATTCCTGCAGGTTAAGGACTATGGATAGTACGAAGTTGACTGGATTACGTCGTGCTCACGACGTTAAACTGGGTACTACGTGGGAGTTCACCCACGGATTTTTCTTTTCTTTTTCGTTCTTTCTCTTTTTGCTTGTTTTGTTGTTCTCTTTGAACTTTCTGTTGTCTATGTGTTAGTTTTGCTCGAAATTGGAACGTCGTCAGCCGTGAGGTGTAGTCGTGATACTCCGATTCTGCCGTGCACGCTCACATTCCAACCCTACCACTGCCATCTATTATCGGGGAAGTCTCCTCCTCTATTGGCTATTTTTGTGTTATTAATGTTTTGAGCTCTGGGGACAGTGCTCGAATTTAGTGTTGGGGAGAGAGTATTTGGTTTTGTGGGCATGATATATATATATTTGTACGCTTGGTGATGTGCCTTTGTGCTTATTTTGATGATTTGGAATAAAGTTTTATTCTGTGCTCGTAAGGTTGGGATTTTGATTGTTGCATCTGAACTCTGTGGTATTGGTCAAACTGATTTTTAAATTTCCGAAACTTTTGGTTATATATGATTTGAGTGTAATGTGAATTGACGAGATTGTGATTGATAGAAAATGAATAGGGGGAAATTGATGTGATTTGTCCGGCTAATGTTAGGGGTAGTGTTAACATTGTGGTCATCTATATACTTGTTTCCTAAAAAAAATGTGAAAAAGAAGAGAAAAGAAGGAGAATGAAAACTCCAATTATTTGTTGAGATTGTTGAAATGGATGATGGGATTTTGTCCCTCTTTCTTGTAAATTGAGAAATAGACATGGGAAACCACGTTAGAAGACTCGAGTTCATCGAGAGTTCACCTTTCGAATTTTTTTCCAAAATCTATTAAAACATTCTTTGTGCTTTAAAAATGAACTTGTTGCTAAAGGTGACCACATTAGTTAGTTCACCCCTAACGGAGAGTTGGGTCTGAGCAGAGTTTACCCTTTTATTTATTGGAAATCAATTGTCGTCCTAGATTTATTTCACATTATCTTTGAATTCGTAAACACCAAGTGTGGGGGAAAAGCAATAAAGTTTGATTGATTAGACTAAGAGTGAAGTTGCATGAATTATCTTCCCTATTCTTATTGGTTTAGAGTTTGCTTGAGGACAAGCAAATGGATAAGTGTGGGGGAGTTGTTTGGTATGAATTTGTGGTTATTATTCATATCTTTGTGCATGTTGTTTCTCATGGTTTGTTCTATTTATGCCGACGTTTTGATTAGTATTTATCGATTCGAACTTAATTGGTTTGTTTTGATATTTTGTAGAAAATCGGTATTAAATAGGATGAAATGAATCTGTCAAGGATAAAGCATATTGAAGAGCATCTCGATAGGAGTTCCTAGGCGCAAACGGATCGTAATTCGTAGTTCGGACAAGGAAGAACGGATCATTTCTTCGAAGTCGTGCACGTGAGCTCCGCGCGCCGGTGCTGAACACATTCAACGATTCTCATGAATATTGGAGAAGGAATCAAGGATTTTGTCCTTCATAATAAGTAAAGTAAGTTGTGATAGGAGTCCGTAGACAAAAACCGTGTCCAAATCGGAATTCAGACGAAGGAGAGCGGTTAAAATAAAACACTGCGCAAGCGATGTCGCAGTAAGGCTCGCTCAGCCCGCACGCCCAGCGCCGGTTGCCGATTGAGCGCGCGCTCAGCCCTCTTCTCCACCATTTTGAGCACCCGTTCAGCTCTCCCCATCAGCCTCCTCAACCGGCGTTCACCCACCAGCTTGCCTACACCTCCAGCGCGCGCTCAGCCTTCTCCAGCGCCCTCTCACGCACAACGTCCTCTTCAGCGCCCTCTCACTCATGAGCGCTCATTCAGCCCCATACGGCGTTCACGCCACTCCAGCGCTCAGCACGCGCACAGCGCTCATCTCCAGCGCCCGCTCACCCCGCTTCGAGAGCGCACGCTCCCTCACCGACCTTCAAACACCCGTCCAGTAGCTACCATCCGTGCGCCCATCCAAGAGCGTTCTTCATTTTTCTCGCTTTCGTGATTCATCCAGCGCTCACTTCCAATACAGATTGTTTCTTGAGCCGACGCTCATTGTAAACCGGCGCTCTGTATCATTTAATATATATATGCGTTAGGTCATATTTTTGAGGAGTTCTCAGTTCTTATTTCATGCAGCCGCGGCGCCGTTCTTGGACGCCATATTTCTGGAGTTTCAGGCAACAAAACATATACAATCTTAGTTTTAATTCATGTCTTTTATTTCTTAGATTTAATAATTTAGTTTATCGTTTTACGCTGTCAAATTAATCTGTTGGATTTATCGATTATTGTTATTGGATTTTCATGTTCGTTTGATTTACATTGCTTAATGATTTCCTGCTTTCGATTAATTCTTATTCTTGTTGGTTGATTGATAATTATGGTTCTTTTGTAATTAGATTTAAATTAGGGCTTGACAAACCCTAAGAATAGGATTGCTATTGTTTTTGTTTATTGCTTTCGTTTTACCGCTTTCATAGTTCAACTAGGGATTGACAACCCCTGGTTTAGATTTAATGCTTTATTAGTTTAGCTCGGGATTGACAACCCCTAGCTTAGGATTGTTGTTTATTTTCCGTATTTCAATTCCCGTATGTTTCAAAACCCTTGTTGGTATTAGAATGTTTAGGATTTAATTGCTTTCTATGTGCGACACGAATAATCGCCCTGTTAAGTTTTCCTTAAGAGACGACTTGGGTTAACTTATCACGCTACAATTACCTCGTACGATTGCGTAGTAAATTTGAGTGTGTTTTAGCTCGATCGGTGTGCCGGTGTAGTGGTGGGAGGTAATCCCACTTGCACCAAATAGTCCATAAACTCGTTCTTGAGGTATTCGCCACCGCGATCGGATCATGATGACTTGATATTTTTACCAAGCTTCGTCTCCACTTCCGCCTTAAATTCTTTGAATTTCTCAAAGCATTCAGACTTGCGGTGAAGCAGGTATATGTATCCATACCTTGAGTAATCGTCAATGAAAGTGACAAATACTTGTACCCTCCACGAGCTTGTGTTGACATAGGTTCACACAGGTCAGAATGGACTAGCTCCAACATTTCTTTGGCTCTATAACCCTTCGCTTTGAAGGGTCGGGTCGATATCTTTCCTTCTATACAGGATTCACAGACTAGGAACAGAGTAACTGTGAGATCACCCAACGCTCCATTCTTAGCCAGTCTTTGGATCCTATTTAGATTGATGTGACCTAATCTAAGATGCCAGAGAAATGTGGTGTCATCTTGCGATGAAAACTTTTTCTTCTTAAGGTTTGATGTAGATGCAATGTAATTAAAGGTATTATGCTTGGCAGAAATAGTATAAAGCGAATTATATAATGAGCCACCACAGATAACTTCGTTATTTCTTATGATAGAAACACCACTATCAAAAACAACTTAATATCCATGAATAAATAGTTTGGAAACGGAAATAAGGTTCCGCCGAAACTCCGACACATATAAAACGTCTTTTAATACTAAAACTGTTCTATCAAAACATAAAGAAACATCTCTGACTGTAACGGCTTTGACTTTCACCGCGTTGCCCATGGAGATCGTTATCTCGCCATCATGCAGCTCCCTTGTCCGCGGGAACCCCTGCAAAGTGTAAAAAACATGATCAGTCGCACCCGTATCTAGTACCCATGAATGAGTAGAACAAGTCGCTAAACATGTTACCGTTACTAAACAAATGGCATACCTTGAGCTTTGAGCATAGGGCATTTAGCCTTCCAATGCCCAGTCTTGCCGCACTTGAATCACTTGCCCCTCTCCTTTGGCTTTTTCAAGCCTCCGATGGCAGACATGTTCCTGCTCCCACTGTTTCCTTTGCCTCTACCACCTTTGGTGCCCTTTTTCTTCTTCCATTTTCAACGAAAATTTGGGCCCTTAGATGTGCTAGCAAGGGCATGTGCTCCTTACCCATGACTCCTTCCGCGCCACGAGATCATTAAACACCGACTAAGTGTATACTCGGTCTTGCTCATGATCGCGTTCACGTGAAAATTTTCAAAGACTTGGGCGGTGTGTTGAGGATGATATCGACCTTGGCTTCGCCGTCAATACTTCCTCCCAACTTATCAAGACTATCCATGAGATGAGTCATGTGAGAGACATGTTCATGGACCGAACTTCCATCTTCCATCCTACACGCCAAGATTTCTCTCATTGTGTGGAAGCGGACTGTCCGATCCGACTGCCCAAACTTACTCTCGAGACTTGACCATATTTCAGTCGCGTCTACCATCGAGCGATGTTGCAGCTACAAGCCTTTGGACATAGTAGTCATCATATAGCATTTGGCCGTATTATTTGACTTATGCCAAAGTCTGCTTGACTCTCACTGTTCATTAGTCGATGTGTCAGTAAGGGCATCAGGTTTGGGAGTAGTAAGAACAAACATGTGTTCTTGATGATAGGAACATATTTCATGTTTCGTTTCCACTCGATAAAATTTGGACCGGATAGAGAATTTTGTGCGAGCATATTGATAATCGGTGTAAGAGACATATCTGAAAAGATAATGTAAACACATAAGCATACAATCGCACATAATTCGTAACAATAATATTGTAACCTTTTGATAAAACAATATTAATTGAAACCTCCAATCGCTCAAGGGATTCCACATGTAAGCCACGCGTGTGGACGTTTACACATGAACCCCTCGACCAGACTAAAATATACCTTTTAGTCATTTAATTTCAATCCAAAATTAATGATTGGACCTTACTAGACCACATCACGATCACAAGAAAGGACTTCGCGGGAAGTTGTACTTGAGGTGATGTCTAAGCAATGACAACAATTTTAACAGCAGAAAATGAATTCTTAGAATTGACATACTCACTAGGACCATACCGCTTCCAATCCAAATTCTTTTGTCTTCTCATTTTAAATCTATCTCTAGAGAACTTATGAAAATCGCATATGCAAGCCACGCGTGTGGACGTTTACACATGAAACTCCTACTTCTTAATAGATTAAAAAGTTTTATTTAGAAATCTCATCTAACAAACTTATGACAAACAGTGCAAGCAAGCCACGCGTGTGGACGTTTATTCACAATGCGTATCACTTTGTTTAGAGATTAAAAATGGAGGTCTTGACATTTTAATTTTAGAAATTAATGTCGGGTTACTTGCTTAATCTTTTATTTCAAAAGGTTTGTCTATGCAGATCACGTAATCCTAGCATGCTTTTCTATAGAACTCAACTTGTAAAACATGCTCGCAGAATTCTAAAATATGCTTGAAAAACGCGATAAACCTAGCAGGTTTACTATGCTCATCCAATCACGAAAACATATAATATGTTTATCTACGTAATTAAACATACATAGCATGCTTCTGCATAATTTAAACATCCACGACATGCTTTGAACAATAAAAATAAAATAAATTCGTTTATCACGGCCCACTCGTGGATCCTGTACTTCCCTGCCTAATTTATTACATAAATTTGCAAAGTACAAATCTTCATAAAAATCTCAAAAACGGGCCTCGCGTGCACGGGCACGGACCGGATTAATCAAAATTGGATTTGAGCGAAAAAAAAAAAAAATGGGCCGGAACAGGGGATTGGGCCGAACCGGTCTAAAATCTGGAACCGGGTCAAAATTCGGATTTGGGCTAAAAATCAGGTTTGGGTCGAAACACGGGCCGGGTCGGCCCAAGATGGGTTGGGCCGTGCGCTAGGGTACAGCCCATGCACACGCCCAGCACACCCGCCGCCCTACCTTGCACGATCTGGCCAAGCGTCGCCTGGAAGCTGCCGAGAGGCGTCGAGCCCAGCCTCGCCTCACCGTCGCCCAGGGTCGTCGAGCGTCGATAGGCAGCACGCTATCGAGCGTAAAGAGACCGCCTAGCAACGCGTGCCGTGTCGCCCGACCCCTGCCGAAAACTCCCGGGAAGTCTGCGCGCATCGCTGCCGAGGACTGTCGCCGAGGCTTCCGTACAAAAATCACGCACCTCGCTACCGAACGCTACCGAAGACCTCCACACGAGAATCACGCACCCCACTACCGAGCACTGCCGGGCATGACCCGTCGAGGCATGCCGAGCCGCGTCGCCCGAGGCCTGCCGAGGCGCGTCTGCCCGAGATCGCGAGATACTACCGAAGCTTCCTATCGATCACATCGAGCTCGCACGCTCAAAGTCGAGGCATGCCGAGACGTCCGCACGGAAACCGCACACCCCACACGCCCGGCCTACCAAGCCGTGCCGCCGACGCTGCCCAACGCTTGCTGAGATATCCTGCCCAGGTCCGCCGAGAGCCTGGGCCCCTGTCCGTCCGATGCCGCCAAGAAAACACGCGCAGCTGCCGAGAGGCGTGCTGCGAGCACCAAGTATGTCCACGTGTCGTCATCCGCACACCCTCGGTCGTGCGTTTGGTTTTTTGGCATGTCTCCCGTCGTCTCCTTCTTCGTGCTTTTTGTCTTCGTTCTTCTTTTACAGATTAGATTTACAAAAAATTCTAATCTAACCACGTTTCTCGTGGTGAAAACAAAATCCTACAAAATAAAACGAGCCACGATGAACAGCGGATCCACTATTAATTAATTGCGCACGTAATAATCAAGCGTGAATTAATCCAGCAGAGCCGAGATACCGATCCGAGGCTCGATACCAAGTGTAGGAAATTTGATTTTAACCTCTCCGAGGATCTATCTTGGATGTTTAATTCACCATACATTGATTATATACCTAGCATGCACCTATATAATTAATTGCAACGCGATGGTGTTTTCGTGTTTACCTGCGAATTTGTCAGGCAAGGATTGGATCAAGACTCGTGCTTTGATCTTCTGGACTGTATCCCGATTGCCTAAACTCCAATGCCGAGTGAGGACAATCTATGGAGAGTGCTATAGAAATTCGCCTTCTTCCTCTTCTCAAAGTTTTCGAAAATCCTAACTTGGAGAAGTATGATTCTCGAAAATTTCACTATATTGAGGATTAGGGTTTGATTTTCTCTCACCTTATATTTATAATGCAACCCTAAATCCTATCCAGATAGAATTTCTGCATATCCAATAAATATAATAATATCAATTAAGATAGAGAGGATCAAAACAAAGTCTCAATGGGAGTCTAAGAAGAGGTGGATGAAAATTCACTAAGCTCCGGGCTTGGATGGGCTAGCCCAGGATCAAATGCAAGGAATAAAGATGGGTCTCAAATAAATTAATTATCTTATGTTCAGCCCAAAACATAAATTAATTCATAAACATTTATTCATGCCACTAGAGAATAAATGCTGACTTACCCCTTTATTTTCGAAGTTGAGTCGGGCTTGCACTTAGACTTCACGAATCCCCGTATTTAAGATATCGCACGTCCATTAATTATTTACAACGTTCTGACTGCTTAAAATAATTAATATCTTTAATTCCTTAAGTAGTACCACTCAACCTTATTATTGTACTTGAGATAACTCAACCTGTAGGGTTTAGTACAATAAACATTTTGAGCTCCTTATGGGGACGTCATCATCCTAAACGGATACGGTGACTCGACACAGGTAACTAGCATGACATACAAGCACTGCCACCACCCAAGATGCATAGAATCTTGGGTTATCTCATGTAACCCTCACCCATAACAAGTCAAAGTGATGGTCAACAACTCATACTCACCTAATACCTTATCGAGGTTTAGATCAACGTAAAGTCACCGAGATCTAGGTTCTTCACGACGATCAGATAGAAGAACTCATCTCACTGTGATCCATCAATACGTCAGAGACGTACCAGCATAGATGATTAGGCGTATTTTATACGTATATTTTGGATGATTTTGATAAGTTTAAATGCTTAATATCTACTTAATCATAGTCTCTGAAGCTAATTGCATATTTTGTGGATTTTGTAGGTGTTAATATTATTTTGGAAGAATTAACATCAAATTGGAAGAGTTTTGGAATATCTAAAGTAAAGGCGATAATCGAAGGTTGTGCAAGTATGCCCATCTTGCCTTTGTTTATTGGGACTTGACGAAAAGGACGTGAATTAAATGGATTTTTGAAGACATTGTGATATTAATCGAAGTTTAATTATGTAATAGGCCTCAAATATTGAGTTGGGCCCCTTTAGTTATTATTTTGAAGTATCTTTTTGTTTCCTTATTATATTAGATTAGTTTCTCCTTTTTTATAGGGATTTTTATTAGTTTTTATGGGAAGGGGATTTGTTTGGAAAGATTTCCATAGAGATAGCCTTTATCCCTTTCTCCTTGGACGCCATTCATTCACGTAGGAGGACAGAATTCAGTTTTGTGGAATTCCAATTGAGAAGTTTTACTTCTATTATTATTGTTTCTTGTTCGTTCATTATTATTACTATTATTATTAGCTTGAATTCATTTATGAGTTCTAGCTAATCTCTTTCATTCCGGTGAAGATTAAGGAAGCTCTAGCGCGACACGTTCCGTGAGATCTAATTGGTTTTTATCCTTTGATTTTATGCAAGCATCTGTTATTCTCTGCGTTTATTGTTGTTAAGTGTTTCGTCTCTGCTAGGTAGTTGCAAATATTTAGTAGTTCGGAATTAATTAGTAGCCAATTGAATCGGCCATCCATAATGGTGGTTTAGATTTGATTAGTGGTAAAGTGATTCATCAGAGTCAAGAGTTTAACAGTCTTAATTCGATAATCCTGTGTCAAAGTTTATCGGTTTTGAATCGGGTTTCTCTAGTTCTTAAAGCTGTCGGCTCATTAAATCTATAGAGTGTCTCTTACGGTTGTCAGTCGATTAGAGAAGTAGTTAGTGAAGTGTCTTCCTAATTACCGATAGATTAAGGAGAGATAAGATTACGTCAGAAGTATCTTCGGTGATCATAACTGTTTGTTTGCATGAATTGAAGTTATATTTGCATCGAGGATCGGATTTGTCTAAGCTAGAGTGGAATTAATTGGCCGGGATACTCTCATCATATTTGTTACAAATAAACATCTGGATACCTTTCTTATTTGCTATTTTCGATTTTATAGTTTAATCTCTTATCACAAATTATTTTATAGGTGGAAAATTGGAGAAATTCTCGCCAATCCTTTGGGAGACGATTTTGCTTCTCGCTTCATGCGGTTTGGGCATCTTGACCGAGTGTCGAATCTCGATCGCTATCTCGTGTAGTGTGGGCACCTTGTCCGAGTGTCAGATTTATTTTTGGTGAAAACGACACACCAATAGACAAGAAACTAAGTCAAGTCACTTCTTATCTATACCGCAGCCTATACCGACAACTCGTGCTCAAGTTGTCTCAGCTGTGATACTTTTTATATCTCATTAACTTGACCAATCATACAGACTTCTGTGATCTAAAACACACTGTATGATCTAACTTATATATGAGATAAAGGGACATACATATGCAATCATGTAAACAATTCAGATAGGAGATTGTAATAGTGGTAACAAGAAACATTATATACAAGCTCAACCAAAACTGCTTCCAGTATACAAATCCAACACTACCATCGACTGATGATAACTGGATGCCTTTTGACATTGTAGTCATCATATAGCACTTGGCCATATTGTTTGACTTATGTCAAATTTTGCTTGACTCTCACTGCTCATTAGTCGATGCGTCAGTAAGGGCATCGGGTTTGGGAGTAGTGAGAACAAACATGTGTTCTTCAATGATAAGAACATACTCCATATTTCGTTTCCACTCGATAAAATTCGGACCGGATAAGGGGTTTTGTGCGAGCATAGTGATAATGGGTGTAAAAGACATATCTGAAAAGTAATGTAAACACATAATTAAGCATACGATCGCTCATAATTTGTAACAATAATATGGTAACATTTTGATAAAACAATATTAGTTGAAACCTCCAATCTCCCAAGGAATCTCACATGCAAGCCATGCGTATGGACGTTTACACATGAACCCCTCGACCAGACTAAAATAAACATTTTAGTCGTTTAATTTCAATCCATGTCAACTTATCCTTATGACAAATGAAATTAATAATTGGACCTTAACTAGACCATATCACTATCGCAAAACGGAACTTCGCAGGAAGTTGTACTTGAGGTGATGCCTAAGCAGTGACCTCAATTTTGACAGCAGAAATCAAATTCTTAGAATTAGCATACTCACTCAGATCATACCGCTTCCAATTCAATTTCGTTTGTCATCTCATTTTAAATCTATCTCTAAAGAACTTATGAAAATCGCACATACAAGCCACGTGTTTTACACATGAAACTTCCACTTCTCAATAGATTAAAATGTTCTATTTAGGAATCTCATCTAACAAACTTATGATAAATAGTGCAAGTAACCCACGCATATAGACGTTCATTCACATTGCGTACCACTTTGTTTAGAGATCAAAATATGGAGGTCTTGATGTTTTTAATTTAAGAATTAAAACATTGAGTTTCTTGCTTAGTCTTTTGTTTCAAAAGGTTTGTCCATGAGGATCACATGGTCCTAACATGCTTTCTCCAGATTTCAACATGTAAAACATGCTCGTATAATTCTAAAACATGTTTCAAAAAGGCGATAAACCTAGCATGCTTACTAAACGCGAGTCAATCACAAAAACATATATCATGTTTATCTACATAATTTAACATACATAGCATGTTACTGCCGCATCTGCCGACGTTGCCCATCGCCCGTCTGCCGAGAAGTCCACGACGAGCTATTGAGACTTCTACCTAGCATTCGAGAGACGTGCTGCGAGTGCCGAGCATGCACAGTGTGGCGTCGCCTGCACGCCCTCGCACTGTGCGTCCGACCATGTACCCAGTTATCGGCGATGCCTTTTGTTGCACCGTGCGATGGGACTCCATCGTCTCTTCTCATTCTTCATGTTCTTTGTTTTCGTTCTTCGTTTTTACAGATGTGATTTACAAAGAATAAATCCTAATATAACCACGGAATTTCTCGTGGTGAAAAACGAATCCAACAAAAAACCAAACATTCGAGCCACTATGAACGACAGATCTACAAGTAATTATTATGCACGTAATAATTAAACGTGGATTAATCCAACAGAGCCAAGATTCTGATCCCAGACTCTGATATCGATTGTAAGGAAATCAGATTTTACCCTCTCCCGATGATCAATCTTGGATGTTTAATTCACCATACATTGATTATATACCTAGCATGCATCTATATAATTAATTAGAACATGTTGGTGTTTACTTGTATTTACCTACGAATTTCTCGGATAATTGATCAATAGCAGACTCCAGCTTTCATCTTCTTGAATGTATCCCATTTGCGAAAACTCCAATACTGAGTGAGAGCAATCTATAGAAAATACTGCAAAAGTTCGCCTCTTTCTCTTTACTATGCAATTTTTGAAAATCACAATGAGAATAGGATACTTCTGATTTTCTGTCACCTTGTATTATAATGCATTCCTAGAATCCTATTAGGATAGGATATCTGCATATCTAATAAATACAATCATATTTTTTAGATAAAACTAATATAGAATAATTATCTTTTGATATCTAATAATAACTGATAATATCTATCTAGATTCTGGAGAATCAAAACAGAGTCCCAGTGGGACTCTATCATAGGGGGCAAAAATATTAGCAGTTCCAGGCTTTGATGGGCTAGCCTAGAGATCAAATACAATGAATAAAGATGGGCCTAAAATGAATTAATTATCTAATGCTCAGTCCAGAACATAAATCAAATCATAAATATTTATTTATGCCACTCGAGAATAAATGTTGACTTGTCCCTTTATTACCGAAGTTGAGTCGGGCTTGCACTTAGACTTTATGAATTCCTGTATTTAAGATATCGCACATCCATTAATTATTTATAGCTTTCTGACTGCTTAAAATAATTAATATCTTTAATTCCTTAAGTAGTATCACTAAACTTTATTATTGTACTTGAGCTAAACTCAACCTGCAAGGTTTAGTACAATAAACATTTTGAGCTCCTTAATGGGACGTCATCATCCTAAACGGATACAGTGACTCGATACAGGTAACTAGCATGACATACAAGCACTGCCACCACCCAAGATGCGGAGAATCTTGGGTTATCTCATGTAACCCTCACCTATAACAAGTCAAAGTGATGGTCAGTAATTCATACTCACCTAAAACCTTATCGAGGTTTAGATCAACGTAAAGTCACCGAGTTTTAGGTTCTTCACGACGGTCAAATAGAAGAACTCATCTCACTATGATCCATCAATACGTCAAGACGTACCAGCATATACAAGCAACCAAGTCAAGCCACTTCTTATATATATTGCAGCCTATACCGACAACCCGTCCTCAAGTTATCTCAGTTGTGATCCTTTTTATATCTCAATAAGCTTAACCAATCATACAGACTTCTGTGATCTTCTACACACTGTATAATCTAACTTTTGTATGAGATATGGAACATACATATGCAATCAAGTAAACAATTCATATAGGAGATTGTAATCGTGGTAACAGGAAAGATTGTATACAAGCTCAACCATTCTACTTTCAGTATACAAATCCAACAGTCACTTGCATGGGCATTAAAGACTTTGGCTTGCTCCGACTAACTGGGCATCATGTCTTTTTGGTCCCGCTTCACTAGCTTCCCAACTATTTTAGCTAGCTGCCCAACTTGGGTCTCAACCCTCTTGATGGATGCCTTCATCGTTTCGAACTGTTGTCAACTCACTTGAATGAATGTCTGAAATGAGTCCTCCAATGTGATGGAGCTCTCTGATAATGGAACTTTTGATATCAGGGCATAACTATCAGTTGTTTCTAAGGTAACTATTGAAATAGAGTGACTTGTCCAGATCCTTGGTCTTTCTATCATCCGTTGCTTGAGCCATTTCACCAATTCGACTGGTAGCCTTCCATGGAGTTCACCTTTGCTTGCTCAGGGTAAACTAACTCTTTCATCCTCTGGCAATCATTAGCACTGTGGCCATACTCGCCACATTTACCGCATGTCTCCACGGTGAAGTTCTACTAAAGGCGCTGATGTTTTCTAGAGGTGCTCGTCATGTGGAACTGCCTGGTCAGTTCTGCAAACTGCCTGGTCATGTCCCTCCTCATGGTTGCCTCACTAGCAGAGGTTTGCATCCACTCCGCAATTCCCATTTGAGAATTTACAGCCAAAGTCTCCAATATATCAGTTACGCCATTGACATTATGATTGCCAATGTCCCCTCCAGCTGCATTATCGATCATATATTGGAAATCCATCGTCAGCCCATCATAGAATAACTGATTTAGTAGTTCAGTGGGGTAATGGTGGTGAGAACATTACTGTTGTTGTTTCTTGAAGCAATCTCACACCTCATGTAACGGCTTTTCTGCATCTTTCTTGAACATGACTCTTCTCCCTCAGCTCTTGTGTCATCTGATTCGAGTAGTACTTGGCCATGAACTTATCGTACACGGTACTTCAGCTAGTCAATGAACTAGTCTGCAGCGATAGGAACCAAATCTTGGCCCTGTCCTTCAAGGTGCATGGAAAGCAGCTCATCCTCAAAGTGTCCTCAGTCAACCCATTCAACGGGAAAGTAAGTACGATGTCATAGAACTCCTCGATGAAGTTCAAGATATCCTCTTGTCGGCATCCCATAAAAAAATGGTAAAAGGTTGAAGTGAATGGGCTTCAACTCGTAATTTCTGGTGGGATCCCTAATGACTATACACAACGTTGTCGCCCCAATGATGGGTCGAGCAAAGTCACGCAACCTCGGATTCACTTCCTCTTATTAATCACTCTATTTGCCACCATCTCCTCGTGCACAGGCTCTTCACTAGGAATTTGAGTCTCAACTTTCTCGTGCACAAACGCGGCTATACTCGTCTCATTTTTCGACGAGCTCTCTTCATCTGAGTCCAAAAGATCCAAATCTATCACTCTGTGAATGTCGTCTAACACCAATGCCAACTTTCTCTTAAGGCTTTAGTGACCTAGCATACACAATCATAAGATAAGAAAATGGATTACGTGTACCTGTTGGAAGAGAAGAACGAACAAGAAAAGGAAATGAAACATAAAATAAAAAGAAACATGGAAACAAAAGCATAAAATAGAAAGCCGAAAACTTTCCCCGAAAATGGCCCCAAAAATTTGTTCTACCAAAATTACACATATAGGTTCTAGTAATTGTACGAGGCCTATGTAGTGTGGTAAGGTCGACCCAAGTCATATCTTTCGAGGAAGACTTATAGGGCTTGTATTTCATATAAAAACTAAAATAGAAAAGAAAATTCTAATGTCCTAACATAATTGGGGGTTTTGTCACAAGAACATGAAAATCGAAAATAAAACAAGTAAATAAGAAAATACGAACGCGCATACAAACACAAATAATTTGATTTGATTAAAGGACTAGGTCTTTGGGGTTTTCTCACCGTGTATCAATTAATCACATATCATTTTGCATATCAAGAATTATACGATTATATTAATCAAAACCCAACCTAAGCTCTCGCTCACTGATAGGTGTTCAATTAATCAATTATTCAATCCCAACAATAATCACTCATTTTCAGTAAAATTCACTCAGATTAAATCACAAATCCAATATTGAAATAGCCTATCGACCTCAATCAACATCCAAAACAATTAAACAAATGATAAATTCATTCAACTGCAAGTAAAACAAATTTAATCGGATAAATATGCTCAAGACGATATGTAATTCATTAAAACACGATTCGATTCTCCCTAAACCTAGATGAGGAATTAGTTCATCAACATAATCCCACAAATCATACACATCAACTGATAACAATTATTCACCCCAAACATTAAAGAGAATGAGAAGAAATTCTTACCTATTTCAATAATGAATCCAAAATCCAATCTTGTTACAAGGTTTATCCAAGTGAAATCAATCATTTTCAAAGGTAGAAATTGAGAGAAAAATAGCTAGGGGTCGTGGAGTGTGTATAGAGAATGAAGTGTGTGTAAAAAAGAGTGAAAACAGTATTTAAGGTCTAGAAAACACGTTAATCAACCCCGTGCAGCACCGGACGTGCCGCGTCTGGTGTAGGGGTGTCCGCTATCCTACGCGCCAAGTTGTTCACCCAGCGTCGAGCGCGCCGCGTCCGGTGCTAGGATATGCCCTCTGTCCAAGTGCAAATTTTTCACCCAGCACCGGACGTGGCGCGTCTGACACTAGGTGGTGCCTGCTGTCCATGTGCACTCATCATCGTATCCAAACTGTAAATTACAATCCGTTTGCGCCTATGGACACCTATCGAGATGTACTTCAAGTATATCTAATTTCACTCTTCAATTCGTACTTCATTACCCATCAAAAGTCTATGCTTGTCTATTCTGTTTTATCCATTTTTTCATGTTGTTTCCTACAAAAAATATTAAACGAACTAAACAAGCATGAAGATAAATATCGAACAATAAGACACGAAATGATGACGAAGAACGGGTAAACCTCATCTTATATCATGCCAAAAGTTGGCACAAAAACATACTAAATAATGAGTTCTTTTATCTGACAGTCGTGAAAAACCTAGATCTCAGTGATTTTATGTTGATCTAAACATCGATAAGGTTTTAGATGAGTATGAGTTACTTACCATCACTTTGACTTGTTAAGGGTGAGAGATACATGGGATATCTCAATATTATTCTCATCTTGGGTGGTAGCAGTATTTGTATGTCATGTTGGTTATCTATATCGAGTTATCGTATCTGTTTAAGATGATGAAGTTCACTTAAAGAGCTCAAAAGGTTTATCGCACTAAAACCTGCAGGTTGTGTTAGCTCGGGTACGATAATAAGGTTGAGTGATACTACTTAAGGAATTATTAAGAGATTAATTATTTTGAACAGTCAGAGTGCTATAAATAATTAATGGATGTGTGATATCTTAAATATAAAAATTCGTAAGTCTAAGTACAAACCCGACTCAAGTTTGGTTACAAAAAGGGTAAGTCAGCATTTATTCTTCAGTGGAATGCACAAATGTTTATGAATTAATTTATGTTCGAGGCTGAACATAAGATAATTAATTCATTCTAGATCCATCTTTATTCATTGTATCTGATCTCTGGGTTAGTCCATCAAGACCTGCAGCCATGGAATTTTCGTCACCCTATACAGTTCCATTGGGACTGTGTTCTGATTATTGTATTATTTATTTAATACATCTCCTAGTCTAGATAGAAATTATCTAATATCAAAAGATAAATATTTTAGAAATGAACTATCTTCAGGATATATGATAATTGTTATATTTATTAGATATGCCAGAATCCTATCACGTTAGGATTATAAGTAGAGCACTATAAATACATGATAGAAGAAAATCAGTAGTATCCTATCTATCAAAGTGATTTTTGAAAATCACAGCTAGGGAAGAAAATTTGATATTTTTCATAGATTGTTCTCACTCAACATTGAAGATCAAGTATCTGGGACACAGTCCATAAGATCATAATTGGAATCAGCCAGAAATTCGAAAGTAAACTTGAAAAAACTCATATGTATTGCAGTTAATTCTATAAGAGCATGTTATGAACATAATCAATATGTAGTGAATTAAACATCCAAGATAGATTCTTGGATACGAATAAACCTGTTGATTAAGAGGTAATATGCTGGCAAAGAGTGAAAATTCATAAGCGAATCCATATCTTAAATTGAGTTCTTCTCCTCGACGACGAACGAAGCAATATATGCATCCAAATATTCTGAACGCGTATGAAAAAATTAATTTCTCTCGATGGTAAACAATTAAGAACGAATTAACTGTGTAACTTAATGATTTCTGAACGTGGATTTTTTATTGGAGACTCCGGAATAGAGAACACACCAACCTAAGATTGAGAAAAAAATCCTCAAAAGTTGGGTATAGCTTTTCTCATACTTAGAAATCTGATTACTGTAAAACAAACAAGGAAATTTAAAAATAAAGAAATTAAATTATCTTCCATACCAAAATCGTTGTCAGCCGAAGAGGCCCACAGAAATATGCTTAAAAAAGAAAACTAAAACAAATAAATATGTGTATATGGAAGATATATAGTCAGAATTTTGAAAGATTAAAAGAAAACAATTAAGGGTTTGAAAATAAACAAGACGCACACGAGCAACAGCAAGCGACTTGTCATGTAGAATGGTTAACAGTAAATGCGAAAGCAAACAACCATAAAATCCAATCACATGAAAAAGAGAAAGGGAACACAAATCGCTCAATGATTTTGCAATCCATTGCTTTATGATTGACGCCTCCTACACCTGCCCCACTCACATTGCAAATTATGCCTCTTTTCTCTCACTTATTTACTTTGTTTCTTTCTCTCTGTTCTTTATTCCTCTCTCTATATTATATGGATCATATTTTCTTTAGAAAAACAAATATTATACCTTGTTTTTCGTAGGTATAATGAGTATTATGTCCTATATATATAACATCAAACAATTTTTTTTTTAAAATATATATATATATATATGATTCGGAATAGAATTTAAATTCACTCGAGATTATGACCTCAAAATTAAAACTTCAGCACGTGAGCGACAACCCCGATTCATGAATTTTGAACCTCTATAACACTTTCGTTTGATTCTCTAGCACCGTTCATATACTTACTAACCCATGTTATATGTATATCTTTTATCTTATGTTATACGCAGTATACGTTGACAATAATGAAACATAAAGATGGTACACAAAAATATGAGAGGAACCCATACTTTGGTATATATTTTAGTAAGTATTGACAAAGAAATACTTCATTCATCCCACTTAAGATGACACGTATTTCTTTTTTGACTGTTCTATCTAAAATGACATGTTTCTTTTTTAGAAAATAACTATTAATTCAAAAATTATGGGACTTACCTACTTTTTATCACTTTAATCACTCTATATTATTTTCCTGTATAACCGTGTCGGGAAAAAAATAGACCGTCTTAGTTGGGACGAAGGAGCAATTATAGGCATATAGGAAAGGATGGTCTATTTTGATGTATTTGTAATTGTCTCACATCAAGTTAAAGTACACACTTCCCTTGCACATAATACGACGAGTAGCTAGTAAAAGACACAGTGTTTTTACAGTCATGTTGGTTTGGGAATGAAGATGGGCCTCTCTGATTAAGACCATTCTCTCTCTCTCAATGCAGTCATGTCCTTGTCTACCCAGCATTCAAGGCGGGCTCTCCATTCCATTCATTAAAATTATGTATTGCTACTAAATCAAAAAATCCAGCGACAAAAATATAATAAGGTTAAACTTTGGATGATAGTCTTCAACCACTCATATTTCCCTTTCTTTTTTTCCTTTTTCTTTTTTTCTTTTTGTTTTTTTTTTGTATCATGAGAGCCATGATCGCAATCTACGGCAAGCGTTGAGAAACCCCACGTATTGCATAACTGATAGCAAACCACACAAAATATGTAAACCAAACATGAAAAATAAGATGTGACAGACTCAAACTCATAGAGGCTTTTGATAGGATTCGAACCTGTGATATTTCGATCACATAAACTCATTTTAATCATTGAGTTGTCCCTATGAGACAAATATTTCCCTTTCTTGTTCTGATTGAGGGTGGGGAATGGGGATATGCGCCAGATTTGTAGGCCAAATGGAAAACTAACAGTTGAACAACTTATTATTTAGGGTTCAACATTATCGGTTCATCGTTTACCTAAAATACTCTAAAGTATGTAATTGTTACAAACAATCTAATTAATTCAACCACTCCCTAGTTTATTTCTCTAGTCCGCATATTATTATCACATAATTATTTTATTATAACAAAGGATGTCATATTTGAAATCTAACGACGATGGTAAATTGGTAATAGATGAAGTTATTGAAAAAAGATAAAAAATTGTGTGTATCTGGATGCACAATCTTATAATTATATTCAATGAAGATTCATCAATCCAATTGAGATTTATTAATTAATTATTAAAACTTATTAATAATAATTTGAATTTAATTAGGATGTATATACCTGATTGTTCAACCTGGTAATTACTTAAAAGGAAGATGATTACAACCTTGTTTTGATGGAAGAACCTTATCAACGGCAGTATGATTTTACTCACTTTTATTTTTATGTAAAAAAAATTGATTCCTCTTGATTCTGTTTTAATATGTCACAAATTAAATTGATTCCTCTTGATTCTATTTTAATGTCACAAATTAAATTGATTCCTCTTGATTCTATTTTCTAGTTTGACCCGCTACGCACCTTCAAATCTCGAAACTTTGCATATATTTCTTTCAAATCTCGAACTTTGCATATTTTTCTTTGGCTTTTTCATATCTATCATACTCCAACTTGATTGAAATCATTAAGTTGTTTTTTCTTTAATTATAAATTAACTATCTGAAGCTTACGTTTTTAGGGCATCTCCAACCCTTTTAAATCATAATAATATTCAAAATTTAATACCCGAAAGAAAAACTCCTACCATAACCCATTCATCCAAGCACAATAAATGGGAACTTAATTTTCTCCCAAACTCTAGAAATAAATTAAACAAGAAAACAAAGTAGCTCGATAAATAATGTTGTGAATTAGGGTTCATAGCTAGCTAATTTATTTCTTCCGTTGAAGAAGCCCTCCGATAGGGAATTTCCTTTTTCCCAACTCGCAAGCCGCCGACCGGTTTTACAGGGCGAGCTGCATAAAGATAAAAGTTTAAAGTGTTAACCTACAAGTTTACATATATAGCAAAAATTGAATTTCTTAATGTGTTTTGCCTTTTATTGAATTTTCAGATGGGAAAATACCTCAAAACAATACATACTCTCTGCGTTCGGACCTAAATAATTCATACTACCAATAATCCCCAATAAGAATATCACAATTATGAACATTTTATTCGATTTTGACCTCTATTAGTTTTAAATCGACGAAGCCATTTAGACGAAGCAAACTCAAATGGGGTCCAGCTACACTGATTACACGTGGACTAAACTAATAACATCTGAATTAGCCTCGTCCTAACGGCTCCTCCGATTAAAAACTAACAAAAGTCAAAATCGAGCAAAAAATTCAAAGTTTCGAATATCTTAGTGAACTATAGTTAGTCTCGGTTATTTTGATATCAACTCTAACAAGTTGTGTTATTTTGAGTTACTTTCTCTTTCAAAGATTGTGAACTGCTACAATCATACAGCAAAAGGAATCTCACCAGTTATTTATATATTTATGGCTCATAAATAACAAAGACAGAAAAATAAAAATGCATCCGGGGCAATACACAAAATACCCAATAGTAATGTGGTATCCCGATAAATACCAAATAATCCAAGGGCCAAAAGCTGAAGACTTAGCCTGCAAAAAGTAGCATAGTTTTCAAGTAATATTTTTCCTGCGAAGCGGTGGACCCCACTGCATGGGCTTGGGGCCCACTCAAGTCCCAGCTTTCTCTCCATGCAAAAGCGCCTCGAGCTACTCAACAAAACCCACTGCCTAAAATAGTTATGACAAAATATTAAATCCGGACTCATAAGTCACTGTCCCCAAACAGACCCTTCACATCCTACGGTCCTAGTCCCTTCTCGAAGCCCTCCGCTTTCCCGACACGTGTCGCGGCGGTGGGCCCGTGGGTTAATGATAGTGTAATGATGGTTAAATAATTTGACAATCTTGGCACTATCCTGCCCACCTACCCCTCCCTCTACTCTAACTGTAATATTTATCCGATTTTTTGTTTTCGTCTGGAGCCACATGCATTTGCTTTTCTTTCTTTTTACATGTAATAAAGCAGTTGAAAGAAAGAAGTATGAGCATATTATAAAATGCATCTCTAAACGGAATTATTTTATTTTGCCTACGAAAACTTTCTGGTCAAAATCTGAAAAGTAGTTCGAGTTTATCGATTCCAGAATGGTAAATTGCTGTTGTACGAGTTTTTGACTAGGGATGGAACATGCTATTTATATTTATTTTTTCACGTCTTTCAAGAGCTTCCAAGAAGCACACGGCTCAGTCCTTATTCCATAGGGTTTTATTTGTGAAAGGATAAATTATTGTGATTTAATGATTAGGAAGTTATGAGAATTTTATTTGGTGTTTATAAGGAGTCACATTAAAAAGAGTAAAACTTTCACACTACAGTTGTTAGGATTCGATCATTGATCCTTATTCCAAATTTGTTAGCTCTTAACCAATTGAAATAAACCCGTGGGGACAACGGTTTAATCATACTCACGTGTAAGATACTTGTGTGCTAGGAAGAGGCAAGTGATTTTGCCTACATTAATTATTACTAATTATTTTTTATTTCATGATTTTTTAGAATATTAATAGTCCAATACAAGTTTGAGGGTAATTTTCATCAAACACATTGACAGGTAGAATTATATGAGAAAATGGGAGACTTAATAGAATTTGAAATAGAAACACCCATAATACATAAGTCAACCACACCTCTCTAATGCACCTTCTAATCGTTTTTCCACTCTAATGTTTCATCATATATTTTACTTTATAAATTATCAGCACATGTTTTCTAAAACTAATAAAAATAATATAAGCGATGAAGAATTTGAGTTAAATATCTTACACATGTGTGAGTGACCGCAGACTATAATGGCTAATACATATTTACACATGCCTACTTAATTTTTGAACTTTGACTATATTAGGTTTCGGCAAATGGGCATTTATAAAATCTGTCCTATATTGAAGAAGTTGACTGAACCTGTGTATTTATATATTAGATTAGGGATATAATCGAATCGAACTAAATATCATTGTAAACTAATCGAATTGAATTGAATATCGCTGCAATCGAATTGATGTTTGAATTTCTTTCAAATATCTTTTTAGATTTGTATTCGATTCATATAGTACTTGCGAATACTCGAATTATATCGAGTATCATTTCAATTTTTTTTCAAGTGTTTTTTATTCACAATTTTTAGTGATGATTTTTTTTTTCTAAAATCATATATCAAGCTATAAACACTCAATAATAGATGTCCAATGATGACTTCACTGTTTCAACTCCTAAATCATTTACATAACATAAACAAATAAAAAAATTGATATCAAGTTCATCAAAAATTCACTTCACGTAAATCACTTGAAAATGGCAAGCATCCAATCTTCCACCAAATTTGTAAATTAAGTGATTTGCAACATGATAGAAAAAGACTTTATTCTCCTAAAAAATTGATTAGGATCCAATTTTGTAAAATAGGCCTATATATACAAAATAAAATAAAAAACAAATAGAACTTACATGTATCATAATAGGGTTCTTAATCCCGTGAAGCTAGCGAATAAATATGCACCACAAATCAAAACTTGTACAACATCAAAACTTGATCCTATGAAACAGTAGCGTGGAGCCACGCAGAGAGGGGAGTGGAGTGGCGGCAACAAGTGGTTGTGGCAGAGACGGAGAGGGGTGATTGTGGCATGGCAGCGGCAGTGAGGAGTGGTAGCGGCAGCTAGGTTGGCGCGAGATGAGTCGTGGTGACAGCACAGTATGGGGGTAGGTCTAGGTTAGGCGGTACGAGATGTGATGGGATGGGAGAATAATGTAAATTTTAATCTTAAAACTAGGTGTGTGTTTTTTTTTTAACAAAATTAAATTTTCAGAATTTAAAAATATGAAGCAATTTATTATTTGATATTAGTTTTTTAAAATATATATATATATATATATATATAGGGTTGGGTTATAATAAAAACCTATTTTTTCAGTAAGAACCTAAAACCGATGCATTTTACGTATAGAGTTAATGCATTTTATGTATAAAACTAATACACCATTGAGTTACGATAAAGATAATACTATTCATCAATATTTAGTAGTGCGATAACTTTATACATAAAGTGCATTAACCGTAAATAAAGTGCATTGGTTCTTGGGTTCTTACGAAAAAGTAGGTTTTTATTTGAACTCTTCCCTATATATATATTGTAATACCCCGATTATTTAAACGCCTAATTACGATATTAATTTCGTAAATTAGAGTATTATTATGATAATTTGATTATTAAAATATCGAATAATGATTTCGATTATTGTTGGAATAATAAATTCCTATGATTTATTCACAAATGAATGTGAATTTAGAAATACGAATATGTGACGTATTTTAACAGTATAATTTCAACGTCGATTACGTATCGATAATTGAAATCTCGTAATCTTTTCTAAGTTTTAAGCTTAGAATTTAATTCCATTATTATTGGAATGATTTAATAAAGTGATTACGACTTTATTACGACCATTTTGAGATGAGTCGATATTTAACGTTTGAAACGTTTCAAACATTAACGTTTTGAGATGACTTGAGAATCAAGTCTAACGATCAAGGAATTATGATATTTAAATTCCTATGATTATTTTATATAATTAGAATATTATTTAGCATTGAATTAATGCTAGAAAATATTGGAATGATATTTGTGATTATTTAAGATTCTCGAAAACCCTAAATCGAGAGTTAGGGTTTTCTACCTATGGATTAATTCCAATAAATTTTTCCTATGATATAATTTATCATCTAGGATTTATATTATGCTATATATCTACTTATAGCATGAAAATGAATTTTGGGCATTAATTTATTGTAAATCTGAGAACTTCCTATTGTTTTAACATAGGATTATTTTAAATTTTGATCATCCAATTTGTGTTATTTCTTAAGTGTAGTATTAATACACACTTACCAAGTAAAATGTGTAGATGAAAATACACTAGCAATTGGTTTATCTAATAGCCGATTATTTTGACATTTTGTACAAAAAATCAATTTTGATTTTATACACTTGAGTGTATAATTTTGGGATAGAGTGTACACATATTATCTACTAAATACAACATTGAAAAATCTGATTTTCTTCCCCTCACTTTGTGATGGGCGTAATGTGCTCACATGAAACAAGATTTATTATGTCTTCCCAAAATCTTTTAATAAAGCTTCCATGAGTAAATGCATGTGTAAGGGATATTTTATCTATGACATAATCACTTTGACCTTAATAATTCATTTGTGTCTTGTGAGAGTTGTGAGGGAGCCGAGAGATAGAGAGAGAGCACAAGTGTGTTTTCTTTTATTTTTAATTGCTAAGTATTAATATGTCTTGAAACTTAACACACAAAAACACTTCTCATTCCTTTTCCTCTCACTGCCGTGAGCCTTCTTGAGAAAAACCAAGACATTTTCTTCTTTCCTTCCTCAAATAACTTGAGCTCTATTTATCCTACAACCGATCGACTCCGATAACGAGGTAAGATATTGAACAAGTTTCGATAAAACCTAATTTTTTCAATAATCCTACGGTTTAAATTATTATTTTTAGCGTGTATTAATTGTGTAATAAATCATGCTAGCATGTTATAAGCTTAGAAATTATGTGACATATGTTAATATGTGCATAGATGATTTATTTCCTTAGCTAAGCAATTTATTTAAATTATTTTGGTGATGCTCGAAAATTGCTAGGATGATTTTGATGTTGGATTGTTGATATATGTTGTTGTAGGAGCCCTTATATATATTTAGAATTTTGAAAATCATGTGTTATGATTTTCAAAATAGCCGAAAAATAGCTAAGTGTTGGTACCTTGATGTACAAAATTTATTTGAGTGTTATGATAGTGTATTGTTGATCTAGGATATTAATTAGGTGATATTGAAATTTATTAGAATTTTTGGATAAGTATAGCTATTTTTAATTAAAATAGCGAGACCTAGGATTATAGATTTAGTGGTTTATATTGTGTTATTATATGATATTATGGTGTATTAGTGCTATATGATAGTATATAAGCATAGTGTAATTTTATAGGATTTTATAGAAATTGTTTGGTATATAATCCCCTATGTAGCCGTGAGCTACAATTAATGGTTCTATGATGTATAGTTTGATTTTATAAAACTTTAGGTTATAATTATGTTATACATTGGTATTGGGGCCTAGTGTATAATTATTAGAATTTTTGGAAATTTATTGGATTAATTTTGGTAAAACCGTGACATATATATAATGTATATAGGTGCGTTCCAAATTTTTCTATAGTGATATTAATACATATTAATGATCATAGTGTAAAATAATACACTATATGGATTTAGAGGAATTTTTGGAACAAGTTTGAAAATTTTACACAATAGCCGTGAGCTATGTGATGAAAATAAGGAATTTTAATTCCTTTTAATCAAGAATAATAATTTATTTTATGTCTAAAAATTATATTAGACATAATTGAATTTTGAGAATTATTAAACATAGAATATTATGTTTAAGGCGAAGCGTTATATTAAATAACGTTAAAAGCATAAAATAATGCTTAAAGTATTAAAGATTAATATTGAAGAAAATATTAATCAAGTTTATCGATTTGCGTGAAAATCGAAATCTTTATGAAAAGAAATCGATTGAAAATCGATTTATATTGATTTATTCATTAAAATATGTTTTATTGAAGATTTATAATAAAAAGTCAAAATGGTTGACTTTCGAAATTAACGTCTGAAATCGTTAGTTAAATATGCTAATACGTGAAAAGCGTATTACTTTTATCGAATATCTCAATTGTGAGAAAAGATTTCATAATTGAAATCATTTTATTGAATAACGTTATTATCGTTAATTATTTAACCTAAAGGTTAAAATGAGGCGTAGATCATATTCGTCTCTCTCGAAATCGAAATTATTTTTATTGAAATACGCGTTGAAGCGACGTATTAAAGTTTATTAAAACTTGAATTATTATATTATTTATCAAAGTTGAATGAACTTTGAAAATCTCGAAAAGCGTGCTGCGTGCTAAGCGTAAATTTTTGCGTAAGGTGGGACGTGAAGGCTCACACAACAACCGGAGGAGAACACAGCGTGTCGAAATTGAAGTTCAAAGTAAAGGTGGGCTTTACTATACTCAAACTGGTAGAATTTACCAAATGATTTATTTATGATGCTTTATTGCAAGCAAATATTTATGAAGCGATTTATTTAATTACACCCAAAATGTTTATGTTTTATGTATGTATCGATTCATGATTGTTGATGCATAATGTTGGGTAGCTCACTTTATGACATGCTTGAATTCGTATTCTTGGAAGTACCCCAAGGATGATGGAGAATTAGTATCTGTCTTGAGATGGCACGGATTTTGTGCTTGATTATTTTGTATTTGTGTCTTTGAAAGGGTGCTCGGCGGTCACGGCGTCTGTGAGAGGAGGCCTCACTCTCAGTAGAGAGGTGTTAATGGAATGAATTATTGTGATGAATATGGATCATACATACTGAGGAAAATGTCGGCGGGGCGAATCTTTATGGAAAATGAAAGAAAATATTTAGTAAGCACAGTATTTCAAATTAAAACCTCGTGTATTCTTGTGATGGGCGAGTAATTCAAATGTGATAAATTATTTTGGCATGAGCCCTGAGTGCAATCTTGTACTCGACCACGCATGTTGTTTTTAAATGTGCGGGTTGAGCGGATGATGGATGGAGATGTGTCGGGCGGTGGAACCCATTTTGAATACAATATATTTAGAAACCTTGAATACACATCGTCATATGTGTATTCACACGTTTTCGCTGCAATTGAATTAATTTATCTTATGATGTTGATTAGTTGAATACTTACGAACATATGAGTCTTGTATATATATTGGATAAAGTTTCCTTAATTATTATTCAAGTATTAGCCACGCTAAATCGTACTTAGGATTTAGAAAACATTACAAAGTGGTATCGAGGCGGTTCGCTCTTTGAATCAAAACCCCATTTCAAAATTAAGTCTAGATTGAGTCACTAGACTTCTAGAGGTCGTCAAACCTTTGACACTCGACACTCCATCACATCAAGCTCATCTTTGGGAAAAGGTAAATTATTTTCTCATCTTTGAAAAGAAAAATTTGGGATTTGATTTGGTGTCGATAAAACATTATCGACAAATGATTGGTGTCGATAGAACATTATCGACAGATGATTTGGTGTCGATAGAACATTATCGACAAATGATTTATGAATTTGATTTGTTGTCGATAGAACATTATCGACAAATGAAATGAGAAAGGTTGTAAATAACCATGATTTATTGATTGATGGATTATTGAAAATTTTTCGCAAGAAATCGTATGTTTAAAGCGAACTATGTTCGTCGTATTTGAAATTTTATTCTTCAATTCTCCATATTGTTTTGATTAATGACTATGTCATCCCAAATGAAAGTTATGAGGATTGATTGAAAGTGGTTGGTTCGCCACCAGCGTATGATAATGTCATACGAGAATGTATGGACAAAATTTTTTTGGGATAAAATGTTTGAATTCATGTAATTGATAGAAATTTATTATTATGAATATTTGAAAATTTTATTTCAAATCCCAATGATGTTTACGATGATGGGTATGTTATCCCGAGGAAGCGTAGGTATTTAAGGCGCATGATCCCAATAGCGAAGAACATAGGAAGATGGATTATTAAATTTTATTTCATCACGAGAATCTCGAATTGATAGGCGAGAAGAAAATTTTAAGCTCGAGGTGGAAAGGATGTCGAGGCGATGAATGTCACTATGCGATAAGTGACACGAGAATGATCTTTTATTTGGAAGTTCACGCATGGCGGAACTCCGAATCATCTATGACTCTTCGTTGGAAGCAGTAAAAATGTGATTAAAGAATTCGTTAGAGTCGATTAAAGGCGAACTCGCGATCATGCTCGATCGACCTTGAACTCGACTTGACCGGCACCGGCATGTATAATTTTGACTTCGCTTTCGGTCGGTTCGGTCCGACCTCGAAGTCTAGTCGAAACTTAGCGATGCGACCTCGGTTGTCCACCTCGACCGAGCTCGGCGGTGCGACCTCGGTGAAGCGAGCCGGTGGGTATGAGCTCGGTTTCGACCTCGGCAGCGGCGGTGTGACATCCACCTCGCTAATTTATCTTGACCTCGGTCGGATCACCTCCACCTCGAAAATCAACCTCGGCGTCGACGGCATGCGCCTTTGGCTGATGTTGGCATTATCATATGCGACTTGGCGTTGACAAATATGCCCTCGATTGCGGCGTCGATACCCTCAACGACTTCAAAGTCGGCTTTAATGACTTCATCATTATGTCGATAACCTCGGCAATGACCTCGGCATTGGCAAATGACCGGCAACAACCGACATCGGTGTTACTTACGACCTCGGTATCCGAGCTCGGCATCAACAAAACTGTTTGCGCAATGATTTTGTTTTAGTCCGTTCTCCTTCGTTTGAGCTCCGATTCTGAGCGGTTTACACCTCGTACTCCTATCACAGAGTACTATAATTCTTATGAAGAACCAAATCCCTGATTCCTTCTCTAGAAATTGACGAGAGTCAGTTGAAGTTAGTTTATAGTTTTATAGAATGGGATTTTTTTTTTTTTTGGTCGATTAGAATCTTAGAATGATACTAGAAAGTAGTATTTCCAATAGTACAAGGGCGCTATGACATATAGGGAACCTTTGATGATGACCTATAATGTGTATATAAAGTTTTAAATTCTATTCATTACCCAATTTACGTCATTGAGTTTAACTCTATGACTAGTTAATTGAGAAATCACATGAGTTTCTCACTTTTACGAAGAAAATTTTCAACCCAATTTACAAAATGTTCCTTTGAAACCAAATCCTTGTGTGGTGAGAAAATATTTGTGATGGGTGCAGCGACCCATATGACCAAAGAAACCTCGATGAGTCGTCATTACGGTCTTGGACCTAGATCCTAAATTATTGATTCAAATAATATATGGATTCAAATAGTAAGATATGTTATTTTGAATCACGAACCCATATCTTTTGAAAGTCGACATGATGCAATTTCTTGATCACGGAGACCAATAAGTAAGATAAAATTGACTTATCTTGTCACCTAAGTTTTGAATTAGTAAAGTGATAAACATCGGGTATGATGTAGGTTGACTTATTTTGATAACCTAAAGGTTGCGGATCGATGGGTGATAGACATCGAGGAGATATGATGTAAATAAGATCTCGATGAGGCGAGATATTTTCCTATGATGCACATGGATGCAATTACCACGATGGGCTTACGGATTTTGATAACGGTGAAGTTATATCTTCATGTGTTGTTATGATAATGAAATGTTATGAATGAGATACTCTTTAGCATAGAATCTGAGAGTTGAAGAAAAGGAAGTGCATGATATCCTTGGGATATAATTTCCCTTATTATGACATAACGAGAGAAATTACAACTTATCTTTAAGATAGTTGATTGTCCCTAAAACCTCCTTAGTAGGTTGGACATGTTTAAAGAATGGAGATGCACAATATTCTTTTCAAAGAATATATATGTAAAGAAATGATAGCATCTCGGATAACGAATCTCGTTTATACCTCAATCAATGAGATTATGCTTGAGCATAATCAATTCAAGTAATTGAGACTTGGTTAAACCAATGATAATGAGATTGAGGAATCGTAATCATTGAGATGTGTGAACAACTAGGATAGCCCTAGCATGTAAATCAGTATGGAGAAATTATCTCCAAAATGAAGACATGGTAATGAGATGCTTGGAATTTAAGTTATGGTGTACAAATGTACTACCTTACCAAGCTATATGACAATAATGTGGTTCTAGTCACGAGTAAGAACCGAAGTATAATGAAAGTAATATTACTTTCGACACCATGCTCGAAAAGGGACAAAAGTCCAAAATAGTGAAGAAATTATGAGCTATACAATTATGAGATAGCCACAATATGAGATAAGTTTCAGTGATATTATGACTTCGATAAGTAAAGTAATTCCTTTGAAGTAAAGAAGCGAGTAAGAAAGCAGATTCATTATTTGAAATGGATCTTAGTACTCTAAATTGTATTGACACAAAACAACTTGTTTTGTGTGTCTTAGAAATTAACAAACACGATAGCTTCTTTAGACTTTTGCAAAGGAAATGTTTTCGAGAGAGCGAATGAAAAGATTCACATGGAAGAATCTTAAAGTGAATCTAATTGTAAATCTTACCCTCATACTTTTGTGACGATCAATAAAGTGAGATATTAAGTATCTCGACATGGGAATGAAGCATTCATCGAATGTCGAAAATGGTAAAATATTTGGCGTCGAGGTAAAAGTATAATCGTCCCTAGCGGACAAAGTTTTGATCCTATGCAAAATTGCATAATGAATCAATAAAGATTAAGAAGAAATGGCGTATATCACGAAAGGATACTACAAGCGATGGCACTAAATGCCGGTCTGAGAACTTTCTACGGAAAGAGTTTAAAGTAAGGATATATGAGAGATATATTCCTAAGATTGATAGAGTGAAAAGGATTTGGGAATTGAATCATTCATCTTGGATCGAGAGATGAATGATAGTGTCGGATACATCACGATCTCTACGATGAGATTAAGTTATCGAGATATTAATATCGAGGATTGGTCGATATAAACTAACCACAGAATGTTATTGATAAAAGCATAATAGTCTTGACGAGAAGGATATGATTAACGAGTAACGAAGGCCATAGCAAGAGAACATAATGTCCCGAGGAAAGGACAATGATGTATGAAATAGATGTTTATTTGAGCAGGCGAGAACACCGTAGACGAGCTATACTTTGCATTGAAGCGGGATGATAAATCGGGAAGGCGATAGATATGAGAAAATTTCTCATAATACTTATAATTTTACATTCGATATAGGTTTTCGTTTTCTAACATCGCACAAGTATGCGTAGAAGCGATAGAACCCAATTCGGGGTAAGCAGATAGAAATGAAAATCTCTTCGCTTATCGAGAATTATGGCCATCGCGGTGTTGCTCGAGTTTAGAATTGGACCTAGGATCGCTAAGGTTCTAACAAATGAGTTAGATCATAATATCTATGTGGAGCGTAGATATAATTCAAAAAGCAGTTTGAAAATGGATGTCACTCACGTGATTAGAAGCAGGCATAGCCTCTCCATTGAAATTCTATGCAGCGGGATTTTGGATCCTCAATTGCTTTAATTTAAGGATGGCTCATCTAGAACTATCTTCTGAGATGGTAAGAAAAAGTCGATGAGTAAAGGTTAACCCAAGGCCTACAAGTATAAAGCTCACACAGTATCGACTCTCTTATTATAAGCGGGCATGGCTTGGGGCGGTTTTGGAGAATTTCTACATCATGGATGAATGCTCGTAACTATGGAGAGATGGATGAGGATGACATCCGATAACTTATCCATCGTTTGCCGACAGATTGGCGGGATCTTGCAAAAAGTATCGAGATAATATCTTCTCCAGTAGAAAATTCGAAGACTTGGGCGGACTTATCGGGATTTTGTCAGCGGGCTCAGTATACATATGATGCATATGGAGCGGCACCCACAAGTACTTGTCTGGTCACAGCAAGTTACGATGAGGTATAAAGGAATGGTTGTACCTTGATGTTCCAAATGCCGCCCGTCTGTGCCGTCTATTATACGAGAAAGAGGCGAGAATGACAAAAGGACAGGATCTTATCGCCCTCGAAAATTAGAGGAATTACCGTTATCAAATCGACCTTACTTTCTGATAAAAGTAACACACACTTACGGAATCAAAAAAAAGTAATAGGGAGCAATGTGACCTATGGCTTTTGAAAAGAAAGATCGTCGGATATATGAGGTAAAAGCGTGCACGGAAATAGGCAAGTTTCTAAGCGAAAGGTGCGATTCGGCGAAGGCCACTCGAGACAGAGTCCTATGATAATATGAGACTCATATGAAAATGGTGGCTTATGTGTAAATGGTATTTGATGTCTGAAAGCAAAATTGTTCGAATAAGATATGGTTACTATGAGATTATAGTCATGCCGATCGGACAAGCTAGTACACCACCCTATTCATGAACCTCAAAATCGAGTGTTCCATATGTACTTAGACAATTTTGTCTAAATCCTTATGAATGATGTTCTTATCCATATGAAGGACGAGAAAGAACATAAAGAACATCGAAGGGTGTATTGCGGACTTTTAGAGTCGAGCAAAATTTTGCCAAGTTTAATATATGAATTTCGGCAAGAAAGAATATTCCTTAGACACATGATGTCTTAGAAGAATCAAATTTACATGGACAAATGAATGTGAGGCCACTTATTAAAGTGAGAAAGATGATAGTCAGCACTTGCGATGACTTGAACCTCATAAATAGAATTACCCGACTTATGACTTGAAATAGCGACAATGGTATAAGTAAAGGTTTTGGAGACATTTCCTATATGGAATAAGTTGTGAGATCTTCACAAACCATAAAAGTTTGAATTATTTCTTGAGCAAAAAGACTTAAAATGAGATAGAAAAGATGGCTCGAATCGGTAAAACATTCCAATTGTGATATAAACTATCACCTATGAGAAGTGAAGGGTTTTTAAGAGGCGCCTGACAATGTCATATTGTCTAAGGAAATGTTATATATATATTTCAAGCAATGATAAGCTTAGAAATGAAATCATGAATGAAGCTCATGATATTCCTCATACCGCCCACCCAAGCGACATTAAAGTATATTATGATTTCTGAGAAAAAATTAGATAGTAAAGAATGAAATGAGCTATAACCTCATTGTGAGCATTGTCTCGGTTATAAGAGGTGAAGGCATTGTATCAATAACCTTATAAGAGGTTATAATCTCTAATGAGATACAAATGAAAATGAAATGACATAGCAATGGATTTTATGCGAGGTTTCGTAAAGTCGTTAAAATGTAACACTACTATATGGGTAGTAGTGATCGACTCATAAATATGCTCATCTCTACCTATTCGGATGACTCGGAGATGCGATAATTTATCTCGATCGTACATAAAGGAAATCGTATCTTTGCAAGGGGTCCCAATACCTATCACTTTAGATAGAGATTCCAAGTTTACCCTAGATTTTGAGCTAGCTACCAAAAGGGAGTTATGCGATATTGAACCTTATCGTAGATGTCCCTCACGGACGGATGGACGATAAAAGGACAATATGAATATTTAAAGATACGATGAGAACATTCATGTTAAATCGAGGTGCAAGTGGGAACATGTTTTACCACTTATTAAGTTTACGTACGACCATAGCTGTCGACAACGATTGACATAGCCACGCGTGGCATTATATGGAAAGAAATATCGACCACCACTTTATTGTAATAAAGTAGGTGAGAGAAAGTATAAGGTTTGACAACGTAAATGAAATGATTAAGATATTTGCAAAATAAGGCAAAGGCGAGAAAAGCTCGATCAGACAAAAGTCTTCTGTTGGTATGCGTGGTCGAACCGCATTTTGAATGCGAAAATGAAGTTCCTTGAGATTTCTCCATCGGGGAAATTATAAAGTTAAAGTACAAGGAATGTTGAGATCACGTTTTATAGGACCTTACGAGGATCACAGAAATAAAAGGCCCGATGCTTTATAGTTTGGTACTTCCACCAAAATTTGGGAATGTACATAATGTTTTCACGTGTCGCGACTAAAGAAATATGAATATGACCCAAATCACGTAATTCATCATAATGGCGTGATCTTTAACTCAAATATGAGTTGTGATGAACATCTCGACTATTTGATCGTATGATTGATGATTAAGAATTAAATTGGGTCTTTGATGAAAGTCGATGGAGAAACCATGGACAAAAGAAAATCACGTGGAAATTTAAGATGTTATGGTGCTAAGATGCCCCATACTTTTGATGTATGTAAATTTGGGATGAAATTTCTTTAAAGGGTGGAATGTAATACCCGATTATTTAAACGCCTAATTACGATATTAATTTCGTAAATTAGAGTATTATTATGATAATTTGATTATTAAAATATCGAATAATGATTTCGATTATTGTTGGAATAATAAATTCCTATGATTTATTCACAAATGAATGTGAATTTAGAAATACGAATATGTGACGTATTTTAACAGTATAATTTCAACGTCGATTACGTATCGATAATTGAAATCTCGTAATCTTTTCTAAGTTTTAAGCTTAGAATTTAATTCCATTATTATTGGAATGATTTAATAAAGTGATTACGACTTTATTACGACCATTTTGAGATGAGTCGATATTTAACGTTTTGAAACGTTTCAAACATTAACGTTTTGAGATGACTTGAGAATCAAGTCTAACGATCAAGGAATTATGATATTTAAATTCCTATGATTATTTTATATAATTAGAATATTATTTAGCATTGAATTAATGCTAGAAAATATTGGAATGATATTTGTGATTATTTAAGATTCTCGAAAACCCTAAATCGAGAGTTAGGGTTTTCTACCTATGGATTAATTCCAATAAATTTTTCCTATGATATAATTTATCATCTAGGATTTATATTATGCTATATATCTACTTATAGCATGAAAATGAATTTTTGGGCATTAATTTATTGTAAATGCCGAGAACTTCCTATTGTTTTTAACATAGGATTATTTTAAATTTTGATCATTCAATTTGTGTTATTTCTTAAGTGTAGTATTAATACACACTTACCAAGTAAAATGTGTAGATGAAAAATACACTAGCAATTGGTTTATCTAATAGCCGATTATTTTGACATTTTGTACAAAAAAAATCAATTTTGATTTTTATACACTTGAGTGTATAATTTTGGGATAGAGTGTACACATATTATCTACTAAATACAACATTAAAAATCTGATTTTCTTTCCCTCCTTTGTGATGGAAGTGATGTGCTCACATGAAACAAGATTTATTATGTCTTCCCAAAATCTTTTAATAAAGCTTCCATGAGTAAATGCATGTGTAAGGGATATTTTATCTATGACATAATCACTTTGACCTTAATAATTCATTTGTGTCTTGTGAGAGTTGTGAGGGAGCCGAGAGATAGAGAGAGAGCACAAGTGTGTTTTCTTTTATTTTTAATTGCTAAGTATTAATATGTCTTGAAACTTAACACACAAAAACACTTCTCATTCCTTTTCCTCTCACTGCCGTGAGCCTTCTTGAGAAAAACCAAGACATTTTCTTCTTTCCTTCCTCAAATAGCTTGAGCTCTATTTATCCTACAACCGATCGACTCCGATAACGAGGTTAGATATCGAACAAGCTTGATAAAACCTAATTTTTCAATAATCCTACGGTTTAAATTATTATTTTAGCATGTATTAATTGTGTAATAAATCATGCTAGCATGTTATAAGCTTAGAAATTATGTTACATATGTTAATATGTGCATAGATAATTTATTTCCTTAGCTAAGCAATTTATTTAAATTATTTTGGTGATGCTCGAAAATTGCTAGGATGATTTTGATGTTGGATTGTTGATATATGTTGTTGTAGGAGCCCTTAGTATATATTTAGAAATTTTGAAAATCATGTGTTATGATTTTCAAAATAGCGAAAATAGCTAAGTGTTGGTACCTTGATGTACAAAATTTATTTGAGTGTTATGATAGTGTATTGTTGATCTAGGATATTAATTAGGTGATATTGAAATTTATTAGAATTTTGGATAAGTATAGCTATTTTTAATTAAAATAGCGAGACCTAGGATTATAGATTTAGTGGTTTATATTGTGTTATTATATGATATTATGGTGTATTAGTGCTATATGATAGTATATAAGCATAGTGTAATTTTATAGGATTTTATAAAAATTGTTTGGTATATAATCCCCTAAGTAGCCGTGAGCTACAATTAATGGTTCTATGATGTATAGTTTGATTTTATAAAACTTTAGGTTATAATTATGTTATACATTGGTATTGGGGCCTAGTGTATAATTATTAGAATTTTTGGAAATTTATTGGATTTATTTTGGTAAAACCGTGACATATATATAATGTATATAGGTGTGTTCCAAATTTTTTCTATAGTGATATTAATACATATTAATGATCATAGTGTAAAATAATACACTATATGAATTTAGAGGAATTTTGGAACAAGTTTGAAAATTTTGTGTTATAATAGTGAGCTATGTGATGAAAATAAGGAATTTTAATTCCTTTTTAATCAAGAATAATAATTTATTATATGTTAAAAATTATATTAGACATAATTGAATTTTGAGAATTATTAAACATAGAATATTATGTTTAAGGCGAAGCGTTATATTAAATAACGTTAAAAGCATAAAATAATGCTTAAAGTATTAAAGATTAATATTGAAGAAAATATTAATCAAGTTTATCGATTTGCGTGAAAATCGGGATTAAATCTTTATGAAAAGAAATCGATTGAAAATCGATTTATATTGATTTATTCATTAAAATATGTTTTATTGAAGATTTATAATAAAAAGTCAAAATGGTTGACTTTCGAAATTAACGTCTGAAATCGTTAGATTAAATATGCTAATCGTGAAAAGCGTATTACTTTTATCGAATATCTCAATTGTGAGAAAAGATTTCATAATTGAAATCATTTTATTGAATAACGTTATTATCGTTAATTATTTAACTAAAGGTTAAAATGAGGCGTAGATCATATTCGTCTCTCGAAATACGAAATTATTTTTATTGAAATCTGGCGTTGAAGCGGCGTATTAAAGTTTATTAAAACTTGAATTATTATATTATTTATCAAAGTTGAATGAACTTTGAAAATCTCAAAAGCGTGCCAGCGTGCTAAGCGTAAATTTTTGCGTAAGGTGGGACGTGAAAGCTCACGCCTTAACCGGAGGAGAACACGCGATCGAAATTGAAGTTCAAAGTAAAGGTGGGCTTTACTATACTCAAATTGGTAGAATTTACCAAATGATTTATTTATGATGCTTTATTGCAAACAAATATTTATGAAGCGATTTATTTAATTACACCCCAAAATGTTTATGTTTTATGTATGTATCGATTCATGATTGTTGATGCATAATGTTGGGTAGCTCACTTTATGACATGCTTGAATTCGTATTCTTGGAAGTACCCCAAGGATGATGGAGAATTAGTATCTGTCTTGAGATGGCACTGGATTTTGTGCCTTGATTATTTTGTATTTGTGTCTTTGAAAGGGTGCTCGGCGGTCGCGGCGTCGTGAGAGGAGGCCTCACTCTCAGTATGAGGTGTTGTGGAATGAATTATTGTGATGAATATGGATCATACATACAAGGAAAATGTCTGGCCAGACGAATCTTTATGGAAAATGAAAGAAAATATTTAGTAAGCACGAGTATTTCAAATTAAAACCTCGTGTATTCTTGTGATGGGCGAGTAATTCAAATGTGATAAATTATTTTGGCATGAGCCCTTGAGTGCAATCTTGTACTCGACCTGCATGTTGTTTTTAAATGTGCGGGTTGAGCGGATGATGGATGGAGATGTGGGGGCGGTGGAACCCATTTTGAATACAATATATTTAGAAACCTTGAATACACATCGTCATATGTGTATTCACACGTTTTCATTGCAATTGAATTAATTTATCTTATGATGTTGATTAGTTGAATACTTCCGAACATATGAGTCTTGTATATATATTGGATAAAGTTTCCTTAATTATTATTCCAAGTATTAGCCACTCATCTAATAGATCATATGGTTCAGATTTTTCGGACTTTTTAAGCTTAATTTCGCTAATTTTCGCTTCATTAAGGGTAGATTAGTAATTTGATTTGTTATGTGATTGCGAAAACAAACAATGCATTTAGTTGAGCAGGATAATGCATTGAAATGAACAAAAATGCATGCGATTGAAGAGAATAATGCATGTGATTAGAGTTCGCGCCAGCGTCTTGTGGCCAGCACCAACGTGTTCGTTCGCGTGAAAACACACTCCATTTCGCTTGCTCCCACCCGCGCGGTTGGGCGCGATGCATTTTATGTTCAAGTAAATGCAATGTTATGTTATTTCATATGCATTTTTTGTTTTGTTGTGGCTCTTCCAACCCAGCGTCTCTACCCAATGGCGTGCAGCGCCCTTACCTGTCGGGCCCCGGCCGCCATTTTCTCGCCCAGCGCGGTTGGCGCGATGCGGTTGTGTTCATTTAAATGCATTGTCATGTTATTACGTATGCATTATCGTGTTTTGTTGTGCATCGACCCAAACTCGGCTCCATGAGACCGGCACGCTCGTGGACTCTCCTACCCGGCGCAGGGACGGGCACCCGGCGCCCGTTGGTGCGTCCTATTTTGCCCTGGCGAAAAATGGGTTGCCACGTGTCAAAATTTGGTGCGTCACGTGTTGAAATGTGTGGTCTAGATTGAGTACTACATCTTGTCGGGGACCGGGTACTACGGGAACTGACCTATATATATATATATATATATATATATATATATATATATATATATTTAATCGAATCGAATATTTATGAATATCGAATCGAATATCATGACTTTGAATTCGTATTTGTTAACTAATTGAATCAAAAAAATATTTGTATTTGTATTCGAATCACAAAATTTCAAATTCGAATATCGAATAATCGAATCGAACACTGAACGGAACTAAAATTATTTGATTCGTATACATTCCTATCTTAGACCAGTTTTCACCTAAATTTTATTATATATATTATTCTAGATTGACAGGAATTAACCTCTCGAATAACATGACATATAAGTTGCATCAGCAACATAATTATATGCAAGATTAGGCTTTCGAAAAGTTGTGACTGAATCTAGAGTTCACATTAGCAAATTAATCATAAGATTCCCATCACATTTGTAAGATAATGATCAATTAGTTTACAATTTAGATTCTTTGGGGACATGCAAACAGTAAAAATTGTCATTGTTAATAGTGAGTTTAGAATTCAAATTTCACCGTTCTCTTTCCTTTAGTCCAAAACAAATAGTTTATAATTTGTTCCATGATAAATCTAGTTAAGTGAGTGTGCGAGATTTATGAAAAGCAATAAAGAACACCAAGGCTTTTCGTGGTTCGATCGTTAATGAGATCTCGTCCGCGGAGAGTGTTTATCAATACTTTCACTATAATGCGGTGTGGTTACAAGCTCTTAGTATTCGATAAGTTGCCAACCCTTCTAATGTCGGTTTTCCTTCTATTTATCTGACTCAAGTGCTGCTGAAGGCGCGCCTACCTCTCCATTGGTGGTGGCGTGACTCTTCCTCTGGCATGCCTCCATTGGCGGGCGGGGACCTTCGCCTTATATGCGCCACGTGGAGGTGGCGCGACCTTAGTTACGGGCGTCTTCTCCATTGGCGAAGGTGGCGCCTCACTTTGGCTCTGGGGCTGTCTTCCGTTGGCGGGGTGGCGGTTACGGAGGCTAGGGTTTTGGCGATTAGGGCTCGCCTTGGGCTCAACCGCGTGGGCCGCTACCAGCGTTAGGCCCGGCTCGTTTGGGCTGTTAGTGGGCCTAGTCGGTTGGGCCATATCCATCATAGCCCACGAATAGCCGGGGACAGCGATGCCGAGGTGGAGTGAAAGCGCTTCGCCGAGAGGAGGTGTGGCTGGGGTGAAGTTGTTTGTTGAAGTTGTTGTCTTTTTAATGTGAGGGTTTATTTAGCGATGTGGTGCGAGGCGGGTTGGGTGGTGCATTGTTCGTCGCTGGAAAAGATGTGGCACGAAGGAAGTGAAGTCCGACACGGATATCGCGCCTCTGCGTTGGTTACGCCGAGGTGCGATCTGAAAGTGTTACTCTGTGGTGGGTGCCGATGTCGGCACGAGACCGCCCACGGGGATGTCGGGGTGCGCCCGGGCGCGCGAATCTGGGGCTGGTTGGCGGGGTCCGATCGGATAGGGCCGTTGAGGGTCGATGTGGATCTCCTTGGTATTTGTGGGAAGGGCGGGGTGCGACACAGGCGCCATCTCGGAGGGCGGGGTCCGTATGATGATTGCTAGGTCGGTGGCGGTCCGTCTTATCTGGCGTCGTCATACGCGCCGGCGGTAGTTGGGCACTCGAACAGCGTCTTGTGCGTGTAACCCACGTCAATCACGTGTGGGCGTGTCGAATTTGAAGCGGCAATTTGCGGGCGCCCTAGTCTTATAAATAGGCGCAAAAAGGCAGCTGTTCACTTTCCTCTTGACGCTTAAAAATTACGAGAGAAAATTTAGAAATTCTACGAGTTGATCGATCTTATTTGAAGGAGCCGTATACTACTTTGAAAAGTAAGTATGTTTTCTTCATCTTCTACCGCTCTGAAAGTTCCTTTCGCCTCGGGTTACGGCCATGAGTTCCCGTAAGAGATTATATGTGCTACAATGGTTTGGGTAGGTCCATGGGTGAGCTCTAGGGTTCCGCGGTATCCTCGGTATGGGATGGGTTGAGGGTGGGCGTGGCGGTCGGGTTTGACCTTGGAGGAACTTTTGAAGTTGTGAGGAATCTGGGATCCGGAGGAGGCGTGGTGGTGTCTGCCGCATCCGGATGATAGGCGATGGCCCTCGGGAGGGTTTATTCGGTTTATGTAGATAGTTTGAGGCGGTCTTAGGTACCCTCTGTCTCCGTTTATCTTAGCCTTGAGTATTTCGGATCCTATTTGTCGATTGACCTCGAATTCCATTAGGTCGTTGGTGGGGTGGGGCTCTCTTGTTATGGCATTCTTGAGGAGTTGTCCTTGAGGTCTTGATCTGCTTTTTAGCGTGAAGACCATAGGAGGGTGTACTATTTGTCACCCGGCTGAAATTTAAGGTAGCCGTCCACTCAAGGTGTCCCGTTGGCGAATAGGTATTTCTTTCTGCGGGTGAGGCGGTAGGGTATGAGTGGGGTATCGGCACGATGGCGGACCGAAAATCAAGCCCTTGGGCCGTATGGAGGAGGTCTTTGTGCAGCCTTGGTGAGATCTTATCCATAAGTTACAGGGCGACTGAAGAAGGCGGGTGAGTGTTTCTGGTCGGAGCGTCGGGACCAAAGTGCAGGCGGGGTGAGGCATCCCATCTTCTTAGTCCTTATCGTTCGATTTTGTTGTGCTAATGTCTTTCTCTTGTGATGCGGTGAAGTTGAGGGAAGGCGGGCTCACAATCGCCGGCGAGGCCGCGAAAAAAAGCGGCGGTGGACCTACTAGGGGCCGAAGAAGGTCGATAGCATGGGCGGTGATGAGTGGGCCTCGAGCGGGGTCCAGCCGGCATCAGTCTCGGCCTCGGGGCGCCTTGAGTCTGGAGTGCCGCCCCAAGTTTGTAGCATCCTCACACGAGGTACATAGGTTCCTTCGTGTTTAGATTTGTTTGCTTTGCGATCTGTTATTGACTTGTGCTTCTCTTTTCGGGGTGGGAGCTCGATGATGGGGGCCTGCGGCCTAGCTTCTTTGGGGGCTGCAGTCGCCGCCGGGCTTGCCGTGAGCTCGGCCCGTGCGAGGCAGCTGGGCAGGAGCTTGCCAGCTGTGGCGAGGCGAGACCGCCGCGTCAGCTGCGAGGCGGGAACACGAGGCCGCCCGGGCCGAGGCCGGGAGGGGGCTGCTGTGAGCCGCCACGAAGAAGAGCCTTGGGCTGGAGGCCGCTTGGGGAGGTCGAAGAGCTTAGGAGGAGCTGGCGGGCGAAGAAGGACCTCGCGGACGAGGAGGTCTGGTGGCCGACCGGGGACCCTGTTGAGGGCCTTTGCAGCAAGCTCATCGAGTCGGAGAGCTTCTCGGCTTTTATTGCCGATCTCGCCGCCGTCTTTGAAGCGAAGGTGGTGTCGGATCACACAGGGAAGGCTGGCGGCCGCCATGCGACTTTGATAAGGTCGAGCATGGGTGGACCGAGTCGACCAAGAGGTGGACAAAGCTTACGCCGGGTGATCTCTGGTGACTCGCTTCCAGTCTTTGGAGGCTCGGCATCGGCTCTACCCTCACGGCTGCGAGGTCGTCGCCCGGTCTGAGGAGGGCGAAGATCATGACCGGGAGCTCGCTGGCGAGGCGGGCGGGGGAGGAGGAGGAGGCGGAGGCGGGAGGAGGCGGGGTTGGAGCTCCATTTGGAGGTGGCCAGCAGCGAGGAGCATCGAGGTCGTCGAGACCGGCCATAGGCTGAGGTCGATGGACTGATGTAATAGCTTGAGCTGCGGGGTCGATAGGACCACAGGTCCTATAATAATTCCTCTTTTTGAGTAATAAGCATGACATTTTTTTTAAAATTTGTGTTGTCTTGTTTATTCTGATACTCCACACTGAATGGCTCGGACTTGATCATGAATTGTTGACCAAGTTAAAAGAGGTCAGGCGCCTTGGTGAGAAGGACGAAGAGGTGCTTTTTGGAGGAGCGGTGCGGTGACCCAGTTTTGGCCACTATGGAAGTCGGCTCGGCCGTCTGCTGACACGAAGAGGAAGTTGGGCGAGGCTGATCGGGAAGTGGCCGCCTCTGGTGAAAGAGGCCACGAAGTTGAGGTCACGCGGGGCGGAGTCAGGCGGACTTATCTGCCGGCGCTATCGAGGCGTTTGATGCGGTGTGAGGCGACTTGAATTGGCTGGAGAGGCTAGCTCGGGTGTCGGAGGAGCATGCAGGTCTGAGAGGCGATCCATGGTGGTGGGACTACCATATCCAAGGCGACGACCGAGTTGAGCTTCTTGGCGGAGGGCATGGTCTTGAGGATGAGGAGGGCCCAGCAGCAAGAAGTTCAAAGCTGCGTCGACTCCGTCGTGAAGTATATGGAGATGTATGACATCGTCATAAGCGGCGCATGCCCGGCCCGGCGGCGAGGCCACGGCGGGCTCCGTGACCCGATCATAAAGAACCCGAGGAGGAGGCTACTCGATCATGCGAAGTGCTCCGGTTGATGGGTCGGTGAGGCGGATCGTTCGAGGCGATCCTCGGGAGGCGGACGGCGACCGAGAACCTCAGTCGGCGAGGAAGAAGCGGCGGGTGAGGCGGTCGTACTCCGGCCGGTGTCGGTCGGGGGTCGGGGTGTGACCTCGGGTGCATCCCACTCCCGGAATGCCCGTCTTGGCGCTGCGCCACTTGAAGTGTCGGGAGGCGGGTGAAGATGACCACAGGTCGGCGCTTACATTGGGCTGCCTCAGAGCCCAGCGGCGCTTCGGGAGGCGAGCCGTGGTGATTCCGGCCTTATCGGTGGGTTGAAGGCACCGAGTTCGTTCGAGCATACACCGTCGGCTGGAGATTTTGTAGAAAATTGGTGCAGCTTGACGAGGTCTGGCGGCGGGCCGGAAGCCGAATGAGGCTATGTATAGTGTAGAACTTTGTATGTAGATATAAATGTATTTAGACTCGTTTGAAGTGTATATTTTCCTTGTGAGGTATAAACATAGCTTAGGACTTCGTTTTGGTCGTAAATGCATTTACATTGTATCTGAAGTGTGTATTTTCCCAAATAAAGGGGTATAAGCGAGCTCGGAAGCCGGTTGATTTGTATATGGCTTGGTACTTGGTTTATAGTCGTTAATGCATTCAAACTTTGTCCGGGGTGCATATCTTCCCAAATAAAGGGGTATGAGATGGCGAGATCGGTGCGGATGTCGCGTGCATGTAGGCGTCCAACTTAATGGGTGTCTGTATGCTTCGCATGTAGGCGTCCAACTTAATGGGTAATCTGTATGCTGCGTGTAGGCGTCAACTTAATGGGTGTCATGCGCTTTGCATGTAGGCGTCCAACTTAATGGGTGTCTGTATCGTACCCTACTTGGTGGGATTTTCATCTTCGTGAGGCGTCCCTTGTGAAGGTTTAAATGTGGTGTATCAAGCGGATGTTCACATATGTATGAGGCAGTGAAATATTCATTAGAAAAGCGGTGTTTTATTGAACATGTGATCAACATCGTACTTTGGCAAAACAATTAAGGAACTAACATGATGCCGACCTTAAATCGAAGCTATGTAAAATACCTCCTTAAATGCGTAATGTGCGAGTTAGGAGATAAGTGCACCGGACAAGTGAGCCGACTTGTAAGCCCGCTGCGAGGTCCTCGTGAGCGGTATGGGCCTTCCGTGTTGGATCGACATTGTTAAGACACTCGGCTCTCTTGGCTTCATTATTTCGTAGGGCGAGGTCGCCCACATGGGCGCGGAGGCTTTGACCCTTTGTTGTGGTGCCGTGCGACTGGGCCTTATGCTTGGCCGTTTATGAAGCGAGCTCACGCTTCTCCTCGAGGCGTCGAGGTTGGCCATGCAGTCTTCCTCGTTCGGCTGGTCGAAGTGAAGAGTGCAGCGGGCTTGGCGCGCCGATCTCGGCGGTATGGCGGCCTCGGTACCGTGAACCGGGCTAAAGGGGTCTCCCGTCGTGCGCCGTCCGGGTGTGGTCTGTGGGACGAGAGGACTTGAGGAGATTTTCAGCCCGATCGCCTTTAGCTCGGTCCGGCCTCTTCTTCAATCCTTATGCGATCGTGCGGTTCGTCACCTCGGTCGACCATTCGCTTGCGGTGTGCGACGAGGTGAAGCGTTGATCGATCTGAAGCTCTTCGCACCACTCCTTGAAGTTTTGTCGACGAATTGTGTGCCGTTGTCGAGACCGGGATGTGCGGTATGCGGCGGCGGACTATATTTTTCCACGAAGGTCAGAATCCTTACGCTCGTGAGGCTCGAAAGTGGCTCGGCCGACCCGTTTGTGAAGTAGTCTATGGCTACGACTAAGTATCGAAGCGACACGGTGCTCGGTCGAGCGGACCAGCGATGTCGATCCCCGCGCATGAAGGCCATGGACTGCGGTGCTCAAATCGATCGAGGCGGCTTTTGGCCGTGGAGTGAATTGACACTTTGGGCACTTCTTGGCGAGCTCGGCGAATCTTGCGGTGGGCGGTAATATCCCGACCTCGGCGTCTTCTTTGAGAGAGCTCGCGACCCGATGTGGCTTCCACAAGACCCTCGGTGAATTCGTTGAGCACGTGGTCGACTTCTTACGCCCGAGGCACCTCGGGAGGGTTGAAGGTAAGACTTCCGGTGAGGCGCCCTCGTGCATGAGATACTTACGGGATTTCGCCATCATCTTTTGGCCGAGCGGTCTTGAGGTAGTCGCCGTGTTCGGGTAGGCCTTGGGGAGACATCGATTCGGCTCTATCTCGGTGATGATGCCGGCGTGGGACTCGCGATGTACGGAATGAACCTTCTCCTTTGGTGGACTTGTTGATGATGACTAACTTCTTCGAGGATGTCGGCTCATTATTTTCCTCGGGGATTCGGTGGATCTTGAAGTACACGAGCAGTCGGCATCTCCTTTGCCTTCTCGGTATTGTTTCATTCGGTCCTCCTTGGCCTCGTGCTTGCCTAACACCGGTTCACCACGACACAGGAATCGTGAAGATTTGGATCTTGTTCACCCTCGGCTCCGTGGCGGGCGGTCAGGAGATTAGGGCCTCGTACTCCACCTCGTTGTTGGTGGTGGGAAGGTAAGCCGGGCGTGGGTGACTTCTGCTTATCACGGGCCGAGGAGGAGGATGCCGCCCATTGCCCGTTTGCACGAGGCTCCGTCCACGTACATCTGCCGGCAACCATCGGTGGTGCTAGGGCGGCTTCCTCCGCCGTGGGGCGGGGCTGGAGTTACCTCATTGGCGAGCCTACCTCGGTGGTGGCTTCAACCGGGAAGTCGGCGAGCTTGCCCTTTATGGCGGCTGGGTGAGTACGAGATGTCGTGCTCGCCGAGCTCAGTGCCCACTTAGCTATCGTCCGGATGACTCGGGTTTTAACAAGACTTGTCTCAAGGGTAAGTCGATTAGCACACAGACGGAGTGAGCTTGGAAGTAGGGTCGGGCGTCGCTTGGCGTTCACGGGGCAGTGCTACTTTTCGAGGCGGTGTACCTTGTCTCCGGTCCTTTGAGCTCGGTGATAAAATAGATGGGAGTTATCGTCCCACCTCATCTCGTACCGATACATGGCTGATGGCCTCGTCCGGCGGCGAGATATAGAGAGGATTCACCTTGCTTGGGCGGACAAGGTCGGCGGTCGGCAAGTACTCCTTCCGGTGTGTGCGGCGGCTGGTGTTCTTCCGCCAGGAAGTCGGGAGCTCTCCTCGGGATCTTGAAGAATGGGGCTGCTTCCGGCTCGAGGCAATCACCGAGGCGGCTAGGCACCGGTGAGTTTGTGGATCTCACGGATGGTCCTTGCACTGCATGTCGACACCGCCTTCACCTTGGTGGGATTGTCCTTGAGCCCTCACGAAAACCAGATCATCGAGAACTTGCGGTCTTCACCATAAATGTACATTTACGGGGTTGAGTTTGAGGTTGGCCGACACGAGGAGTTGGAGGATGGTCGAGGTCATCGGCGCACTCTCCGTTTTCGACTTTGACTACGATGTCGTCGGCGTGAACCTCGGCGATCTCCCGATGTGGTCTTTGAATGTTGCGTCCACCATCCTACGGTAAGTAGCCCGGCGTTCTTGAGGCGAAAGGCATCTTCGATGCGTAAAGGCGCGAAGTCGATGATGAATGCGGTCTTTGGTCGTCCTCCGGGCTCATCGAGTTTGGTGGTACCTTTGTATAGATCCGAGTTTGAACATCTCGTGGCCCCCAATGCCTCCGCTTCTTGTCGATATCGGGAGAGGGTAGTAATCTTTTAGGCGGTCTTGTTGAGGTCGGTATAATCGGCCTTACGCGCCGCCCCTCCTCACAGCTTTCGGACCACGGTTGGATTAGCCATCCGGTCGGGTGTTGACCTCGAACAAGATCTTGGCCTTGAAGTTGAGTCACCTCGTCCCCTTATGACTGGCTGCGCTCGCGCGAATATCCTTTTCTCTGTCGGATGGCTTGGTAGCGGGTCGATGTTGAGCGATGAGTTATAAGCTCGGGCGACACTCGGTCATATCGGCGGGGACCGAGCAAACACGTCCTATATTCTCTCGAAGTTGTATGACATGCCGCCGACGTCGGTGGGCCACAGGTGCCGACTGGATGACCTCGAGGATCGTCGTCGTATAGTTGGAGGCCCCGGTCGGTCGTCCGGGGTGTCGGTCTCAGGGCTCGGTAATTGCTATGCACAGGGGCGAGGCCGCATCTTGGGTTGAGAGTCGTAGGCATTCTTTTCTTTGCCGTTTGGTCCCCGGATGCTAAGCACTCCACGGGGTGGGAATCTTGACGGTGGTGGTAGGCCGAGCAGGCGGCCTTGGTGGCGTCTGCCGATCTCTCCCGGGATGATGTTATGCGGAGAGGAGCTCGAACCGGGAAGAATCGGATGGCCTTGGTGATCGACACAGGAGCTCGACCTACCGTGGCCGGAAGGGTAATGACCCCTGCAGGCTGGGCTGCCTCTTGGTGAAGCTCCATGGCCCGGGAGGCGCGGGAAGTACTGAATACCTCCGACCTCAAGCTTATCGAGACAGCTACGGAAGATGATCTTGACGGAGGCTCCGATGTCGATATAGACCGGTGGGCGTTTTGTTGCCCACCACGGCTGTATGGTGATGGCGTCTGAGTGCGGCATGATCTTGGGCACGGGTCCTCCTTGGAGAACGTTATGTTCTCACCATCCGAGTCGCTTGTTCTTGGCTCTTGAGGGCCGGCCTCGGGCATCGTTCTTGAGGGCGACCTCGTCGTCCGAGGGCGATCCGGTAACAACATAGACCTGCTCCATAGCGTTGGGACCTTCGTCCTCGTCGTCTTGGGTTGGGTCGTCGGTTGGGGTCGGCCCTTGATTGTTCCGCCTCCATTCTTCTGCTGCTTCTGTTTCTAGGACCGGCTCGCCGAGGTATTTCTTGAGGCTCCACCTTTAACGAGCTCGTCGATCTGCGAGCCCAAGTTTACGCAATCCTCGGTATCATGACCATACCCTTGGTGATAGTCACAATACTCGTCGTGGACCTCTTGGATCCTCGCTTTCATAGGGGCGGGCTTTGGGAAGAGCTCGTGGAGCTCGAATATTTCCGCCCTTGATTTGAGCAGGGGAGGCTGCCGCCGGGGTTGGGCGAGGTCGAGCTGAACTCAGTGGTCCTCTTTTGATTACATCGAAGGCGCTTGCGATCGGCGCCTCGACTCCGATCATCCGGCTTTTTTCTCGGACTTACTCGTCCCAGTTTCGCTTCTTCGATCCGACTCTCCTCCTTGACGAAGTTTTCCACGAGTTCAAAGCTTACTCGCCGTCTTTGGTTTCTCACTGGTGATTTCTTTGTTCGTGCGCGGGTCGGATCCGTTTTGAGCAGCGTTGATGATGTAGAGTCGTTCTTTGTCGTCGATTTTGGCGACTCTTTGATGAACCTCGAGGCAGTTTGACATCGTCTCGTCCGCCCTGGCGGATTGTGGCAGTCGGAGGAAGGGCTGGGCGGCATCTTCGATAAGCGCCATTTGAGCGATCCATGAGGTCACAGGCGGTGTATCTTTGTTACGGCGGGCGGGTGAACCCGGCGCCGTGCGTTGGAGATCGACACCTCGGGAAGATTTTGCACATGTGAAAATCTTCCATTCCTTGATCGCCATGTTGGTAGTGTGGCGAAAAGGAAGTCGGAGGGGTCTCCGAGGCCATCGTGAGCCGCTATATTGGGTGCCGTGTATCGCGGGGGCGGGCGTGTCTAGAATCTCCACGGAGAAAGGGAGATGATTCTCCGTCGGTCGAATCCGGAGATCGTTGCCATCTCTTTACGGAGGGTGGGGATCGATAGCGGCGCCTATCGTCCTCAGGAGTTCGACTCGCCTTTCTTCCCTCTGTTTGCTCGGCTCTACAGTCGGCATGGCGAGGTGGAGGCGGCTCCGCGAATGGCGAGGCGGGCGGTGGTGGCGGCTCGCCCGCGGTGGCGGCTCCGCGAATGAGGCGGCGGCTCGGCGCGGTGGCGGCTCCGCGCGTCGGGCGTGATCGCGTTCTCGGCTATCACGCCGGGTGGTGGCTGTTTCGGATGGGGGGCGGCCTCGGGCGGCCGTGGTGTTGATCAAGGGAGCCTCGAGGACCCGCTCCTTTGTCCTCTGGTTGAGAAGCTTTGGAATTGGCGAATTGGCGTGGAGGAACTCGGTCGCGGCTCGGCCGAGGACCTCGTGGGACGAATGAATTTGTTTGCTCGTCCTCGTTGAGGTCGACATCTTCCCTACGTTGGGGAGGCGGTCACGAGGTGTGTGGAGACATTTTCCATGTTGCCCTCGTGAGTGTGGCTTCGTGGCGTCTGCGATCTCCTTCCCGCGACGACGGTGACCACCGGTCGTCCTCGGCACGGTTGTTGCCGGCGTGGGCGGCGGTTGTGCGTGTTCTTGCCATTTAGTTGTAGAGGAAGCGAAGCTTTCTTGTTGAATCTTCCCAGACGGCGCCGATGATAAATCTAGTTAAGTTGTGCGAGATTTATGAAAAGCAATAAAGAACACCAAGGCTTTTCGTGGTTCGATCGTTAATGAGATCTCGTCCGAGGAGTGTTTCCTCAATACTTTCACTATAATGCGGTGTGGTTACAAGCTCTTAGTATTCGATAAGTTGCCGACCCTTCTAATGTCGGTTTTCTTCTATTTATCTGACTCAGTGCACAGAATGAAGCGTAACCTCTCCATTGGTGGTGGCGTGACTCTTCTCTGGCATGCCCTCCATTGGCGGGCGGGGACCTTTCGCCTTATATGCGCCACGTGGAGGTGGCGCGACCTGGTTCTGGGCGTCTTCTCCATTGGTGAAGGTGGCGCCTCACTTTGGCTCTGGGGCTGTCTTCCGTTGGTAGGGTGGCGGTTACGGAGGCTGGGTTTTGGCGATTAGGGCTCGCCTTGGGCTCAACCGCGTGGGCCCGCTACCAACGTTAGGCCCAGCTCGTTTGGGCACATTAGTGGACCTAGTCGGTTGGGCCATATCCCATCATTCCACAACTATAGCACATTAAACTGGAGATATATTTTAGGTTTTTCTTTCTTTCACAACCACTTTTTCCTCTCTTTTTTGGAATGAAAACTCGCCACTACTCCTTAAAATTGTGTACTTATATAATGAATTTAGACCAATTTCAATAACCAACTAACAGATTCAAGTTGATATATAAATCTGGAATCTTTAATTAGTTTGAGCGAATACAACAAATATGTATACATATATAGTTGGTTATAGAGAGAACTACCTCCTAAATAAGAACTAAGAACAAATAACCATCATTAGATTGAATAAGATCGGATGACTCATAATTATTTAATGATAAAAATAGTCAAATCCCTAAATTTTTGCAATTTGGATCTTTCACATTCTATTATTCGTTGTTCGTATAATTCATGTTATTGTTGTTCATATAATCATAGTTCTTATGCATGTGCATGTAATCGCGGTGATGTGTATATGAGAATAATTACCGTAAATGATATATTAAATCTCTTAATTATAGGGTTAAACGGTTATCATAAAAATCTAAGGATAATACATGATTTATAATCAATCTTGACCGGTAGATTATCAGAAATGGATGAACCACATTAGTTTTTAGTTCTCAAAATAATTGGAGTTCTCATTTGATCCACTCCTACACACACAAATATATATATATATATATATATATATTGTGGTTCAAATAAGAATCATTTTTATTTTTCTAGATTCATGAACTTTCCTCGTGGATTCATCAATTATCACATCGAATTCATTATTTTTTGTTTCTCACGTTCTCACGATAAAAATGATTCTCACGTTAACCCTTCTATATATGTATGTATATATATATAGAGTGAGGTTCAAATAAGAACCAATTTTAACGTGAGAACTAAGAACTACGAAAAACAAAATGAATATGCTATGAAAGTTAATGAATACGCTGTGAAAGTTAACGAATACGCTGATTCGGAATTTTCACCAGGGTTCGAATCCCATGAGAGCCGAAAATTCTATTTTTTTTTATTCATTAACTTTCGCAGCGTATTCATTTACTTTCATAGCATATTCATTTCTCATGTTCTCACAATAAAAATGGTTCTCACGTTAACCCTTTGTAACAGCCCCTAAATCCTAAGTACGATTTAGCAGGGCTAATACTTGGAATAATAATTAAGGAAACTTTATCCATATATATCTGAAGACTCATATGTTCAAAAGTATTCAACTAATCAACATCATAAGATAAATTAATTCAATTGCAGCGAACGTGTGAATACACATATGACGATGTGTATTCAAGGTTTCTAAATATATTGTATTCAAAATGGGTTCATTGCTCAAACACGTCTCCGTCCATCATCCGCTCAACCCGCACATTTAAAACAAACATGCGTGGTGAGTACAAGATTGTATTCGATGGCTCATGCAAAATAATTTATCACATTTGAATTACTCGCCCGTCACGGTAAAACACGAGGTTTTAATTCAAAATACTCGTGCTTACTAAATATTTTCTTTCATTTTCCATAAAGATTAAATGCTGTGAGACATTTTCTTATATGTATGATCCATATCCACCACAACAATTCCTGCTTTTGGAGAGGCCTCCTCTCACAGACGCCGTGACCGCCGAGCACCCTTTCAAAGGTCACAAAATAATCGGTGCACAAAATCCGGGCCATCTCAAAGACAGGATACTGAATTCTCCATCATCCTTGGGAGTACTTCCAAGAATCGAATTCAAGCATGTCGTAAAGTGGGAGCTACCCAACATTATGCATCAACAATCATGAATTGGATACATACATAAAACATAAACATTTTAGGCGGTAATTAAATAAATCGGTTCATAAATATTTGCTTGCAATAAAGCATCATAAATAAATCATTTGGTAAATTCTACGGTTTGAGTATAGTAAAGCTCACCTTTACTTTTGAACTCCGATTTTCGATACACGTGCTTTCCTCCGGTTGCGTGTGAGCCTTCACGATCTACCTTTACATAAAAATTTATGTTTAGCACGTTGGCACGCCGAGATTTTCAAAGTTCATTCAACTTTGATAAATAATATAATAATTCGAAGTCTTAATAAACTTTAATACGTCGTTTCAACGCGTATTTCAAATAAAAGTAATTCTCGTATTTCGAGAGAGACGTAATATGATCTACAGTCTCATTTTAACCTTTTAGGTTAAATAATTAACGTATAATAACGTTATTGATAAAATGATTTCAATTATGAAATCTTTTCTCACAATTGAGATATTCGGATAAAAATGTCGTTTTCACGTATTAGCGTATTTAATAACGATTTAAAGACGTTAATTTGAAAGTCAACCCTTTTGACTTTTCTTTATAAATTCTTAATAAAATACATTTTAATGTATAAATCAATATAAATCGATTTTCAATCGATTTCTTTTCAATACTCGATTTTTCACGCAAATCGATAAACTTGATTAATACTTTCTTTCAATATTAATCTTTTAATACTTTAAGCATTATTTATGCTTTTAACGTTATTTAATATAACGTTTCATCGTAAACATAATATTCTATGTTTAATAATTCTAAAAAATTCAATTATGTCTAATATAATTTTTAGCCATATAATAAATTATTATACTTGATTAAAAGGAATTAAAATTCCTTAATTCCAATATATAGCTCACGGCTATATCAAAATTTTCAAACTTGTTCCAAAATCCTTTAAATTCATATAGTGTATTATTCTACACTATGATCATTAATATGTATTAATAACACTATAGAAAATTTGGAACTCACCTATATCACTATATAGGTCACGGTTATATATAAAAAAAATAATACCGAAATTTTTCCAAAAATTTCAATAATTATACACAAGCCTCAAATATTAACATATAATATAATTATAACCTATGGTTTAATAAAATCAAACCATACACCAAGAAATAACCAAATGTAGCTCACGGCTATTATAGGTATATATATACCAAATAATTTTTATAAAATCTAATAAAATTACACTATGCTTATATGCTATCATATAGCACTAATACATCATAATATCATATAATAACACAATACAAACCATTAAACCTATGCCTCTAGCTCTCGGCCACTTTGAAATAATTTAGCTATATAGGTCCAAAATTTCTACAACACCAAATCAATACCCTAGATCAATAATATGCTATAATATCATGCATATAAAAATTATACAACAAGGTTCAATGCCCTAACATTTTCGTGGGTTTGGTACCTTCCAACAAATGGATTCCAAAATTCTCAAATTAATACCATGCACTCCTACAACACTATAGATCAACAATCCAACATTAAAAACGCGTCTAGCAAAATTTGAACATCATCAAAATAATTTAAATAAATAGCTAAGCTTAGGAAATAATTTATCTATGCACATATTAACATATGTAACATAATTTCTAAACTTATAACATGCTAGCACGATTTATTGCATAATTAATACATCTAAAATAATAATTTAAATAGTAGGATTATTGAAAAGTTAGGTTTTATCGAAGCTTGTTCGATATCTAACCTCGTTATCGGTCGATCGGTTGTAGGATAAATAGAGCTCAAGCTATTTGAGGAAGGAAAGAAGAAAATGTCTTGGTTTTCTCAAGAAGTGCTCACGGTAGAGGCTTTGTGAAGAGGAAAATGAAAGTTTTGTGGTTTCAAGACTTAACACCTATGTATATATCAAAAGAATTATTTTACACACTACAACTCTCTCTCGGTTATTTCACAAAGGAGCAAGACAAAATGTATTATGAGTCACCAAGGTATACATCATCAATTTAAATATCTCTTACACATATTTACTTCATGGGATAAAGTTTTTGAGAGAAACAAAATTGTTTGACCAATTTTTTCTCATTACCGTTGACCACCATGAAGAAGGAAGAAAATCAGATTTTGCATTGTCTATACATGTAGATATATATCCTACACTCTATCCCAAATATATAGATAATCAAGTATAAGGAAAATCAAGCTTTTTGCTTAATCTTGGTCAACAATTACGCACACACACACACACAATGGCCTCCCACTTGATCCTCAATTTAAAATACTTGGTATGTGTGTATCTTGATCCCAATTGAATCAGTTAGTTACGTATCAAGTAAGGATAGCAAAAAAATTTCATTTATGTTAATACATCTTGCAAGTTCACGGCAACTTTGCATAATAAGTGCCAAAATTTGATTTTCATGCTATAAGTAGTTATATATCATAATATATATCCTAGATGATAAATTATATCATAGGAAAAATTATTGGAATCAATCCATAAGTAGAAAACCCTAATTCTCGATTTAGGGTTTTCGAGAATCTTAAATAATCACAAATATAATTTCCAAAATTTTCTAGCATTAATTCAATGCTAAATAATATTCTAATTATATAAAATAATCATAGGAATTTAAATATCATAATTCCTTGATCGTTAGACTTGATTCTCAAGTCATCTTAAAAAGTTAACGTTTGAAACGTCTCAAACGTTTAAATATCGACTCATATCAAAATGGTCGAAATAAAGCTGATTACGGCTCTATTAAATATATTCCAATAATAATGGAATTAAATTCTAAGCTTAAAAACTTAGAAAATATCACGAGCATTTAATCATCGATACGTAATCGACGTAAAAATAATATTGTTGAAATACGTTACATATTCGTATTTCTCAATTCACATTCATTTGTGAATAAAATATAGGAATTTATTATTCCAAAATAATCAAAATCATTATTCGATATATTAATAATCAAATTATCATAACAATACTCTAATTTACGAAATTAATATCGTAATTAGGCGTTTAAATATTCGGGGTATTACATTCCACCCCTTAAAGAAATTTCCTCCGAAATTTACATACATCAAAAGTATGGGCATCTTAGCACCATAACATCTTAAATTTCCACGTGATTTTCTTTTGTCCATGGTTTCTCCATCGACTTTCATCAAAGACCCAATTTAATCCTTAATCATTGAATCATACGATCAAATAGTCGTAGATGTACATCACAACTCATCTTGAGTTAAAGATCACGTCATATAATGAATTACGTGATTTGGGTCATATTCATATTTCTTTAGCTGTGACACGTGGAAAAACATTTTGTACATTCCCCAAATTTTTGGTGGAAGTACTAATCTAGAGGCTACTAGGCCTATTATTTCTAGGATCCTCGTAAGGTCCTATAAACCCGATCTCAACATTCCTTGTACTTTGAACTTCATAATTTCCCTCGATGGAGAAATCTCGAGGAATTTTATTTTCGCATTCAAAATATCTGTTCGGATCTACGCGTACAGTAAGACTTTTTCTGTCTTGAGCTTCTCTCGGTTTTGCCTTATTTGGCAAATATCTTAATCATTTCATTTACGTTGTCGAGACCTTGCTTTCTCTCACCTACTTTATTACAATAAAGTGGTGGTCGATATTCTTTCCATATAATGCCGCGTGTGGCTATGTCAATCGTTGTCGACAGATTATGGTCGTACGTAAACTTAATAAGTGGTAAGACATGTTCCCACTTGCACCTCGATTTAACATTAATGTTCTCATCGTATCTTTAAACATTCATATTATCCTTTTATCATCCATCCGTCCGTGATGGGACATCTACGATAAGGTTCAATATCGTGCATAACCCTCCACTTTTGGTGAGCTACCCAAAATCTGGGGTAAACTTGGAATCTCTATCCAAGTGATAGGTATTGGGACCCTTGTAAAGATATGATTTCATTTATATACGGTCGAGATAAATTATCGGACCTCGAGTCATCCGAATAGGTAGAGATGAGCATATTTGGTGAGTCGATCACTACTACCCATATAGTAGTGTTACATCTTTATGACTTTGGCGAAACTTGTCATAAAATCCATTACTATGTCATTTCATTCTCATTGTATCTCATTAGAGATTATAACCTCTTATGCCTTCACCTCTTATAACCGAGACAATGCTCGACAATGAGGTTATAGCTCATTTCATTCTTTACTATCTAATTTTTTTCTCGTAAATCATAATATACTTTAATGTCTTGGGTGGGCGGTATGAGGAATATCATGAGCTTCATTCATGATTTCATTTCTAAGCTTATCATTGCTTGAAATATATATATAACCTTTCCTTCTTTAAGCCGAAATTCATATATTAAACTTGGCAAAATTTTGCTCGACTCTAAAAGTCCGCAATACCGTCCTTTGATGTTCTTTATGTTCTTTCTCATCCTTCATATGGATAAGAACATCATTCATAAGGATTTAGACAAAATTGTCTAAGTACATATGGAACACTCGATTTTTGAGATTCGTGAATAGGGCTGGTGTACTAGCTTGTCCGATTGGCATGACTATAATCTCATAGCAACCATATCTTATTCGGAACCATTCATCTTCGTATTTTGGATACTATTCTACGAGGATCATATAAAATATATTACATCAAAATGCCTCAGTGAGGACTTTTCATACATTAATTACAAGGGTCGGTCTATCAGCCGACCAATTTCATGGCATCTAGTTCTTTTTACACTCAAAATTTTGACACCATTTTAACACGTTTACTACATACTCCAAACTATGTTTATTTTACATATTCTAACCACACCAATTTCAACATAAACCATCATTTACTTATAAGTCTCATATCATCATGAGATTCTACGTCTCTGAGTGGCCTTCATCGGAATCGTACTCCTCACTTGGAAACTTGCCTTTTTCCTGCGTTCTCGCCTCATACCCCGATGATCTATTCCTTTAGAGAGCGAGGTCAAGTCGCCTCCCGTTTCTTCTTCAAACACTGCAGTGCGTGTTGCTTTTATCGAAAGTATGGTTGGGTTGGTAGAGGCAACTCCCCTAGTCCACGAGGGCGGTATGATCCTATCCTCTTGCCATTCTCATCCCTTTCAGGTATAATCCGCGGCACGGGGCGTGGGGGCGTTTGGGACATCGTGGTACAACCACTCCTTTGTACCATCTTGGGTGACTTGCCGAGGACTAGGACAAGTGCTAGTAGGTGCAGCCCATACGCATAATATGTATGCTTGAGTCGGTCGACAAATCTCGTAGGTGCGCCAAGTCATGGAGTTTTCGCATGCGAAGATATTCTCTTGATACTTCTTTGCAAACTTACGCCATTCCGTTGGCAAGCGGCGAATAAGCCTCGGATACCATCCTCATCCGTAACTCCATAGTTCTGAGCATCCTTCCAACGGTGCGTAAATTCCTCCAAAACCGTCCTAAATTCATGCCAGATTATAGTAAAAGAGCCGATATGCTGTGTGAGTTCTAAGCTTGTAGGCCTTGTGGTTATCTTCTTACCCGTATTATTCCTTTTCACGCCATCAGAAGCAGATATTGCTAGATAAGTCGACTTAAATCAAAGCAATAGAGGGAATTTTAAACAAGAAGGATCTCTTAAAGAATTAAACATTTTAAGACATATATAACTTGTATACAACTCACTATTACGACTTATGACACTTACCTTATTACTCATTTTACGTTTTACACCTTCAGTCGTATATCGCTCTAAATTTATTCGCATAAGCAAATAGTGGTACTAATATCTTGTCGCGTAACACCTCTAACGAAGAGACTAGGCCCAGGTCACTAATCACGTGATCGATGACCATTTCGAAACACATTTCTTGAATTATATCTACGTTCCACATAGATATTATGATCTAACTCATTTGTTAGAACCTTAGGCGATCCTAGGTCTAATTCTAAACTCGAGCAACACCTGCGATGGCCATAATTCTCATATAGGTGAGGAAATTTTTCATTTCTTGATTCGTTTACCCTGAATTGGGTTCTATCATTTCTACGCATACTTGTGCGATGTTAGAAAACGAAGCACCTATATTGAACAGAAAAATTATAGGTATTCTGAGAAATTTTCTCATATATATCAGGCCTTCCTGATTTCTGTTCGTCCTGTATTTGGTGCGAAGTATAGGCTCTGGTCTACGGTGTTCTCGTCTGTTCAAATAAACATCTAATTCATACATCATTGTCCTTTCCCTTAGGACATTATGCTTTCTTGCTATGGCCTTCTGTTACTTCGTTAATCATATCCTTCTCGGTGTCAGTACTATTATGCTTTTATCAATAGCATTTTGTGGTTAGGTTTATATCGACCTATCCTTGATATTAATATCTTGATATCTTAATCTCATCGTAGAGATCGTGATGTATCTGACACTATCATTCATTTCTGATCCAGTATGAATGATTCAATTCCCTTTTTCACTTTATCGATCTTAGGAATATATCTCTCATATATCCTTACTTTAAACTCTTTTCCCGAGAAAGTTCTTGTGCTGGCATTTAGTGCCATCGTTTGTAGTATCCTTCGGGATATACGTCATTTCTTCTTAATCTTTCTTGATTCATTAGGCAATTTCGCATAGAATAAAATCCTTTGTCCGCTAGGGACGTATTATACTTTGCCTTGACATCAAATATCTTTACCATTTCTCGACATTTAATGATTGCTTCATTTCTATGTCGGTATACTTAATATCCCACTTTATTGATCGTCACAAAAGTATGAGGGTAAGATTTACAATTAGATTCACCTTAAGATTCTTCCATGTGAATCTTTTCATTTGTTCTCTCGAAAACATTTCCTTTGCAAAAGTCTAAAGAAGCTATCTTGCTTGTTAATTTCTAAGACACACAAGACAAGTGTTTTGTGTCAATACAATTTAGAGTACTAAGATCCATTTCAAATAATGAATGCTTTCTTACTCGCTTCTTTACTTCAAAGGAATTACTTTACTTATCGAAGTCATAATATCATTGAAACTTATCTCATATTGTGGCTATCTCATAATTGTATAGCTCATAATTTCTTCACTATTTTGGACTTTTGTCCTTTTCTTGAGCATGGTGTCGAAAGTAATAATACTCTCATTATATTTCTGTTCTTACTCTCGTGACTAGAACCGTCATTATCGTCATATAGTTTGGTAAGGTAGTACATTTGTACACCATAACTTAAATTCCAAGCATCTCATTACCATGTCTTCATTGTGGAGATAATTTCTCCATACTTGATTTACATGCTAGGGCTATCCTAGTTGTTCACACATCTCAAGGATTACGATTCCTCAATCTCATTATCATTGGTTTAACCAAGTCTCAATTATTGGAATTGATTATGCTCAACATAATCTCATTGATTGAGGTATAAAGCGAGAGATTAGTTATCCGAGATGCTATCATTTCTTTACATATATATATATCCTTTGAAAAGAATATTGCGATCTCCATTCTTTAAACATGTCCAACCTACTAAGGAGGTTTTAAGTACAATCAACTATCTTAAAGATAAGTTGTAATCTCTCGTTATGTCATAATAAGGGGAAATTATATCTCAAGGATATCATGCACTTCCCTTTACTTCAACTCTTGCATTCTATGCTAAAGAGTATCTCATTCATAACATTTCATTATCATTACAGTCACATGAAGATATAACTTCACTGTTATCAATATCTGGTAAGCCCATCAGGGGTTATTGCATCCATGTGCATCATAGGGAAAATATCTCGTCTCATCGAGATCTTATTTACATCATATCTCCTTGATGTCTGTCACCTTACTAATTCAAAATTTAGGTGACAAGATAAGTCAATCTTTCTCTTACTTATTGGTCTCCAGGATTGAAGAAAATTCGTCATATCGACTTTCAAAAGATATGGGTTCGTAAACCAAAATAACATTCAATTGAATCCATATATTCTTTGAACTGAATAATTTGGGATCTAGGGTCCAAGACCGAATGACGACTCATCGAGATTTCTTTGGTCATATGGGTTGGCGGACCCATCACAAATATTTTCTCATCACATGAGGATTTGGTTTCAAATGACACATTATAAATTCTCGGGTTGAAAATTTTCTTTCAGAAAAAGTGAGAAACTTATATGATTTTTCAATTTGAACTAGGTCATAGAGTTAAACTCAATGACAGAAATTTGGAGAGGGAATAGGATTGAATCCTTATACAGTTCGTAAAAGTCATCAACAAGAGTTCTTATGTACGTCATAGCGCTTCTCGTACTCATCGGGAATACTACTTTCTAGTATCATTCTAAAATTCTACTCACACTGTAAAGTTCTCATTCTACAAAACTATAAACTAACTTCAACTGACTCTCATCAATTCTGGAGAAGGAATCAGGGCTTTGGTTCTTCATAAGAAGTATAATACTCTGTGATAGGAGTATGTCGGCGAAAACCGTTCGAAAATCGGAGCTCTAACGAAGGAGAACGAGCTAAAATAAAAACATTGCGCAAAATAGTTTTGCTGATGCCGAGCTCGGGATACCGAGGTCGTAAGTGATACCGATGTCGAAGTCGTTGCCGAAGTCATTTGCCAATGCCGAGGTCATTGCCGAGGTTATTGACATAATGACGAAGTCATTAAAGCCGACTTCGAAGCCAAAGGCGTACAGGTCGACGTCGAGGTTGATTTCCGAGGTGGAGGTGATCTGACCGAGGTCAAGATAAATTGGCGAGGTGGATGTCACACCCGCCGTTGCCGAGGTCAAAAGCCGAGCTCATACCCATCGGGCTTGCTTCTGCCAAGGTCGCACCTGCCGAGCTCGAAGCCGAGGTGGACTGACAAGGTCGAACAACCGAGGTTGCACTGCCAAGTTTGAACAGCCGAGGTCGGACTGAACTGACCGAAAGCGAAATTGAAAATTATACATGCTGGTGCCGATGCCAAAGTCGAGGTCAAGGTCGACTGAGTATGATCACGAGTTCGTCTTTAACCGACTCTAACGAATTCTTTGATCACATTTTACTCGCTTCCAACGAAGAGTCATAGATGATTTGGAGTTCCGTCGTGCGTGAACTTCAAATAAAAGATCATTCTCGTGTCACTTATCGCATAGTGACATTCATCGTCTTGACATCTTTTCCATTTCTGAGCTTAAATTTTCTTCTCGTCTATCAATTCGAGATTCTCAGGATGAAATAAAATTCTAATAATTCATCTTCCTATGTTCTTCGCAATTGGGATCATGCGTCTTAAACAGTCTATGTTCTCTTGGGATAACATACCCATCATCGTAAACATCCTTGGGAATTTAAATAAAATTTTCAAATATTCATAACAATAAATTTCTATTGATTTACATGAATTCAAACATTTTATCCCCAAAATTTGTCCATACATTCTCGTATGACATTATCATACATTGGTGGCGAGCCAACGACTTTCATTATCAATTTCATAACTTCATTTGGGATGACAATAGTCATTAATCAAAACAATATGGAGAATTGCAGAATAAAATTTCAATATGACGAACATAGTTCGTTTTAAACAAACGCATTTCTTGCGAAATTTTTTTCAATCAATCAATAAATCATGGTTATTTACAACCTTTTTCAATTCATTTGTCGATAATGTTCTATCGACACCAAATCAAATTCATAAAGCATTTGTCGATAATGTTCTATCGACACCAAATCAAATTCATAAATCTCAAATTTTTCTTTTCAAAGATGAGAAAATAATTTACCTTTTCTCGGTTGAGCTTGATGTGATGGAGTGTCGGCGGTGTCGGTGATCTCAGAAGTCTAGTGACTCAATCTAGACTTAACTCGAAAAGAGGTTTTGGATTCAAAGAATAACGCTCGATACCACTTTATGTGACCCCCAAATCCTAAGTACGATTTAGCAGGGCTAATACTTGGAATAATAATTAAGGAAACTTTATCCAATATATATACAAGACTCATATGTTCAGAAGTATTCAACTAATCAACATCATAAGATAAATTAATTCAATTGCAGCGGAAAAACGTGTGAATACACATATGACGATGTGTATTCAAGGTTTCTAAATATATTGTATTCAAAATGGGTTCCGACTGCTCCGACACATCTCCATCCATCATCTGCTCAACCTGCACATTTAAAAACAAACATGCAGGGCTGAGTACAAGATTGCACTCAGTGGCTCATGCCAAAATAATTTATCACATTTGAATTACTCTGCCCCATCACAGTAACACACGAGGTTTTAATTCAAAATACTCGTGCTTACTAAATATTTTCTTTCATTTTCCATAAAGATTCGTCTGGCCAGACATTTTCCTTGTATGTATGATCCATATCCACCACAATAATTCATTCCACAACAATTCCTGCGCTGGAGAGGAGGCCTCCTCTCACAGACGCCGTGACCGGCCGAGCACCCTTTCAGCACACAGTCACAAAATAATCAGTGCACAAAATCCAGGCCATCTCAGCACAGGATACGAATTCTCCATCATCCTTGGGGTACTTCCAAGAATACGAATTCAAGCATGTCATAAAGTGGGAGCTACCCAACATTATGCATCAACAATCATGAATTGGATACATACATAAAACATAAACATTTTGGGCAGGTAATTAAATAAATCAGTTCATAAATATTTGCTTGCAATAAAGCATCATAAATAAATCATTTGGTAAATTCACCAGTTTGAGTATAGTAAAGCCCACCTTTACTTTTGAACTCCGATTTTCGATACACGTGCTCTCCTCGGTTGTGTGAGCCTTCACGCCCTACCTTACGTAAAATTTACGTTTAGCACGTTGACACGCTTTTCGAGATTTTCAAAGTTCATTCAACTTTGATAAATAATATAATAATTCAAGTCTTAATAAACTTTAATACGTCGTTTCAACGCGTATTTCAAATAAAAGTAATTTCGTATTTAGAGAGACGTAATATGATCTACGCCTCATTTTAACCTTTTAGGTTAAATAATTAACGTATAATAACGTTATTCAATAAAATGATTTCAATTATGAAATCTTTTCTCACAATTGAGATATTCAGATAAAAGTAATACGTTTTTCGCGTATTAGCGTATTTAACGAACGTATTTCGTACGTTAATTTCGAAAGTCAACCCTTTTGACTTTTCTTTATAAATTCTTAATAAAATACATTTTTAATGTATAAATCAATATAAATCGATTTTCAATCGATTTCTTTTCAATACTCGATTTTTCACGCAAATCGATAAACTTGATTAATATTTTCTTTCAATATTAATCTTTTAATACTTTAAGCATTATTTATGCTTTTAACGTTATTTAATATAACGTTTCATCGTAAACATAATATTCTATGTTTAATAATTCTTAAAAATTCAATTATGTCTAATATAATTTTTAGCCATATAATAAATTATTATACTTGATTAAAAAGGAATTAAAATTCCTTAATTCCAATATATAGCTCACGGCTATATCACAAATTTTCCAAACTTGTTCCAAAAATCCTTTAAATTCATATAGTGTATTATTCTACACTATGATCATTAATATGTATTAATAACACTATAGAAAAATTTGGAACTCACCTATATCACTATATAGGTCACGGTTATATATAAAAAAAATAATACCAAAAATTTTCCAAAAATTCCAATAATTATACACAAGCCTCAAATATTAACATATAATATAATTATAACCTATGGTTTAATAAAATCAAACCATACACCAAGAAATAACCAAATGTAGCTCACGACTACTATAGGTATATATATACCAAACAATTTTTATAAAATCTAATAAAATTACACTATGCTTATATGCTATCATATAGCACTAATACATCATAATATCATATAATAACACAATACAAACCATTAAACCTATGCCTCTAGCTCTCGGCCACTTTGAAATAATTTAGCTACATAGGTCCAAAATTTCTAATAAATTTCTACAACACCTAATCAATACCCTAGATCAATAATATGCTATAATATCAAGCATATAAAAATTATACAACAAGGTTCAATGCCCTAACATTTTCGCGCTTTGGTACCTTCCAACAAATGGATTCCAAAATTCTCAAATTAATACCATGCACTCCTACAACACTATAGATCAACAATCCAACATTAAAACGCCCTAGCAAAATTTGAACATCATCAAAATAATTTAAATAAATAGCTAAGCTTTAGAAATAATTTATCTATGCACATATTAACATATGTAACATAATTTCTAAGCTTATAACATGCTAGCACGATTTATTGCATAATTAATACATGCTAAAATAATAATTTAAACCGTAGGATTATTGAAAAGTTAGGTTTTATCGAAGCTTGTTCGATATCTAACCTCGTTATCTGAGTCGATCGGTTGTAGGATAAATAGAGCTCAAGCTATTTGAGGAAGGAAAGAAGAAAATTGCTTGGTTTTTCTCAAGAAGTGCTCACGGCAGTAGGCTTTGTGAAGAGGAAAATGAAAGTTTTGTGGTTTCAAGACTTAACACCTATGTATATATCAAAAGAATTATTTTACACACTACAACTCTCTCTCGGTTATTTCACAAGGAGCAAGACAAAAATGTATTATGAGTCACCAAGGTATACATCATCAATTTAAATATCTCTTACACATATTTACTTCATGTTATAAAGTTTTGAGAGAAACAAAATTGTTTGACCAATTTCTTTCTCATTACAGTGACCACCATGAAGAGAAGGAAGAAAATCAGATTTTGCATTGTCTATACATGTAGATATATATCCTACACTCTATCCCAAATATATAGATAATCAAGTATAAGGAAAATCAAGCTTCTTTGCTTAATCTTGGTCAACAATTACGACACACACACACAATGGCCTCCCCACTTGATCCTCAATTTAAAATACTTGGTATGTGTGTATCTTGTCAATTAGTTACGTATCAAGTAAGGATAGCAAAAAAATTTCATTTATGTTAATACATCTTGCATGTTAATATTCTAATTATATAAAATAATCATAGGAATTTAAATATCATAATTCCTTGATCGTTAGACTTGATTCTCAAGTCATCTTAAAAAGTTAACGTTTGAAACGTCTCAAACGTTTAAATATCGACTCATATCAAAATGGTCGAAATAAAGCTGATTACGGCTCTATTAAATATATTCCAATAATAATAGAATTAAATTCTAAGCTTAAAAACTTAGAAAATATCACGAGCATTTAATCATCGACACGTAATCGACGTAAAAATAATATTGTTGAAATACGTTACATATTCGTATTTCTCAATTCACATTCATTTGTGAATAAAATATAGGAATTTATTATTCCAAAATAATCGAAATCATTATTCGATATATTAATAATCAAATTATCATAACAATACTCTAATTTACGAAATTAATATCGTAATTAGGCGTTTAAATATTCGGGGTATTACACCCTTCCCTATATATATATATATATAGAGAGAGAGAGAGAGGTTCAAATAAGAACTATTTTTAACGTGAGAACTAAGAACAACAAAAATTTCGTTATGAACAAAATGAATTTGCTATGAAAGTTAATGCATCCGCTGAGAAAGCACTTGAATCCAAAAATTCGGAATTTTCAACTAGGTTCGAATTCCATGAAGGACGAAAAATTTATTTTTTTGGATTCATTAACTTTTCAAACGGATTCATCAATTTTTAGTTCTCACAATAGAAATGGTTCTCGCTGTAATCTTCTTACATATATATATATATGGTTGGATCCAATGAGAACCTTATTTTTTTTAGAACTTGAGAACTATGCACAGACTTCTAAAGTTGATGAACAAAATCTATAAAGTTGTGCACAATAAAAATATTCTAAGATTGTTGTAAAAAAACAATTTTATAAAATTTTCGTTGTTCACAACTTTATACCGTCATGTGCATCATCTTTATACGTCTTATGCATAGTTATTAGAGTTCTCAAAAAAGATGTAGTTCTCATTTGATCAACTCCATATAAAAATATATATTTATATAGGGAAGGTTAACATTAAAATTATTTTTATCATGAGAATGTGAGAACCAAAAAAATAATGAATTCATTGTAAAAGTTGATTAATCCACCGAAAAAGTTACTGAATCCTACGGATTCCTCAACTTTCATAGCAAATTAATTTAGTTCTTAATTTTTAAGATAAAAATAGTTTTCATTTAAACCTAGAGAAAGTAGGGGGTGTTGAACGTGAATCAATTCAAAGGCTCCCAAAGCTATGCCACTTGACCACCTCTATAGAGTTTAGGAGTACTGGAGTACATAGGACATATTGGATATTAGTCCAGACTTCAATAAATAATATTAATTGTAGAGAATTCTGATGGATAAAAACTTTATTTTATTTTAATTTATTTAAAATTAATTTAGTTGTTATGCATGGTTGTAATAGCCAAAGGTGTGTTGCCTCGTACATTCTTTCCATGTTCCTTTACCGTTCCATAATAATACGTTTGTTTCACTGCTTTGTTGGTATTCAGAAAAAAGGGTAAAGCATTTCATTTTAGGGCTAAAACAATGTGTAAAGGACTCTCCAGCACGTGACACTGCCACCACTTATGGATAAAGAGTTAATACCTCTTTTATTCCATTTTAATTATGTATTTTTCTGTGAATATGTCTTCATGAGTCGTCTTACATATTACAAAAGAAACACTCAATTATCCCTGGGACGGTTAAATGGTTAAGGTGGGTTCATATGGTAGAGGTCATGGTTGAACCCCACCAAACGCCCTATGGGTTTGGCGCACACCCTGGTTTCAAAGTGTGGTTCACACATTCATGTGGTTTGCGGTATTGCGCGAACGTGGGGTTTCTTGGGTCAAGCACCTAAAGTAGCGGCTGTGGGTTCCCATGATATAAAAAAAAAGAAACACTCAATTATCTAGCAAATTAATAGTTAACAAAAGATTATTAAGACCCTCTTACCTAGCTGAAGTAATTAGCCAGTATTTGTTTCTCTCGACATCTTTCTCAAATTAACCTAAACATACAATTAATACATATAGTAATAGATAGGTAGTTATACCTCCTCTTGACTTATTCTCAACTGGGAAAAGATGAAAATACTTGTCAACTCTAAAGAGGAAAAAAGGAATATAATATTGTCACGTTATGAATGGACAAGTTAACTTTGCAGTATAAGAATGGATTGGTCCGGTTGATAGAATCATGGTTAATTAATCCATCATTTATTTCATTTGATTTCAAACGAATTGATATCTCAAACCGGATATTATTTTAAATAAATTGGACTACTGATTAGATATGAATCCATGGCAAGAATGTGTAATTACTTTTAGTCCAATTGGGCAGAAAACTAAAAAGTCAAATTTATCCTTGAACTTAATGAAAATTAAGCCGTTATAAAATGTGAAAATTTTGACACGCGGATTGAAGAAGAAGCATATCAACATTTCCTCAAAAAAAAAAAACATATTAATAAGTTTCATTCCTCACAACCACAGAAATAATTGCAAGAATTTCGTGGTCTGTGTTGTTCGAACCATTTCACCTACTCATTTGCACCGCACTACCTTAAACGCCTCGGTCTTTATCCTTCCTTCAAATATGCTAGCTATCTAACTGACCTAAACCTCTGTCTTTGTTCTAATTCTAAAAGGACGTTTTAGTAAAATTATCTAAATATTATTTTTTTTGTAATTGAAATCATTTCAAGAAAACATTGGATTAATTGTTTCATTAATTTGATCTCAACCCGTAAGTTATCCCAAGACTAATTAACCCTAGAAAAGAGACTTGAAAAAGTAAACATGCCCTAAAAATACAAGAATTCTCAGTAGGGTGAGCATTCGAATTTCGGTTCGGATTTTTGCTTAATCTGAACAGATCCGAAAATCTAAATTTTGAGAGAGAGAAAATCCAATCCGATCCGAAAATCCGAAATCAAAAAATCCAAAATTTTTATAGAAAAATCCAAACCGAACCGAAAAACCCAAAATTTTTAAAAATCCGAAATTGCGAAATCAATTTTTGTTAATTCTTATATATATATTTATATTAGATTTAAAAATATTTAATTAAAAATATTATTTATTATATATAATTCGGATTTAAAAAATCCAATCCGATCCGAAACGAAAATCCGAAAAATCCGAATCGAATTTTAGAATTCAGTTTGGTTCGGATCGTATATTTTGCTGGCCCCTAATTCTCGGAATGTATTTGTAGCCTCAAGACATGATTTTCTGTAGGATGTTGATTAATTATGAAATTATCATATATCTTTCTTGTAAAAAAAGCTGGAAACAATTACCAGCATACCCTAAAATTTTGTAGAAGAAAAGACTGCCTAGCTCCCGACGATAATAACAAGATAAATTACTAAAAATAAGAGAAAGCGATGGATTACATTATCTTAATATATACCTCGGAATATATATGATAAATTAAGGTAATGATTAGAATCTCATAACCTTGAACAGCAAGCATATATAAGCCTTTTCTTTTGTTTCCTTCCCATCTCCCTTTTGTATGCTTTCTGTTTTTGTTCTCCTTGTCTTTCTTTAGCTTGCTTTTTTTTCTCCTTTCTGATTTTCCCCAGTGGGCACCTGATTCTCTTGAGTCAGAAGATCTATAATCATTTCAAAATGAGTTGATGCATAAACATCTCATTCTCTGCCCAACGTGAACTCCAGATTAGGCTTCAGCTTATTAGGGCTTGTCTCCGACGATGAGCTCACGTCAGATCCTCTCTCGCATATCTCCTTCTGCAGTGAGTACTAGCTATGTGTAAGTCACACACTAGCCCACTCACACAAACACCCTCAATATATTGCATATACAGCCAATTAATATCTTACTCCCCAGCTTAACACATGTTCCTACCTAGTCGTCAAATTTCATACATATATATTGCATTATGGGATTTATAGTAGAGATGAACAATGCATTGCACTCATCTCCCATTCTCTATCGAAAGCAACTTAAAGAGAAAATTTCTCTTTTTCTTACTTCACATTCTCTCTCTCTCTCTCATCAATTGTCAAGAACAAACTTAGAGAATCTCCAACCGTTCACTCGATTATAAAGTAATCATATATCCATCTCCAACAGGGACACCCTATTATAAAGTGATTGTTGGAGATGCTCTCAAAGACATATATATATATATGGCGAATGGTTTATCCAACTTTACTCAAAAAAGTTTCTTAATTATTTCTACTTTATTCACTGTGATGGACATCAATATATTCCGAAGCACACAATTTCCAAAAGCCAAGGACAATTATGTATTTTCGAGTGGGTTCAAAAGTTGTACCTCGTGAGGTTGTACGTTCACATCAGAGTCCTTTACCCTCCCATGCAGCCAAGTTTCTCCCCCGCTACAACATAATAGATTCACCCAATAATTTCATTCAGTGGATGCCATGCAAATATATAGAAAATTAAAAGCAGGAAGAAAGCAATCTTTTTAATGCCTAATTTTAATCATTATACTTTTTAAAAATAAAGTGACAACCATGTGACACCCTATTTGTAATTTGTAATTAACTTTAATCTTTTTATGAAAAAAAAAGTAAAAGTCTCAAATGGCAGAAGCTTTTAGCTCCAAGATTTCTACAATAATGGGTCCATTTAAATTACAATATTAAGCTTTGGGAGTAAGTTTTCTTAATTGGGTCCCATCTCAGGTCTGTACCCACAAAATCCAAAGAGATGAGATGTGTCCTTTTTCTTCATTCAGATTTCATGAATTTCAAAATCTTGGAAGACGTGCTTTCTTTTATTTAATTTTTTTATCAATCTTTTTGAAGACTTTTTTCAATATTTTATTTTAATTAACCCCATGATGGAGTTCCTGTACTAAATTAGCAATAGATTCCTCTTCTTTTTATGTTCTTCTATTTATGCTTGTTTACAACAACAAGATATGCCTATACCTTTTAAACTAAATCCAAGATTTTTTTTTGGGACTACATTTGCAGGCAGCAAACTCATACATTTTATTTCAATTATAATTCTTCCACCTACAACAACTGTAATTATTGCTACTGGCTGATATATGCTCCTTCAAAGATTTCTAGACTTAGCTGCCAAAAACGTTCTTGTATACATGTTTGATAGAAAAGTCGAAACATGTCTTCAGTCATATCACATTCGTATACTTTTTTTTTGGCCCCTAGTCTAAAGTTAGGTAAGTATACATATTTCCAATATTTAGAAATTCAACAAATCACATATTCAAATTTCGACAAAAACTACATATCCAATATGTTATCTTTCTAGACTAATATATGTGTGATATGTTAATACAGCTTCTAAACCTAAACCATCCTTAGACAATACATTAGGTCAAATTACGGAGCTTAATATGCGATTATGACTGATAAATATATATTATGCGCCAGCAACAGTTGATAAGACATTAAATTAAGATGAATATATTTTTTCGATGAACAAATAATTTTACTGCATGATCAACCTGAGATTTTTGGCCTTAAACATTAACGACTTTACCATTAGAGCAACACACAAATTAACATGGATTTATGCATATAGAAATATTAATATAAAGTTAAACTGAGTAGAAGTTTTTTATACCTGGAGGAATTGCTCCACAAAACACTATATTCCTTCTCTTGATCTACATTAACTTGCCTTCCTTTTCCCACATATACTTCAGACTTGTGTGAATTCTGAATATCGAAGAGGAAATCATCTGATGTATCCCCAGAAGACCCATTTTCGAGTGCGTCCAAATTTCCTACACATTCTAAAAATAGGTTTTAATTAAAGAATATATGATGATTGAATTTGGATACTAATAAAACATACAATGCTTCTACTAAATGACACCAATATCGAAATTATTGAATAAATTCACCATATGTTGAAAATATTAATAACCTGAATTAGCCGACGCTCTATCAGTAGACTTCACTGTGCGGTACATCTGCAAAAACTAAGGCCCATCAGTAATGCTGCAGATAATTTACAAAATATTGAAAAGGAATTAAAAAAATATAAGTTTCACTAAAATGATTAGCTCACAATTAATCATCTTTGCAAGAACTCCAATATATATAACTATGTGAGTGCGTTATTATGTAAGTCTATTCTAAGGTAAGAAGCTTTTCATAAAAGAAAAAAAAGAGGGAACACAAAATAGAAGGTAAATAATTTGCTGTGGTGTGAACTACAAGTGAATGAATGACAAACAACTTTTACTACATGTCATCTCATGTGTGTGTATATATATATATATATTTGTGTATGTGTGTGTGTGCTTGCATGCATGTGATTCAATGTCTACTTTTTTTCGAGGTTAAACATGGTTGTGGCAGAGAGATGATTTTCTACTCCTCAAACCAACAAACGTGTGTATGTATATATCATTGTGTAATGATAGTGTTTTGTACTTTCTCTTCTCTCTCTAGCAATTCTTTACAAAAATCAGGCAGCTATTATTTAGTTTTTCAAAAGAAATCTCATATAAAAAATCAATATTACTGTGATTCTGTGTATAACTTATCTTGGAGTACTACTACTATTTTCAATTGTTACTGCTCTCTCTCTCTCTCTCTCACACACACACACACACACACACACACACACACACATATATATATATATACACTATATTTCTCTCTCTGATCTTTTACACGGATGGTTAGTTCTTCCAAGCGAGAAAAGCTGGTAGATCTGCTAAAAAGAAAGATGTTGAGACTCTGCAGCATAGGAATTTGAAACTTGTGTGCTTTGACATATTTACTATCCCTTATACTTTAGTGACCGAATCGTTACAATTATTGAATTTCACAAACTATTTGTGTGTGAGGTGTGTTATACTTTACTAACTAAGGAAAATAAATGAGAAAAGAAAAGGAAAGAAACAACTGTTGTAGTTAATCGAAAAAGAGAAAGTAGATTATAAATTTAATTAATCACCTGTAAATGGGATTTAACGTGAGCCAAGGTGAGATCTTTCACATCCATAAGCTCAAGAACTGATTTGGGTGTAGCCCCTACACAAATTCAACATGTTAATGCACTATTTTGTTGTGTTTTGCCCTAAAAATTTAATGAGAGAGAGAGAAGAAGAAGAAGAAGAAGAAGAAGAAGAAGAAGAAGTGGCCTACTTTCATGGCCGCCCAAGAGCTCAACGGCGTGAACAAAACGGGCATGGAGCGTGGTGGTCCAGCGCATCCGTGGGGCCCTCATGCTCCGTTTAGCCGGAAATCTGGAGAGGAAGCGCGACCGCATGAGGCCTTGATGAGAGGTGTAGGGCGCGCCGGAGGCGGTGGCGATGTGATTCCCAGTCGCGAAGGACGCTGCTTCCAAATGCTGCTGCTGATGACGAGCAGCTGTGAACGGGAAAGAATTAGGAGGGTTCTGGTACACAGGAATTCCCCTAATCGGCCTCAACAGGCTCGCTTCCTCGCCCGGCTGCGGTCGCCCGAAGCCGCCATGGAGGAGGTGGTGCAAGTGGTTGGGAGCGGCGGTGGTACTGGTGTTGGGTTCCGAAACCCTTGTGTGGTTGGGATTGGAGAGGGAGAGGTCGGGCTTGGCCATTGAAGAGACGGAGGTTCTGGACTCGAGAGCTCGCTTCCAAAACCCCAAATCCATTTCTTCTTCGCCTCTTCTCCAGTTTGATGAGGTGGTGCTGTTTAGAGGGCTGATCCGCAGCGAGAGGTCTGGCTGTGCAGGAAACAGCTCCATTTTCTTCACAAACAAAATTCCAAGCTTCAATTCTTCTCCCCTCTTTCTAGTTCAATTCTATGTCTCTATGGATGGGATTGGATGCACAAGTTTGAGGGCCGGTCTGGGGTTTGATGAGGAATTGAGAGGATTAATTAGTTGCAGAGAGAGAGAGAGAGGTTTGAAGTGAATGGTTGTTTCTTTTGTGTGAAGTATATATGAGAAAATGACAGTTGAAGAGAGGTAGGGGTAGGATGAAAAGGGCCAAAAAAAAGATAGCAAAGGAAAAGTAAACAAGTTAGAGATAGAGAGAGATCATCCTTTTTCACTCTTTCCTTTTTCCTGTATCCTTTGGGAGAAAAGGAAATTTTGGTGTAAGCTTTTAACGTGCGCATTTATCCCTTAACAAATCATACTTACCTTTCTAACAAATATTTTTTCCCACATCCTTTAGTTTTTGGGGCTTTTTTTTACAATAAATTACTGTTTCATACAGAGTCGCTCTCCTCTCCTACCAGCGGTGAAAATTAGAGGGTGTTTGGATAAGCTTATAAACTCTTCAAAACAACTTATAAGCTGTTTCATGTAAATTATTTGATAAAATAAACTTTTAAATAGTTTATAAGTTGTTAAAAACAGGCTTCAACAACTTATAAGCTCCCATAAAAATAAGTAATTAAATCCCAATTTATTTTTTCATTAACTTATAAGTAACAGTAAATTTACCAAAATAATCTTACTATGGTTCATTATTTTCTACATATACACTATCGATTTCACCTCTCGTCAATTTTCTTTTTCTAACTATGATTTTCTCTCTTTAACTCATGATTCTTTCTCTAGCTTATAAGCTCAATCATCCAAACATTTTGACAACTTATAAACTATTCAAACATTATGTCTGATAAGCTCATGAAATATCTTATAAACTCTTGGATAAGCCTTTAAAATAAGCTTAGACAAATACCCTCTTAGTTAAAGTATATGTTACTGATGTGACGATGTTTTATGAACAGGTGAATCAACTTATCTAGACATTGTATTTGATTACAAGTTCAATTAACTCAACTTTCAAATATAAAACTTTCCCTGAATTACACCATATAAAATTTGTTTATTTATTAACTCTCTCATAAACAAATGTTACTTCAATGAAGAACTTATTTTCCCAACTTACTTTTCTGATAATCAGTAATTAAGGTTTTCTACTACTAAGTGTTTGATTTTTTAAAGCGAATGTATTCATTTTATTTAAATAAATAAATAAGTATTAATGATTTTTGGTAACAAGTTTACTTAGTTGATTCTATATAAACATAATATAGAGGACTAAATTTTATAACATTATATAATAAATAATAATCAATATGCAAGCAAAAATATTATAAGACTAAAATTAGTGACAAACGTTACTTATGTAGGCCACGGTTTATTTAACTTTTACACAAAGAAAATGTTATTTCTGTGAATTGTATAATTTCAATATTAAATAACGAAATTATAGAATATAATAGTGTCGCTAACTGTAATTTAATTATTTTAATTAATAAAAAGTTTTATATTCGAAGTTTAAGTTAATTGAAATTGTAGTCAAATTTAGTGACTATATAAGTTGACAAATGACACCGCTATATCACCCCACATAATAGGTAGATTAATTTCCACAAGTATATTATTTTATTAAGTCATTTTTATATCAGTTTCATTACAAAACTAAAAATATATAATTTAAAATTTCCCTCCATACCCTCATATAGGGATGTCAACGGGTGGACTTTCTAGGATCGATCCGGAACTGCTCAAAGCCATTAAATTTTAAAGCAACGGTTCGGTTTGGTTACGGTTCTAGAACCGTTTGGACCCGGACCGATTCGAGACCAACCCATTTTGTCCGGTTCGGTCCGGCCGTCAGGTTTTTTTTTTTTTTTTAAATTTGAGCATTACATATCCTTTTTTTTTGTAAGAGCATTTTACATTTGCGTTAACTAGTACATGGTGCCTTGGGCCAAATACATAATTGGGTCATGACAACAAACCAATTTACTCATTTCTCATATGTTTTCTTTTCTTTCTTTTTCAATTTTTTTGGAATAAATAGCTTTTGTTTGTGATAACAAAATTATTTACTAGAGCTAGATGGCGTTATAGTATTGAACCTCGCAATAGAATAAAAAATAGGTTTCGTAAATTGATACATCTCAACCCCGTGGCATATTTTTGAGCAATAATATCTTGTGTATCATATGAAGATATAATAATAGTTTTACTATTCATTACGTATACACGAATTAACGTGTCAAAAGCTAATGTGGCAGAATAGATGAATCAATTTTTTAAGCTACCAAATTTGATTGCAATTATAATTACTTTGAAAAATACTACAACAGTGTTAGAAAAATACTTTGAAAAGATTTTTCTTATGGGCCGACGAAATACGATACGATACAAGGATGAAAATACGTTAATTTTTCAAAAATCAAAATACGACTATGTTCAAAATACGTTTATATTTATTTATAATATATTTTATATTTTAGTCCAATACAGATTTTTCCTTTGTTGAAATTTGAAATATGAAATTGAAAATTTTGGGGATTTGGATATAGCGGCCCAACGGGTAACTAGTTAGCAATGGGTAATACCCGATCCGGAACCATAACTTGATGGTCCGGATCCGGTATTTACTGGGCCGGTTCCAAAACCAGAACCAATACTAATTTATTGGTTTTGGTCCGAGTAAAGCCCACCTGTTGACATCCCTACCCTCATATTATATGATTAACCAATCATAATAGTAGTGAAAAGAAATCGGTTCATGCTCAATCTCCCACTGTTTCCTGATATAAAAAAGTGACCCTGTTTTTATGTATGGCATTTTCCCCTTTTACTCCCCAGTTTTTTCTCTTTACAATGTAGTCCTCGTATTTTGTAATTTTGCAAGATTTTGAATTGAAATCAAATTAATTTATTGTCAGATATATTTTATACATGAGATCATACAATACCAAAGCTTAGGTAATATGAAGTATTCAAATTTATTCATTCTTCTCATAAATCCTATAGTGAAGAATTCTTTTCATAATTTTTTAAACTCATTTTCGTTGATTTTGCTACACTAAGTGTAGATTAGTAATTTGATTTGTCATGTGATACAGAAAACAAACAATGCATATAAATGAACATAAACATACATATAGTTGAACACAAACATGCATGCATGTGAATTTCGATATTAATGTATGTCGGAAACGTGCGTTCAGTGCGCACTCGTGCACTCCCCATGCCCGTTGGCCAACATACATGTTTTCGTTATTTTACATGCATGAATATATTATTTTACATACATCTTTGTGTTTCGTGCACGCTCGTGCATCTAGCGCCTGTTGGCCAACATGAATCTATTATTTTATATGCATGACTCCTGATAAATCTAGTGCGCGAGATTTATGAAAGCAGTAAAGAACACGAGAGACTTTTACGTGGTTCGATCAAGAATAAGATCTACGTCCACGGAGGAGATGATCCTCAAGATGTTTACTATAATCGGATTACAGCAAGTATCTTCAAGAGCTCTAGTATTTAGTAATTTGCTAACCCTTTTTCCTTCAATCTAACTCCTATTTATACATAAACGTAGACCTTGTAACGAATCCCTTGATTGGCGGGCTCACGATCCTTCTGTAACTGACCATGATCTTCTCCATAATTGCCCATGATTTCCACCGTTCCCCCTCATCTTCGCTCTCGACTCCGAATTAGGGTTTTTATTATGGTTTAGAGGTTGTGTTTCGGGCGTAACCAAGTAGGGCGACATTAGGTCGAGCCCACTCGTTTGGGCACGCTAGTGGGCCGAGAGGTTGGGCCATATCCTATCATAGCCCCGAAAAGTCGAGGAATAGCCATGCCGAGGTGAAGTGGAGAATGTGCTTTCCGAGGCGGGATGTTGTTTGTTGAAGTTGTTGTTGAAGGTGTTGTCTTTTTGACGTGAGGGTTTATTTGTGATCACGGGTCGGCCGAGTCGACGAGTGGGTCGCTTTGTCTTTGGACGAGGTCCTTCAAGAGGATGGTGATGTCCATCGGCGGGATGCCGAGGTCTGCATCGACTTGCGTGACTCGTCGAAACCGGTTTGACTTGGACGCCGCGCCGAGGTGGGTAACCAGCCCAAGTGGGGTGGCGATCTGAGGAGGATGGCGAGGTTCGGTCGAGGTTGTACCTGGCGGGATCTAGGGGTTTGCCACATTCGAATCGAGTCGCTGAAGTTGGGTCCGATATCCGTCGGGAGGATGCGAAGTCCGAACTTAGTTGGGCGATTTGCCACGTTCGAATCGAGGCGGATATCTTCGATCGGTGGCTCGCCGAGGCCGAACAGGATCGTGTGTGCGAGACGGGTGAAGGCGGGGTTGGCGGGCGGCCGAGGTGGGCTGAGAGACCAAGGCGGTCTGTTGGCTAAGGCGGCCGAGGTGACGAGGAGACCGAGGCAGTGCATGGGCGAAGGCGACCAGGTGGCGAGGAGACCGAGGGCGATCTGTTGGCTAAGGCGGCCGAGGTGGCGCAGGAGATCGAGGGCGGTGCAGGAGGCAAGGGGCGGTCTGTTGGCGGCGGCCGAGGATCGGTTGAGGACACCGAGGTCCGAGGCGAGCACTGTTGTCGAGCTCGGGCGGTCGGCTCTAGCAGCCGGCGGATCTCGAGGCGGAGTTCGGCCTCGCCAAGGAGTGCCGGATCGTCGAGGAAGGGCACCAGCTCGGCAATGGTGGTGGTAGGCGGACCGAACAACGAACCCAGGCGGGGTTCGACCTCGGCCCGAGGAGTGCCTCTCCGTGTCGGAGCATCCCGCACTCTTGAAGAAGCCCTGAGTAGGTCGTGGCAACGCCGACCTCGTAGATTGGGTCGAAGGTATCGAGTTCGTTCGGTATTTGGCGCCGACCGAGATTTTGTGCAGAGTTGGTGTAGCTTCAATGAGACTGGCGAGGCGGAGCTCTAAGCCCGAATGAATTGTATATAGCTTAGTACTTTGTATGTAGTCGTACATGTATTTAGACTGTTCAAGTGTATATTTTCCCCTGAGAGGTACAAACATAGCTTAGGACTTCGTTTTGGTCGTAAATGTATGTAGGCGTATCTGTATGTATATCTTCCCAAATAAAGGGGTATAAACGAGCTCGAAGCTTGGGTTGACTTGTATATGGCTTGGAACTCGGTTTGTAGTCGTTAATGCATTTAGGCGTGTACCGAGTTTTTATCTTCCCAAATAAAGGGGTATAAGTTGGCGAGATCGGTGCGGATGTCGGCGCATGTGAGCGCCCAACTTAATGGGTAATCAGATGCTTTGCATGTAGAGCGTTCAAATTAATGAGTAGTCTGTCGCACCTACTTAGTGGGATTTTCATCTTCGTAAGGGCGTCCCCTTGTGAAGGTTTAAATGTGGTATATCCAAACAGATGTTCACATATGTATAAGACGAGGCTAAGTGGAATACTTAATCAGAAAAACAAATGTTTTATTGAGAAGTAAATAACATCGCACTTGCAAAAGCAACAAGAGGAGTAATCATGATCTTGATTTAAAATCAAGGCTATGTAAAATACCTCCTCAGGTGGGTGGGACGCTAGGCCGGGGGTATAAGTGCACCGGGTAGGTGAGCAAGCTTATAGACCCCTTTGCCGAGGTCCTCGTGGACGTGGTATGGGCTTTCCCATGTCGGGTCCGGTTTATTGAGGCGCCGGCTTCACCGGCCGTTGTTCCAAATGGCGAGGTCGGGAGTGTGGAGGCTTTCACCAAATCGCGTACCTAGGGGCGGTCCGGTGATGGCGTAGACTTGCTCCATTGTGTTGGGGCGTCGTCTTCTTCATCGTCAAGCACGCCGTCGTCGAGGTCGGCCCGCAGATTGTTGCCACCTCGCTCTTTCTTCTGCTTTCTTGTTCCCGCTCGGTCGGCCGAGGTACTTCTTGAGCTGCCCTTCTTTAACGAGCTCGTCTATCTCCGAGCTCAAATTCCTGTAGATCGTTGGTATTGTGACCATACCACGATGGTAGTCACAATATTCTTCCGTCGACCTCTTCTTGGATCCTCCCTTCATGGGGAGTGGCCTCGGGAAGAGCTCGGTGGAGCTCAAATATTTCCGCCTCGATTTGAGCGGATGAGGTGCTTTGCGCTGTGGTTTTACCGAGGTCCGGGCTGGACTCGACCGGCCCTCTTGATCCTTTCGAACGCACCGTCGTTCAAAGACTCGACCTCGATCATCCGGCTTCCTTCTTTCGGCCTTACGCTCATCCAGTTTCTCTTCTTCCGATCGACTCGCCTCCTCGGCGAAGTTGTCGACCGTGGTCCGAGGCGACTAGCCGTCCTCTACTGTTCACGAGTGATCTCTTTATTCGGTCATGGGTCGGATCCGTTCTTGAACGCATTGATGATGAAGAGGTCGTTACTCGTCAATTTTGAGAGATTCCTTGATGAACCGTGAGACGAAACTTGACATCGTCTCGTCTCGTCCTGGCGGATGGTGAGCGGGTCGGACGAAGGTTCTTTGGGGTGGCATCTTACGGTAAGCGCCATTTGAATTGATCCATGAGGTCCTTGAAGCGATGGATCTTGTTTTGGCGGGCGAGGTGAACCAACGTCGGGCGTTGGAGATCAGCACTCGGGAAGACCTTGCACATATGGAAATCTTCCATCCTTGGTTCGCCATGTTGGTGGTATAGGCAAATAGGAAGTCGGAAGGATCTCCAAGGCCATCGATGCGATAATATTCGAGCCGGTATGTTGTGGCGGTGTATCCGAATCTCCCTTGAAAAGGAGATAATTCGTCCGTGTCGGTCGAATCCGGGAGCTCGTTACCATCCTCTCCGGGAGTGGGAGATCGATAACGCACATCATCGTCTCTTCGAGGGAGTTCGACTGCCTTTCCTCCCTTCTTTCCCGCCCATTCACATGGGTATCACGCCGAGGTGGAGAACGGCTCCGCGGAGGTGCGAGGCTAACGAACCACGGTATTGGGGCGGTTATTGTGCCGCGATGAGCGTTGATTATTTTGGAGAGGTGAGCGACCTCGATTGCGGTAATCACCACCGGGCACTCTTGAGGGCCCGCCTGTTTGTCCTACGGTTGAGGAAACTCGGGAATTGATTGAGGTTGGCATTGAGGAACTCGGACCTTCGCTCGACCGAGGACCTCGTGGGGCGGTGAACCTCGCATTCACCGCATCGAGGTCGGCATCTTCCTCTTCGTTGGGCGGCGATCACGAGGGTGTATGGAAGCATTCTCCATGTAGCCCTCGGTGTGTGACCTGGTGGCATCCGCAATCCCTTTCCCGGCGTTGTGTGACCACCGATCGTCCTCCGCACGGTTGTTACCGACATCGCGGCGATACTAGCGTTTGCACGTGTCCTTGCCATTAGATTGTAGAAAACACACTTTTTGTTCAAGAGTTTTCCCCAGACGGCGCTAATGATAAATCTAGTCGCGAGATTTATGAAAGCGATAAAGAAAGCGAGAGACTTTTCGTGGTTCGATCAAGAATAAGATCTACGTCCACGGGAGATGATCCTCAAGATGTTTACTATAATCGGATTACGACAAGTATCTTCAAGAGCTCTAGTATTTAGTAATTTGCTAACCCTTTTCCTTCAATCTAACTCCTATTTATACATAAGCGTAGACCTTAGAACGAATCCCTTGATTGGCGGGCTCACGATCCTTACAGAATCGACCATGATCTTACTCCATAATTGCCCATGATTTCCACTGTTCCCCTCATCTTCGCTCTCGACTCGAATTAGGGTTTTATTATGGTTTAGAGGTTGTGTTTGGGCGTAACCAAGTAGGCAAGATTAGGTCGGGCCCAGCTCGTTTGGGCTGCTAGTGGGCTGAGAGGTTGGGCCATATCCTATCAACTCCCTTGCCCGTGGATACCCTCTGCGCCCACGGACACCCTTCCCATTTTGCCCCTATGCGAAAAGTAGACTGCCACGTGTCCAATTTTGATGTATCCATATGTTCAAAATGTATGATCCAAATTGAATACTATATACCACCTAAAAATATGGTAGTATCCAACCCAATCCTTTCATATTTATGCTTCTAAAGAATTCATTTTCTGTTTCTGTTTGGGTACGTGGTTGTCAATTTTCGATCTTTCTAAGGTTAGAGACCACATAGTTGTTTATTTTTATAATTTTTGGGTTGCATATATTATCATTTTTTATATACTATTATATTTTTTGGATTTTCTATTTATATTTTTCTCAAATCTTCAATCCACATCGAATTGTTAGTAGTTTTCACCGATCGTAGAATTTCTATAAAATGGTTAGATATATTGAGTATTTTGTGATATTATTATTTCAATTATTTGTCTTCACTAATTGGAGAGTATATATAAAAGGATTAGACATAATGTACTTTTTTCAAAATTATTTCAATCTTTTTTTGTCATTTGTAATAAGTCTAATTTTTAAAACTTATAAAACAATTCTATCTTTAATACGGAATAAAATCGAACAGATTTTAATTTAATTTAATATTTATGAACCCTGAGTGTAAACTGCGACCCACTACGATGGTTGCACTAAAATTCACATGTTCGTGAATGTGAAAATGCAAGTGCAGTTTCTTTTATTTAATTAATATTCTTCTTCTTCTTTTTCTGTGATTTGGGTTAGTTTCTTCAGTGTCTTTAAATAAAAAGGTGAAAACTCTAAACTTTGAGCCTATTATTGAGATACAAAAGCATTGTCCAAAGCCAACTTCTCTAGAATATGTGAGCATATGCACTTCACTGCACTGCACTTCACTTCTACACTTTTTGAAAAACATATGGAAAATATTAGATGTGACATATACAAATTATAATTACATTTATGTTTCTATATGCTAAATAATTATATGTGTTAAATTTGAGTTTGATGTACTTCACTAAATACAATATTTATTAATATATGTTAGCACTAAACACAGTTTACATCAATAAAAAATATTAATTAATAAAATAATGTCCCATTAATTTTGAAAAAATGGACTTACCAAAAGCTAGCACACTGAGGGTTGAATGTTGGCAAGCTAAGATATTCGAATGTAAAGAAAAGTAAAATAAATTGACCAAATAAATAGTTTGGCTAAATAAATTATTTCTTCAGTTTAATATGGTTATAAAATAATACTTTTTTCATCTGCAAAATATATTCCTGGAAAATTTCGGTATGAATTTTAACAAAAGTTGTTGAGTGTTTTATGAGTAGAGTAATGGTCCAACATTACTGTAGTACTAAATTTATTGATGGTGGACCATGAGTGATAAAATATATAAATTAGTGGTGATGTTGAGGATAATAAGTAGGGACAATAGTGGTCATGAGTGGTAAAAGATGTAAATAAAGGTTGTTGTTGAGGGTAATAAGTAGAGAGTGGTTTGTTGGGTAGTTCCATAAATGGAAAAGAAACAAATTTAGAGGACGTACCAAAAAGAAAAACTATGAACAAATTTTTGAAGGGGGGAATAATTTTTTAAATAAATTTTGATTCCAACGTTGATATTTCATGTGAGACTTTTTAAATTGAGAACTTATAGAAAATAATATAATTTGAATCTCGTATCATTTTTTCATGAGACTTCATCAATTCAAAATCTAAAAAATGATATATTTATACAATTTTTTAAAATCGAATTTTGATTCTCACATCGATTTTTTATAGCAGTTCTCAAGTAACCAATTACTGTAACAATTTATATTCATATTTTTAAATGAGCTTAAGTAATTAATGGGTCTTAGTATATCGATTTTGGATAAGAACGAATAGTAAAATCACTTTTAAATCGAGTTTGGTATAGATACGGGGTATATGAGTTCTGGTTTTGGTATAGATACAAGTATATCAGTTCTAAATGGGTCCGACAATTAACCTACATGCCTACATGAAGTTTTCTCCATTTTTTAATTTTTGTTATCTATATTATCTACTATTAGCGTAATGGTTGGTTTTAATGAGATGAATAACCAATCATTATTGCAACTTATGTATATTTATAAATTTAAAAGAGTTTATGTAATTAATCGCGTTTGAGACGAGTATTAATATATACTTTCTAGACATGTTCAAGTGGCTGAAACACTATCTCGTCATTTTTATTCATCTCCATGCTCCACCACGAGCAATGACTTCGAGTGGCTAAATCATAATCTCGTTGTTCCACTTTAGCGTCGTGTTCTGTTGGCCTAAACAATAATTATAACAACTTATATTTAAAAAATCAAATGAGTTAAGACAATTAACGGATATTATTATAAGAGTTTGAGATGAAAATAGGTAATTGGAAGTTATTTATAATATTTAATCTTTACTCTATATTTTTTTAGTTTCATTGAGAAAGATAACCAATTATTTTAACAACTTACATTTACATATTCAATATATATAAAATTTTGAATAATTTAGCATGCATTACCATAAGGGTTTGGGATGGGAACAAGTAATTAAATCATATTTTAATCGGATTTTGGACATGTACGATTATATAAATTCAAAACGAGTCTAGATCTTAATCGACTTGCCTTTGTGGAATTTTTTTCCAGTTTTTTAATTCTTTGTTATTTATTGTATTTATTATTAATGTTTACTTTGTAATATATTCGAAGTTTTATTGCGACAGAAAACCAATTACTGTAGAAAATTATGCTTTAAAATTCAGACGAGTTACTTTAATTTGCGGATATTATTAAACGGATTTGAGATGGAATTAATATTAAAATCACCTTTTCATCAAGTCTGAATAGCTGAACCCTCTGGCATTTCAGATCAAATAAAAGGATTAGATATATAACATATTTTCTAACATTTATTTCTATTATTTTTGGTCTTCACTCACTGGAAAACATATACAAAAGGATTATACATGACATATTTTTTCAATACTATTTCAATCTTTTTTTTAAATGTAATAAAATTAAATATTAAAGAATTTAAAAAGTGTTATAATTTATATAATATTTAGTAGAGGCTCGTTGTTAGATGGAAGCAATTCAAGAAAGAAATAAGAAAAGCCTATGATATTTAAACTAAAATTATTATTTTTAAAATTTTCGTATAACAGAATGAGTGACCATGAATGAGTATGTCAGGAGTATGGAGGGAATGCATCTTGTAGAAAAATTCCTAAGTTGTTGAAAATCAGTCTATATTAACTGTGTGTTTTGATTAGATCCTAAAACCTTTGATGATTGTCATGTTGTTGTAACTAATGCTGCTGAGTTGTTTTGGAGTTAGGCCATGACCAGGATGAAGCTTGGGTGAAACTAAGTGGTGGTCTAAACCGACTGATGTTGAAGAATCAACGGATGGACCATTTCACGAAGTATGTATCCGGATAGTCCAAAGTCTCGATGTTTTTGTCACAGGTTTTAGAAGTAGAACTACCAGCTTGAACAAGCCCAAGAATGAAGGAGTTCGAGCGAGAATGAAGCGACCATATCGATAGGAATATCGATGTAACAATAATGATAGAAGCTCGGTGAAGGATCGCGTCTTGAAGGCGAATGAAGGTCGGTGATGTATGAGGATGGAAGTATAGCGATACTGATAAACAGAGCTACAGGAGTAAAGTCGAAGACCGAAGATTGAAGTCGGAAGACTGAACCCTGAAGATTGGAGACTACAACTCATCGCTACAGAGATGAAGGAGTCAAGATATGACCAACTACCATACCAACAACTGACTGCCATGTTGATGAGTCAAAGTTGGCGTCTGGAAGTCAAAGCCACTGACAAGTAGTCAATGCTGGCAATATTAAGTCAAAGATAACTGATGAAAGGTCAAAGTTGACTATATCTCGTCGCTGTTAAAAGCATCAATGACTCGAGTTTTGGTGACAAAAGACGGAGTCGGTTTGTTGATGAAAATGAGCGATCTTGACTAGCTTTGTTTAGTATGATTTTGTGCTTATTCTTCATATTTTAATGCATGTCATTTCCCGTGATTTTTCCTATTTATGCCGTTGTTTTGATTAGTATTTATCGATTCGGACTTATTTGGTTTATTTCAATGTTTTGTAGAAAAATGGTATTAAATAGGACGAAATGGATCTTCCTAGAGTTTATATGAAAAGTTACAATGTTAAAGAGCATCTCGATAGGAGTCCATAGGCACAAATAGATCACAATTCGAAGTTCGGATGAGAGAGAACGGAGCAAAACAGCAAAGTCGCGCACGCGCGTGCGCGTGCGCCCCAACTCGTCCGACGTTGCACCACTCCAGCATGCGCTCCACAGCGCCCGCGCATTTGAAAGCCATCCGGCGCTCGCGCCCACACTCGCTCATCCATCCGTCTTGCCTCGTCGCGCTTTCATCCCGGTCGCGTTCACCATCAGTATGAGCTCCGGTAGCGTTCGACAAGTCACTCGGCGTTGAGAAGCGCCTAACGCTCACTCGCCCGCACTGTGCCACTTCGTCCGCGTTCACTCTCCCATTCGGTGCTGGGCATCGCCCAAGGCCCATTTTCGTCCGCGCCTCGCTCACCCCAGCGACACGACCGTCCGGCGCCTCGACCCGTGCCTCGTCCCACGCGTCCAGCGTTTCATCTCTGTCTGGCGCTGGGCTCCTCTCTCTGTTTATTCCAGCGAGAGCTCACGTTCGGCGCCTCGCCCCGTCTGGTGCAGGGCGTGATTTTTGAGCCCGAATACAACTGTTTTCGTGGGCTTTTTCGAGGGTTATATAAATTGGTTACAACCGCTTTTCACACAACAATTCTACGCATGCGATTCATTTCTTTTCTTTTCCTTTCTTTTCATTTTCCTTTCCATTTAATTATTGTGCATTTGGATTAACAATTGGATTGAAAGATTCAGATTTTGGAAGACGAATTTATCTATGAATGGTTTGTAAGTTTTTCTCGTTTCATTATGTCTATGTAATTGATATGGAGATAATTTCTACTATGAGATGAATTATTGGATTTGTTAAGAAATAAAGGTTGGATTGTTCTTGTCTTGAATCGTGATTAATTATATTGATGATTTGTAATTTTCTTATCCATATAAATTAATTATTTCATGATCTTCATACATGGTGTTCGAAAGAATAGTGTAGGTTGATTATGTACTTATGTTTGATTTTGAAGTAATGCGAGAGCAGATTTATGTTAAATATAAGTTTGACAACGAACGGGGTCGAGAGATTGATTTGTTGTTGAGTAATTAATATTTGTAGATATGGTTTTTGCTATCGTGTGCATTTGTAGTTAAATATCCTTCGTAGTTGATGACGGTTGGGTTGAGAGATTCCCCACCATCAATTTCGAGTCTAACATTGACGGGATCGAGAGATTAGTTATTGTTGAACGCTAGGTAAGAGGCGTTGGTGTTTTATGCATTGTGTATCGGTCCTTGGCTGATTAATAGTGAGGATAGATTTTGAACCCTAAAACACCGTCTCCAATTCCATGTATCTGCCAATCCCTCTTGTTGTCCAAGTGCATCTCATTTACCTGCTTTATTTTATTTCCTGCTTTCGTCCGTTCCGTGATAGACCCCCTTTATTTTAGGACGTTAGTATTTCTTTTATGTTTTTGTGTGCGACATTAAACCATCGCCCTGTTAAGCCTTCCTTGAGATATTCGACTTGGGTTGACCTTACCGCTTTATAAGGACCTCGTACTATTGCGAGCGACTTAAAAGAACAATTTGATCGGAACAACAACCTGAAGTCAACTTGCTGATAAAACACGGAGTCAACTTAAGTGAAGAAACACGGAAGAAATTTAGCCTTGAGTGTTTGATTCGACACATATGGTAGCGTGTCTACCGAAGATCCTAACATGACAGAACACATCTTCAGAGTTGTAGAGCTAAAGTATACGATAATACAGACCCTGACAGTGACGTACGAGGATTTTCAATGGGAAGAACTCAAATGACAAAATAGAAGGATTTGAATGGTAGTCCCAGCTCTATTATCATTTCTCTATATGTAGGTGCAAAATCCAACCTTTGAAGGTTACAGAAACTCTACGCAATCGAATACTCAAAGCTCAAGCTCAAGAACATTCAAACAGCGATTTCGAAGAAGGAAGTTAACAGTGCTATGAGTAAATCTCAAGAGCTCACATATACTTAACAACTCAAGATTTCAGTGTACACTTCCTTAAATATAGGATATTCATCTTGTATATCTTAAGCCTAGACATACTGAGTTTATCACATGTGATAACTCAGATCTATAGTTGGAAATCCCCTCTACAAAATCCCCAAAAGTTTATGTAGAAGTTTGGGCAAGTAAGTAAAGAAGTGTCAGTTGCTGAAAGCTTGGTTATCTAGCACCCATAAGCTAGAGATTAATTAGACTGCATCCGAAAGTAGTAAACAGTTTCCTAGCACCGGAAACGTAGGAGAAACGCCAAGTGAGTCGGGATACTGTAAGGTGAACTCAGTGTATAGGTTTACTCTTCTACTTGTAAAGAAAACCTAATATGAAGATAGTAGATTGACTGAGCAATCGGTCCCTAGACGTAAGAGTTGATCTCTCTGAACCACGTAAAATTATTTACTTTCCGTATCTGATAAACACACGTTTTACACGTTTATTTATGATATTTAAAGATGATTTTAGATCTATTAAATGCGTTTATGTATCGGATCTTAATGATTTTATCTATTTTAGAAGATACTGCTCTTGGGGTTTCTTTTTGGTGTTTTGTAGGTTTATGAGTTGATAATCGAAGCAAGGGCGAAGCACGATGCGAAAATAGCGATCCGTCGGTTTTAGCAACCAGACTAGCGGTCGCTAGGGGGTCGCGAGGTTCAACCAATGAGCGCCCGGAGGAGTCACGGCGCGAGTATTGCACGCGAGGATCGCCCAACCGAGATACATTACGCCACAATTCGCGGCCATGGCTAGCGACCGCTAGTCAGGTCACGAGGCTACCTGGCGAGCGCGAGCATCAGACGCGAGAGAGAGGAGCGCGCGACACATGCCTCATGATCGACCTAGCGACCGCGAGGGCGGTCGCGAGCGTGGCGGCGGTAGCGCAAATTGGGGTTTCCACCCTTATCTATAAATAGGGGATCTCCCCGCGCCTCCTCGAGACCAGCACGCCCCGGACACGTTTTCACAGTTTTTTCCTCAGTTTTTACAGCTTTTAGTCTTTAGTTTTCATCCCGTTTAGTTCTAGCTTTAATTTTTCGTTGTTCTAGTTTAGTTTATCGCTTTGTTATCGATCGGAACGTTTTGTCCGATTCGTTTTCCGTTGTTTTCCGTTTTTGCTTGGGATTGGATTCAAGACCAACCATTGTTCATCAACGCTATTATCCGGGTTTTATGCATTTAATTTACATTTTTATGTCTTATCGTATTTTATTCCGTTAATTATGTCTAGGTAATTTTCCGTTATAATCCTAGGGTTTGCATGATTCGATCCTATATGTTGTGATTCACATTATCGCTATTTACCTTCCGGGCATTGATTCATGATTCTTGGTGCTTATCTATATGTATTAATTTCGATCAATCTTGATGCATATCTAGTTGCCGATTAATGACGAATCGTATTAATTGTCGATCGATCTTGAATGCATGATACGAATAAACATCGAGTCGTGGCGATATAGGATATTCGAGGAAGCATATTCTTAGTGATCCTTTTGGAGTTACTTGTTTTCACCTAGAATGGTAGGAAAACTCGTAATCATCGCCGCAATTGTCGTGAATCAAGTTGTTGGTTATATATGTGATCTTCCATCTTGTATGCGGATTAAAATTGGTTTATAGGAAACAAGATAAACATACATTGTGGGTAGGATTTATGCATCCACAGGGTTAGTCTTTTTATCATTTTATCATCCGTGATTTTATTGCTTTATTTTATATTTCGCATGGTTACCTTTGCTTTGGATTAAATTTCAAGCCCTTAAACCTTTCACCCAATTTACGTGCGAATAATGATGAATTATCGTTGAGCTAGCTTCTATGTTTTCGTGATACAATCACGTGGATACGATACTCGACTTACCTATATATTTACACTTTTAGTGTTATAAAAGTGGCGATCAAATTTTGGCGCCGTTCGGGATTGTTAAGATTGCATAGGAATAATTTGACGATTTGGATTTATTAATTCAAGTTATATATTATATTATTTACTTATTGTTACGAGCTAAATTCTCTTTTTCCGTGTAGTTTATGCGTACAAGATCTCGTGGACCTCACGAAATATTATTAGATCCCGAGATCGAAAGCTCTCAAAGGAGAAGAGGACGAGAGAAGAGACGGGCTGCAATGGCGGCTAATCCACGTAAGCAGGGGCATTCCTCCCGAGCAACCGCAAGCATGCTAGGCGATTTCGCAGAGATGCGGCCGGATGGCGAATATGGGACTCCTTGTCCTGTTCGAGACGCGACCGCTGAACTTTATGTACCGACCTCCCTTGAGCAGTTCAAGGAGGCGGATGGGGCCCGCACGGATGCAAACAATTTGAGTCAAGCCGTACCCCGATCGGTATGGTCGAGGAGGAGCGGTTTGGGGAGGACTCATCAAGACCCGAACGCGCATCTCGAGACCTTTTCGATATTTGTGACACCATCAAAGCGAGAATGGGGTGCCACAAGACACGATCCGATGCGCATGTTCGGTTTCGCATTGACCGGTGAAAGATTGGTTGAGAGTTTGGACCGGTGGCGCATCGACACTTGGGGAACTTTACGAAGTTTCTCTCGAAATATTTTCCGCCGTGAAGACGTAAGATCATCGCCGAAATCTCCCATTTTGCCAAAACCACGACGAATCACTATTCGAGGCATGGAGAGATTGGAGGTCTATTGAGGCGATGTAATTTCAAAACATGGATATAATACTTATAACTTAGTCTTTTTAATGACTAAAGCTTTATTCTTACGCATTAAATCAAATATAATCCTTTTACATAACTCTTAATAATTAATCTTTATATAAAGTAAGAACTCACATATATCCAACTTTAATTATTAGCTTTAATATAAATTCCATATGCTTAAATATACCATTATAAATCATAAACATACTTATATTAATCATTTAAGCTTATTTTCATTAAGTGCCCTTCAACCAAATTTATGAAAATTTATAATAATTCCTTACTTTATTCAACTAATATATATATAACTTCATCATTAAAGCTCCATTATCATCCATAATCATCATTCTATATTTAACTTTAATTAATCTAAAGCTAAACATAAATACTTTCATTAGAGAATAAACTAAACTTTTTCAACTTTCACATATAAACTTAGAAAATTCCAAATAAATTATATGATGCTTAATTTACATCCCAAAGGTTATATATCATGTTATTTGAAACAAATAAAATCAAAATCATAAGAACCTCCAACTCATAGTTTTGAAAATTATGAAAAATATACATTAAGTTTTTTAATCTAATTTTCTTACTTAATACATGCTTAAATACATTCAAACACATGATTATAAACATAATTCAAGCATAATACAACATCATTTAAAAATCAAACCTAGGGTTTGATCCTCTTCTCAAAGCACATATATTTCATAATGAAACTCTCATTTATGCATAATATTAGCTTCTAAACATAGATTAACCTATAAACACATGAATAATCATCAAAATAAAACAATAACTTTGAACTTCACATACTAAACTTTCTTGATAACAACTAATAAATATTTATGCACATAAACATGAAATAAATGCTATTAAACCTCTAAAACAAGATATAGAATTGATTAGGAATGATTTCTTACCTTAATTTTGGATTTAGGATGAAATTTGTGAAGTGTGTGTTTTAGGTGTATGTGTGTGTGCGAAAATTTGAAGAAAAATTGATAAGGATGATGAATAGTAGCTATTTATAAACATTCCACAACTTTCTTTTATTTTTTGAAATTTCTTTAATATGGTGACTATTCACCATTCTAGAAATTCACAATTCTCTACACATTTTAACAAAAATATACATAATTTCATATCCACAAATTTTCTATTTAGTTTTTCCTTTTTTTCTTTAATAAAGTGATTAATCATCATAATCTAGAGAATTCTAACTTTCTCTACACACTTCTTCACATTTAATGCATAGGATATATATATTTACATATATGTACATGTAAATCCATTTTATTACTTCTTCACAAATTTTAATCTAATGCATACCAAATAAATGTTTTAATCGATTCTTATATTCAAATCACTCCATATCATCAATTATTCACCAATGCATAAAAATTAAACTTTCATGCTAAATTCATAATTATAATTTACTAAAATTTTAAAACTATAATATCAAACTTTACATTTTCGCTAGGGCGCATCCTCGCTCTAAGCCGAACAACTGTAAAACATTTGAAACTTAATCTTCATTAGTTCATAAATCATTTGAAAATAATTTATTTTCCAAACACATATCATTTTATTTTAAGAAAAGTTTGGTATTACACGAGGCGAGCCGTATTTTAGAGAGATGGTCGCCAACAACTATCAATGGCCAGCGGAGAGAATGCGATGGTTAAAGGACCGTCGAGGTCGATTCGAGATCTGACGAGTGATGAAGCAATTCACTGTTGAAGAGCAGATTGAGACGGAGGACGACATTTTATAAATCAAAGGAACCGTCGAGGAGAATCCGGCATACACTCCAAACAATAGAAATCATCCGAAACGTCAGTATGCCAACCCGAATAATTTTCAAGAACCTCCGTGAAGCTTCACGGTACAGAATGGTATGATCCAAGAGCCGAAGAAGCCAAGTTTAGAAGATATGGTGCAACAGATGGCGACTCAACAGAGTGCATTTATAAGCAGTACCGGGCAAAAAATAACTCATCTGGAGTCGACTGTGACGGCTATGGGGAAACACGTAAAGATGTTGGAAAATCAGATTGGTCAAGTAGCCGTACAATTGAATGCACAACAAAAGACGGGCCAATTTTCGAGTAATACGGAGGTGAACCCGAAAAATCAGTGCTTCGCCATCCAGACGAGGAGTGGACAAGCTTGCCCAAGCCATACGGAGCAAGAAAGCAATCTGAAGCAGAAACTCACGACCGAGCTCGCGACCGCGAGCCCGATCGCGAGTCGTAGTTTTGTCCACGACACTCGCGACCGAAAGCACGCGCCAAGACCGACCATGAGCCATCGATTATGCGCACCCCTGATTTGTTCGTGGCGACCCATCGCCCAAAGCGCGACCAAGTATTTCGATGAAGAGTCGGTAGCGAACTCGCGCCCGCAAGCTCGCACGCGAAGAAGGATTGCAACGCAGAGCAGATCCCTCGCGACCTGACCAGCGGTCGCGAGGTCGACCGCGAGGCACCCCCAGAAGCAAATCGTCGCACGTACACTCCTCCGTTCCGTTTCCGAGTCGACTAGCCAAATCGAAATATGACGAGGAGTTTGCTCGTTTCAAAGAGATTTTTCCAAAAGTTGAAATCAATTTGCCTCTCTTTGAAGTCACGCGAAACATTAGGGATACGTGAAATTTTTAAAGACGCGCTTACAAGCAAGAAGAAATTGGGAAATTTGAAAAAATTACCCTATCAGAAGAATGCGATGTCGTCTTGCGAAGAAGTCGCCTCAAATGAAGGATCCCGGCGGTTTATATTAGAATGCGAGATCGCCGAGCATACTTTTCCAAATGTGTTGTGCGACTTGGGGCAAGCATCAATCGATGCCTTTGAACGTATTCAACCGGCCTGCACCTAGGAAAGATGAAGCCAACGAAGATCTCATCGATGATGGCCGATGTGTCATCACATATCCTAAAGGTATCATCGAAGATGTGTTGGTAAGAATTCGGGACTTTGTTTTTCCTGTCGATTTTGTGATTTTAGATATTCTCGAATTCAAACAACAACCACTAATCCTGGGCAGACCTTTTCTAGCAACTGGTCGTGCTTTGATTGATGTGCAGGAAGGTAATCTCACGTTTCGTGTTAACGATGAGGAGCTCAAGATTTCCATATATGACGCCATCAAGCAACACGACAGTGAAAAGCCGAAAGATTGCTACTCGATCACGACTGCTGCTACCGCACAAGTCGCGCGCTTAGAGGGTACTCGACCAATCGAGGAAGCTGCGAGAAGGAAGAAGTGGACTCGGCATGGAACTCCGAGTGAATCATTCAAGTTTGGGGGGGGGCACTTTCATAGTCAGTGGTGCTCATCCGTGAATGCTAAGTATAGGAGAATCCACAAATTGGGAAAGATTTCTGTTGCCACCAAAACGCCGGATTGAGAAAGGTTAGTGATGGTCTAGCTAAAGACGATAAATTAAGCACTTGTTGGGAGGTAACCCAACGTTTTCTTATTTTGTTTTTGTGTTTTGTTTTGTTTTTCGTTTATGTTGCTTTTTGTCGTGTTTTTGTCTTTCTTTTCGTGTTGTGTCTGTCGATCAACGAGTTAAGTGAAGTGTGTTAATCCATGTGGCCAATGACGATAGAAATTTTTGTGAAATTTAATGATAGTGCACATGATATGTTAGAAAATGACGCATGAACGACTTGAGATTGCTAAACTTGTTGTTTTCACCATTTGCTTAACCCGTGAGACTTGAGCTTCACTGTATACATATCTTGATACAGTTTCTTTTAATTGTGTGATATCGTGCATGTGATTATCTTCTAGAACTTGCCGTTTTTCTGTGTCGAGACTGCAATATGTGTTTCAAATTTGGAAAAGGATAAAAGACCATCTTTGTTAACCAAATATTTGCCCAAACACTAACCCGATGATATATACCATTTGTCGCATTCTTTGAGCCTTTATTAGACTTATTCTTTCGATTAACCGGATGATAGGAGGTGAGGATGGATATGGGAATCAAAAGGGGATTGTGATGTAGTTATGACGAGAAAAATTATTGCAAGAGAAATACATCTGTGGTGAAGAATAATACCTTTGTTGTGAATGATAAACCCTATAAGCTCTAGAAAAGAAAAGAAAAAGCAATGATAAGTTCACTATGTGTTTTGAGCATAAAGGGTCGTTAATCAAAGTATAGGTACCTTATGAGGGATAAAACGTCGATTTAGCACGTTGGAAAAGAAGAGGAAAATGGACAAAGTCCAAATGTGTCGAAAAGTATAAATGGGGGTGCTTGGAATATTTTTGAGTCACTTAGCCATATATTATCCTACCTTAACCAATGTGCCTACATTATAACCTATGAAAAGACCTTTTTGATCCTTAATTGAACACATTTGACGCGGTGGAGATATTAGAGAAATGGCAAGCCTATGGTAAGATGTTGCATTGCATTGATCTATGAGTGTATACACGTCCTTAATTTTTTTTTGAGTTGAGTGTATCCTATATTTTACACACACGTGTGAGGTTGAATTGAATGAGTTTTGCTTTCAACGGTTGTTTGTGTCAAATTGACTAATGTCGTCATGTGTGCTAATATTTTCGGCGTTGTGATATTTCCGAGGCTTGATTGTGTTTATCACCTTTGCTATACTCGTTGATCTTTTGTTGTGTCCTTCGTTTGTCTTTCTGTTCTGTTTTTGTTTGAGGACAAACAATGCTTCAAGTTTGGGGGTGTGATAAACGCACGTTTTACACGTTTATTTATGATATTTAAAGATGATTTTAGATCTATTAAATGCGTTTATGTATCGGATCTTAATGATTTTATCTATTTTAGAAGATACTGCTCTTGGGGTTTCTTTTTGGTGTTTTGTAGGTTTATGAGTTGATAATCGAAGCAAGGAACGAAGCACGAGGCGAAAATAGCGATCTGTCCAGTTTCTAGCGACCAGCCTAGCGGTCGCTAGGCTGGTCGCGAGGTTCAACCCAGCGAGCGCCCAGAGGAGTCGCGGCCGCGAGTATTGCACGCGAGGATCGCCCAACGCTGAGATACATTCTGCCCTAATTCTCGCGGCCATGGCTAGCGACCGCTAGTCAGGTCGCGAGGCTACCCTGGCGAGCGCGAGCATCAGACGCGAGAGAGAGGAGCGCGCGACACATGCCTCGCGGTCGACCTAGCGACCGCGAGGAGCGGTCGCGAGACGTAGCGGCAGGCGCGCAAATTAGGGTTTCCACCCTTATCTATAAATAGGGGATCTCCCCCCTCGCGCCTCCTCAGACCCAGACGCCCCCAGACACGTTTTCACAGCTTTTTCCTCAGTTTTTACAGCTTTTAGTCTTTAGTTTACATCTCGTTTAGTTCTAGCTTTAATTTTTTGTCGTTCTAGTTTAGTTTATCGCTTTGTTATCGATCGGAACGTTTTGTCCGATCGTTTTCCGTTGTTTTCCGTTTTCGCTTGGGATTGGATTCAAGACCAACCATTGTTCATCAACGCTATTATCCGGTTTTATGCATTTAATTTACATTTTTATGTCTTATCGTATTTTTATTCCGTTAATTATGTCTATGTAATTTTCCGTTCTAATCCTAGGGTTTGCATGATTCGATCCTATATGTTGTGATTCCTGTTATCGCTATTTACCTTCCAGGCATTGATTCATGATTCTTGGTGCTTATCTATATGTATTAATTTCTGATCAATCTTGATGCATATCTAGTTGCCAGTTAATGACGTAACTGTATTAATTGTCAATCGATCTTGAATGCATGATATGAATAAACCTTGAGTCGTAGCTGAGATAGGATATTCGTAGGAAGCATATTCTTAGTGATCCTTTTGGAGTTACTTGTTTTCACCTAGAATGGTAGGGAAAACTCGTAATCTCGCCGCAATTGTCGTGAATCAAGTTGTTGGTTATATATGTGATCTTCCATCTTATGCGGATTAAAATTGGCTAATAGGAAGCAGGATAAACATACATTGTGGGTAGGATTTATGCATCCCTAGGGTTAGTCTTTTATCATTTTATCATCCGTGATTTTATTGCTTTATTTTATATTTTACATGGTTACCTTTGCTTTGGATTAAATTCTGAAGCCCTTAAACCTTTCACCCAATTTCTGTGCTTGAATAATGATGAATTACGTTGAGCTAGCTTCTATGTTTTCGGGATACAATCCCTGTGGATACGATACTCGACTTACCTATATACTTACACTTTTTAGTGTTATAAAAGTGAGCGATCAAATTTACCGCTAGGCTGGTCGCTAGAAACTGGACAAATCGCTATTTTCGCCTCGTGCTTCGTTCCTTGCTTCGATTATCAACTCATAAACCTACAAAACACCAAAAAAAACCCCAAGAGCATTATCTTCTAAAATAGATAAAATCATTAAGATCCGATACATAAACGCATTTAATAGATCTAAAATCATCTTTAAATATCATAAATAAACGTGTAAAATAAGCGTTTATCAGTATCACTATTTAAACTACATGTTATTGAACTGTCATCACCAGCACATAACAACAAAACATTGTTTTGAAGCCCTCTATCAGTATCAGTTTGATATTGAAGAGATATAACTGAAATCTGACTAAGAAATATTTGGCTAAGTGTTTTGAATGTGTTTAAAGTTTTCAGTAAGGAAAATACAGTAACCACCATATTCCGTACGCACATCAATTATCATCCAAGTGACCACCGCCTCGATGAGTCGATGGGTTTTGCTAATCGATATCATTACACAAGACATCCATTTTCTTAACTGACCAGTAGTGTCTCATTTTCTCGATCTCATTTGCAGTCTTCAGAGACTTCTCCTTAGATAAAGGAACGTCATATCTGAAAGGTAGTAATCCCTTCTTAGTGGTTTGCATGCTAAAACAAGTAATCACAATATCAATGTAAAATGCTTGAGATAAGCTCAATATATTCTTCTTGCGATCTCGGTAAACCTTGATCACAAGAATGTAAGCTGCATCTCCTAAGCCTTTCATCTAAAACTGATCGGATAACCAACTCTTTACGTTTGATAACAGTTTCATATTGTTGTCAAGTAGAAGGATGTCATCTACGTAAAGTACAAGAAATACCAAGTCACCATTGACATCTCAAAGGTACACGCAACTCTCGTTTGGCAACTATCATTTACCACCTCGTCAAAACGTAAGTTCCATGATAGGGAAGCTTGCTTGAGTCCATAAATGGACTTCTTAAGCTTCCACACTAGATGCTCATTACCTTTCTTCATATAACCATCAGGTTGATGCATATAGATGTCTCTACCCTCTCCAAGGTAACCGTTTAAGAAAGCGGTTTTCACATCCATTTGCCAAAACTCTAGGTTCAAGTGAGCTGCAATGGCCAGAAAAATTCTGATGGACTTGAGCATAATTGATCCCATCGATCTTTGTGTACCCTTTTTCCATTAGCCTTGATTTGAAAGTCGAAATATTTCCATTAGAATCTCTATTCCGATTGTATACTCACTTACTACCTATGACTTCCATACCATCTGGTAGAGGTGTCTTCTCGTATACATCCATAATGATTATGGACTCAATCTCTAAGTCCATAGTGATGTGTCATTATCCTGCATCTATGTCTTGTATTGCCTAGTTGTATGTCCATGGATCGACTTTAGCATGTTTGTCTGTTGAGATTAAATCTGAAGATTCACCCATGGATATATATCGATCGTGTTATCGAGCGACCCTCCCACTACGATGAGATGTTGCTGGCATAATGGCAACGGTGTGTGCAGTAACTTGTGGTGTTGTTTCTTGCACACTTTGTTGGGTAGGCGTCACTCGTACAGTCGGTTTCACTAGTGGAACTCGACCCACTTTAATTTCTTGAAGTATTTGGTGTCGATCCCTGCCACTAGACGTGACATATTATATCTTTGGTGGAGTCAGTGGTGGAATACGATCATCTTGGATTTCTTGAAGAATAATTTCAACTTTAGGTTTATAGTTTTTCATGTAATCCTCCTTAAAGAATCGAACGTTGGTGCTAATAACGACCTTATGATCCTTAGAAATATAGAAATAACAAACTTTCGTTCCTCTAGGATATCCAATAAACAGCTTTAGGTTAGATCTAGCCACCAACTTGTCAGCCTGCTTGTTCAGCACATGTGTTGAACTGCCCCATATACTTATATGGCTTAAATTGGGCTTTGATAAGCCTCATTTTTACATGATTTATAAGGCTATATTCGTTTCGTTTCTAAGTGATAAGTGATCTTTTGAGTTATCTTTTATATATTTATGTTTACCTTGGAAGATATTATGCCGTGTGTATTTCATGTCATTTTAGCATAGGTTTTGATGTCAAAAGGTGGATCACGATAAAGAGGAATCACTAGCCGGTCGCGAGATCATCTGAAGAACGTTTGAAAACGACATTTAATATGAGATAATGGATTTGAAAAAGATGGATGGGAAAAGTGTACTATGTTAAATAGCATCTCGATAGGAGTCCGTGGCGCAAGCGGATTGTAATTCGAGTCCGGACGAGAGAAGCAGAGCAACAATGAAGTCGCGTGCAGCCGAGAAAAGACGATTCGCGAGTTTTGCTCGCGACCTAAAATCGCAAGGGCAAAACTCGCGAGAAATCATAATTTTCAGCAATTTGAGACACCTAGTCCATGTATACTTCTAATCCGAGTCAGAATAGGATTGAATCAGAGAATAGGATTGAATCAGTCGAGAATAGGATTGGGAATTTATGAAAAAGGAGCTTATGTTTTATTATAAATAGGAGATAGAGCAAGAGCTTATGAACACCATTCGCAGCGAACACAAATTCTTCTTTATTTTCTTTTGCAAGTTCTTTTCCGTTTAATTTAGTTTAGCTTTTTCTTTAAGTATTTTCATTCCAATTTCATAGTTTAGTATTAGAATTGAATTTCTTGGGATTCAAGTCGCTACAATTGTTCTTCGTGGATTCTTACGGTTTTATCTATCTATCTTAATTTATGTTTTATTTAATTATTTATTGCTTTGGTAATTTAATTATGTGTAGCTAAAATTCCGTACTGATCCTAGGGTTTGCATGATTCGATCCTATATGTTGTGATTTCTGTTATCGCTATTTACCTTCCAGGCATTGATTCATGATTCTTGGTGCTTATTTATATGTGTTGATTTTTGATCAATCTTGATGCATATCTAGTTGTCGGTTAATTACGTAATTGTATTAATTGTCAATCGATCTTGAATGCATGATACGAATAAACCTTGAGTCGTAGCTGAGATAGGATATTCGTAGGAAGCATATTCTTAGTGATCCTTTTGGAGTTACTCGTTTTCACCTAGAATGGTAGGGAAAACTCGTAATCTACTGCCGCAATTGTCGTAACTGAAGTTGTTGGTTATATTTGTGATCTTCCATCTTATGCGGATTAAAATTGGCTAATAGGAGCAGGATAAACATACGTTGTGGATAGGATTAATGCATCCCTAGGGTTAGTCTCTTATCATTTTATCTTCCGTGTGTTTATTGCTTTGTTTTATTTTACGCATGGTTACGCTTTGCTTTGGATTAAATTCAAGCCCTTAAAACCTTTCACCTAATTTTACGTGCTTGAATAATGATGAATTATCGTTGAGCTAGCCACGTGTTTTCGTATTACAATCCCTCGTGGATACGATACTCGACTTACCTTCTATATCGCCTTTTACTTGTGAAAAGGGATCGATCAAATTTTAGGCGCCGTTGTCGGGATTATTAAGATTACATAGGAATAATTTGACGATTTGGATTTATTAATTCAAGTTATATATTATTATATTTATTTATTGTTACGAGCTAAATTCTCTTTTCTCGGGTAGTTTATCGTCAAGATCTCGGGGACCTCCTAAAATATTACTAGATCCGAGATCGAAAGCTCTCAAAGAGAAGAGGGCGAGAAGAGGCGGGCTGCAATGGCGGCTAATCCACGAGCAGGGGCATTCCTCCCGAGCAAGCTGCACGCATGTTAGCCGATTTCGCAGAGATCGGCGCCCGGATGGCGAATATGGGACTCCTTGTCCCTATCCCGAGCGAGACCTCCGAATTATATGTACCGACCTCCCATTGAGCAATTCGAGGAGGCGGATGGGGCCAAAGTTAATGCAAACAACTTGAGTTAAAGCGGCCCTAATCGGCATGGTACAAGGAGGCGGTTTGGGGAGGAGTCACAGAGGACCCGAATGGGCATCTTGAGACATTCTCGACATTTGTGACACCATCAAGCGGAATGGGGTGCCACAAGACACGATTCGGATCGCGATGTTCGGATTCTCTGCGCGATCGGGCGAAGGAGTGGTTGAAGTTTGGACCGCACGGCATAAGCAGTTGGGGGATCTTTGCGAAAAGTTCCTCTCAAAGTATTTTCCGCCACCAAAGCCGAGAAAATCATCGCGAGATCTCCCACTTCTCCCGGCTAGGAGATGAGTCATTGTTCGAGTCGTGGGAGCGATTGAGGGCTATTGAGAAAGTGCCCACAACACGGATTCTCAAAGAACAAGCAGATCACACAGTTCTACGGTGGGTGACATGGCATCTGAGGAGCATAGTGGATGCGTCGGCGGTGGATGTTTATTGAATCGTCGTGTAGAGGAGGCGGTCGCATCATAGAAGAGATGGCGGCAAATAGTTATCAATGGCCAACGGAGAGAACGCTGATAGTTAAGCGGCGGTGTCGAGGCGATTCAAATACGACGGTGATGAAGCAATTCACTCTTTTGAAGAGTCGGATCGAGACGAAGAGGTCAACCACATCAATCGGAGGAATCATGGAAATCAGGCATCTGATGCAAATAACGAAATCATCCAAATTTCTCGTCATGACCCCAATAATTTTCAATGACCTCGCTTGAGTTTCTCGATTCGAATGGGTGATTCGAGAGACGAAGAAGCGAGTCTAGAGGACATGATGCGAAGTTGGTTGTAAGCAACCAACAATTGACGAAGAACCGAACTCGTTTATAAGCAACAAGGCGGAAGATTAATCATTTGGAGTCCTTTGTGGCGGCTATGGGAAAGCATATGAAGATTTTGAAAATCAGTTGGTCAAGTAGCGATGCAGTTGAATGCACTACAAAAGACGGGCCAATTTCCGAGTAATACGAGGTAAACCGAAAAATTAATGTTTCGCCATCCGACGAGAAGTGGACAAGCTTACCCAAGCCATACGGAGTAAGAAAGTGGCGGAGGCGAAACTTGCGACCGAGCTCATGACCGTGAGCCCGATCGCGAGGAGTCCGAAATTTTCCCACGAAGCTCATGACCGAGCACACGCCCGCGAGCCCCGACCGCAAGCCATCGATTGTGCACGCCCAGGTTGTTCGCGGCGACCAGGCGCCCGCAATTTCGAGCGGGCGAGGATTGCAGACTGGAGCGGGCGCCTCGCGACCTTCCGGTGATCGCGAGGTCAACCGCGCGGCCTCTGAATCCATTCTCGACGTACACCTCCGGTCCCATTTCCGAGTCGACTAGTCAAGTCGAAATATGACGAGGAGTTTGCACGCTTCAAAGAGATTTTCAAAAGTTGAGATCAATTTACCTCTCTTTGAGCATGACTGCGAAACATCTTGGGATACATGAAATTTTTAAAGGCAGCTTGCAAGCAAGAAGAAATTGGGAAATTTGAAAAAATTACCTATCAGAAGAATGCAGTGTTGTCTTGCGGAGGAAGCTCCTCTAAAGCGAAGGATCCGGCAATTTTACGTTGGAGTGCGAGATTGCGAGCACACGTTCCCCAACGTGTTGTGTGATTTAGGAAGCGAGCATAAACGATGCCGTTAAATGTGTTCAATCGCTTGGGGTGGGCAAACGAAGAAGACCTCCATTTCGTTAATGATGGGTGACGGTCGATCGCATACCCTAAGGGATAGTTGAGGATGTGTTGGTAAGAGTTCGGGATTTTTTCTTTCCGGTGATTTTGTTATTTTAGACATTCCCGAATTTAAAATCAACCACTAATCTTGGATAGGCCTTTTCTAGCAAGCTGGTCTTGCTTTAATTGGCGTGGGAAGGTGATCTAACTTTTCGTGTTAACGATGAGAAGCTGAAAATCTCAATCTATGACGCCATCCCGCGACACGATAGTGCGAGCATGAAGAGTGTCATTCAATCACCACTATTGCGCCTAGCGAATCTCGAGCTTGGATGTCAACCGACTAGTTGACAAGGGTGCTACAAAGAAAAGATGGACTCGGCATGGAACTCCGGTGACTTGTTCAAGTTTGGGGAGGCCACTTCCACACTCGGTGGTGGTCTGCGGTCAGCGGAAAATATGGAGGCAAACAAAGATTTGGTAAGAAGGCTGCCGCCAAATCGCGGATTGATCGAGGTTAGTATTGGTCTAGCTAAAGACATTTAAATTTAGCTTTTGTTGGGAGGTAACCCAATGTTTTCTTTGTTTTGGTTTGTTTTTTTTTTTGTTACATTTTCTTTTGTTTGTGTTTGTTTTGTTTTTCGTGTTTGGGTTTTGTGTACATTTTGTGGGTTGAGTTGAATGACGAGCACCGATGATGAGAATTGTTTTATTAGAAAATTTATTGCAACTGGTTTTGTGAGACGAAGCATGTTATGATTGTTGTGAGTATTGAGCCTTTGAGAACTTGATCACACTTTTGAAACACGTGAGACTTGAGCTTTTGTTGTCATATCTTTTCGGTCTTGTTTTTCTCGTGTGAATAGTTTGAAATAACATGTGTTTCTCTAGAACTTGCTCGGTTCTTTTCGAGGTTGCATTGATGTGCTTAAGAATTTTGAAATGATATTAGGCATTCTTTTCTTAGCCTATACACTATCAAACACTAACTTTGTTATGTTATTATCCTTTGATGAGCCCGTTTGAGCCTACCTTATTCATTCATATAGCCGTGGGTTGGGTTATGTTGTTAGTGTGATTTTGGTTACTTGAATGAAAGGTTGAGAAAAAGAAAGGAAAGAGAATAATTGTTGAGGAAGTGATAATAATAAAAATAGTTGCTTACCCATATAAGTTCAAAAAAATAAATAAATAAATAAATAAATAAATGACACAAGTGTGTGAAAAGAACATAAATGGGTAAGTAGCTAGTGCTTTGAGATGAGTATATCACTTATATGAAAATTTTGGAGTGCTTAAAGAAAAATGACTTTTTGGTGTAGAGTTTTGAAATGAATTGTGAAAGTTTGGGAATTATATCTTGTGATACTTATGATGTTTTTCATTATGGGTTTATGAGTCACTTAGCATAAATATATCTTACCCTACCAAAGAGCCTACATTATAACCTTATATAAAGACCTTCTTGATCTTAGTTCTTGAGCACATATTTGAGCAATGGAGAATTAGACGATTTGCAAGCTTATGGTAGATTCCATGTAATTTTGAACTTTGAGAGCATACACATCCTCCTTCATACACTTGAGTGTTTGAGATTTCTTATATATATATCCATGTCGTGAGGATTCAAGTTTGGGAAGGCTTGTGCTTATGATTATTATGATGTGTGGAGTTTAACGAAAGATGTTGTGATTTGATTCATTTGAGTGAATCGTTTATTGCTCATTGCTCGAGGCTTATTGCTTTTATCGTTCGACTCTTTTTTGTCTGCTCGGTCGTCTCTCTTTTGTTACGATTTGTTTGAGGACAAACAAAAGGATAAGTTTGGGGAGTTGATAAGCCTCGTTTTACATGATTTATAAGGCTATATTCGTTTCGTTTCTAAGTGATAAGTGATCTTTTGAGTTATCTTTTATATATTTATGTTTACCTTGGAAGATATTATGCGTGTGTATTTCATGTCATTTTAGCATAGGTTTTGATGTCAAAAGGTGGATCACGATAAAGAGGAATCACTAGCCGGTCGCGAGATCATGCAAGAAAGCTTTGAAACGACATTTAATATGAGATAATGGATTTGAAAAATATGGATGTGCAAAGTGTACTATGTTAAAGAGCATCTCGATAGGAGTCCGTAGGCGCAAACGATTGTAATTCGAGATGCGGACGAGAGAGAGCAGGCAAACAATAAGTCGCGTGCAGCCGAGAAAAGGCGATTCATGAGTTTTGCTCGCGACCTAAGGTCGCAAGGGCAAAACTCATGCGAAATCATAATTTTCAGCAATTTGAGACACCTAGTCCATGTATACTTCTAATCCGAGTCGAATAGGATTGAATCAGTCATAATATGATTGAATCGTAGTCGGAATAGGATTGGGAATTTATGAAAAAGGGAGCTTATGTTTTATTATAAATAGGGAGAGAGCGGTGGCTTATGAACACCATTCCGCAGCGAACACAAATTCTTCTTTATTTTCTTTTGCAAGTTCTTTTCCGTTTAATTTAGTTTAACTTTTCTTTAAGTATTTTCATTCCAATTTCATAGTTTAGTATTAGAATTGTAATTTCTTAGGATTCAAGTCGCTACAATTGTTCTTCGTGGATTCTTACGGTTTTATCTATCTATCTTAATTTATGTTTTATTTAATTATTTATTGCTTTGGTAATTTAATTATGCGTAGCTAAAATTTAAATCTTGATCTAGGGTTTGCATGATTCGATCCTATATGTTGTGATTTACGTTATCGCTATTTACCTTCCGGGCATTGATTCATGATTCTTGGTGCTTATTTATATGTGTTGATTTCGATCAATCTTGATGCATATCTAGTTGTCGGTTAATTACGTAATTGTTTTAATTGTCAATCGATCTTGAATGCATGATACGAATAAACCTTGAGTCGTGGCGAGATAGGATATTCAGAGGAAGCATATTCTTAGTGATCCTTTTGGGTTACTTGTTTTCACCTAGAATGGTAGGGAAAACTCGTAATCTCTGCCGCAATTGTCGTAATTGAAGTTGTTGGTTATATTTGTGATCTTCCATCTTATGCGGATTAAAATTGGCTAATAGGAGCAGGATAAACATCGTTGTGGATAGGATTAATGCATCCTAGGTAGTCTCTCTTATCATTTTATCTTCCGTGTGTTTATTGCTTTGTTTTATTTTCTCGCATGGTTACGCTGCTTTGGATTAAATTCGAAGCCCTAAAACCTTTCACCCAATTTTACGTGCTTGAATAATGATGAATTATCGTTGAGCTAGCTTACGTGTTTTCAGTATTACAATCCCAGTGGATACGATACTCGACTTACCTTCTATATACGCCTTTTACGTGTGAAAAAGGGATCGATCATGCTTACGTCAAAACCATAACTCAAAAGAGGTCTTTTCGACTAACTTGGATGATATTAGATTTAGAACGTATGCCGTTGTTTCTAAGACATACCCCCAGAACGAAACATGCAACGTTGCATAACTCATCATTGATCTAACCATCTCTAAGATAGTTATATTTCTTCACTCTGACACACCGCTTTGCTACGGTGTACCCGGTGTAGTCAATTGGATTGTAATCCCACACTCTAAAATGTAGTCTATGAACTCGTTGCTAAGGTATTCACCACCGTGATCATACCGTAATTACTTGATACACTTACCTAGCTTCTTCTCCTCATCCGCCTTAAACTCTTTAAATTTCTCAAAGCATTCAGACTTCCAGTGACGTACGTATATGTATTCGTACCTTGAGTAATCGTCAATGAAAGTGATAAAATACTCATACCCTCCATGAGCTTGTATGGACATCATCCACACAGGTCAGCTTCAACTATCTTTCTTTTGGAACGAGTTGACTTCTGTTAGAAAATGAAAGTGATTGAAGGTGTTTAGTAGTGAGTGATTTGGGTGAAGTGGTGTAGGAATGAACTTAGTGTTTATTGAGTGTAGTATATGTAAATAGAGCAGGCAAAATGAGCCCGGCCCGAAAAGCCCGCCCGGGGTACCCAGGGTTTGGGTTGGTTTGGACTTAAAAATTAAAGGCCCGAAAAAAACCGGGCCTAAAAAGCCCATCCCTAAAAAATCCCGGGCCTACCAGGCTTCAGGCCAAAAAAGCCCAGGGTTTTGGGCTAAAAAACCCCGCCCAATATTCTATTAAATATACATATTTTATTATATTATTTAATATACATATCTATAATTTTTTAATAATATTAGTTATATTTTATAGCAAAAGTTTCTTACTAATTCACATACTAGTCAGGAAAATAATTTTTTTTTGAATTGCAACACATCAAAATTCTGAAAAAAATAATAACTTCATAAATCATTCAAAAATAATTCCTAAAAGAAATGATCTCCAAAACATATAGACTCATGATTAATGATCTTATATTATGTAAAAACTATTTTGAATCTTTGATCTTAAATATATATTATATAATTAATTAATTTTTTTCTATTATTTTAGGCGTATAAGTGGAATTAATAATATTATTTACTTTTGATTTGTAATTACTAATTTATTTCTCCTTAAATTAAAGAATTAAAATTATACTGCATTACAACATCATCGTATGAATACATAAATAGGTCAAAATATACAAGAAGCATTATCATAAGAATAAGCAAGCTCAATATATTCTTATCACTGAGTCTTTATTTAAGTTGGAGTTATGAGATTTTAATTATGTATTTAATTTATTTATTTTTTTAAATTTAAAATATTAATTTTATATATTAAAAAAATTAGAAAATAATCTAAAAAAAGCCCATCCGCCCGAAAGCCCGCCCGGGGTTGGTTTGGGCTTCATATTTTTAAGCCCGAAAAAATTTAGGCGGGCCTGGCTCGGCCTGAAAAATATAAAAGCCCGACGGTCCCGAGCCGTCCCGGCCAGCTACTTTGCCACCTAATGTAGAAATAGAGGGAATGATATTTAAAGTGAGCTTTTGTCTCCAAATAACTTAGATTCCATTACATCTTGTTGTAGCTTGTTTTTTTTTTGCTTACTTACAAATGATTCCTAAGAGGCTTATTTATAGGTGCTAGACGATGATTCTAGATCATTTCTATTATTTGAAGGGTATAGAATTCTCTACTAAAATATGCTTATAGGATTTCTTTAGATTTTATTACATCATATGAATCTAAAATTCCTACTTAGACTTTGCTAGATTCTACATATATTACATTATTTCTTCACTAGTTTAGATGCTTCTAGATCATCACTTCTCAATACTCCTCCTTGATGCTTTTATCAAAAACTCCATGTATTTTTCATAGAAACTAGAACCTGTCCCTTGGAAGTGCTTTCGTAAAGATATATGCTAGTTGTTCTTTTGTTGGACAATACTTCATCTTGATGTACCCTTTTGCTTGTACATCTCTAGTGTGTCGTTTTCACCAAAAATAAATCTGACATTCGGTCAGTGTGCCCACATCGCATGAGATAGCGAAGCGAATCGACACTCGCCAAGATGCCCAAACTGCACAGAAAGCAATAAGCAAAATCGTCTCCCAAAGGATTGGCGAGAATTTCTCCAATTTTCGACCTGTAAAATAAGTTGTGGTAAGAGAATAAACTATAAAATCGAAAATATCAAATAATAAAGGTATCCAGATGTTTGTTTGTAACAAATATTATGAAGGTATCCCGGTTCCAATTAATTCCACTCTAGCTTAGACAAATCCGATCCTTGATGCAAATATAACTTCAGTTCATGCAAACAAATCAGTTATGATCACCGAAGACGCTTCTGATGCAATCTTATCTTTCCTTAATTTATTGGTAATTAGGAAGACGCTTCACTAACTACTTCTCTAATCGACTGATAACCGTAGGAGACACTCTATAGATTTAATAAGCCGATAGCTTTAAGAACTAGAGAAATCCGATTCAAAACCGATAAACTCGACGCATGATTATCGAATTAAGACTGTTAAACTCTTGACTCTGATGAATCACTTTACCACTAATCAAATCTAAACCACAATTACGGATGGCGGATTCAATTGGCTACTAATTAACTCCGAACTACTAAATATTCACGACTACCTAGCAGAGGCGAAATAATTAACAACAATAAACGCAGAGAATAACAGATGCTTGCATAAAATCAAAGGATAAAAAACCAATTAGATCTCACGGAACGTATCGCGCTAGAGCTTCCTTAATCTTCACCGGAATGAAAGAGATTAGCTAGAACTCATAAATGAATTCAAGCTAATATATAATAATAATGATAATAATGAACGAACAAGCAAAGAAAAATAAGAATGAAAATCAACTTTTTAATTAATCAAACCAAACTAAATTCTGGAGTATTTCCTACGTGAATAAGAGTGTGTGCAAAGGGATAAAGTTATCCTCTTTTAAAACTATCAAAACAAATCTTATCCCTAAAAATTTAATCTAATCCCCTATAAAAAGGGAGAACCTATTCTAATATAATAAGGATACTATTAGATGATTCAAAATAATAACTAAAGAGGCCAAAATCAATATTTGAGGCCTATTACATAATTAAACTTCGTTTGATATCACAAAGTCTTCAAAAAACCATTTAATCCACATCATTGTCGTCAAGTCCCAGTAAACTTGATGATGGGTATGGGCACGACCTTCAGACATCAACTTTACTTTAGATATTCCAAAACTCTTCCAATTTGATGTTAATTCTTCCAAAACAGTGCAGTATGGGCATACTGCGGGTTGGAGTGAGATGTAGACGGTGGGGGTAATACTGACAGTTTCTTCATCCGGCGCAGAGGTTGCGGGTTCCTTGCGTTTGCGCGGGCGTTTGGTGCGCTGAGGCGACGGTCGTGGAAGGGGCGGCTTCATCGTCAGGCGTTGGAGTAGCGGCGTTCGGCGAGGGAGGCGGTGGTGTGGGTGTGTTCTCCTTGCGCTTGCGCGGGCGTTTGGTGCGCTGAGGCGACGACGGCACGGCGATCGTGGAAGGATGGCTTCTTCGTCCAGTGCCGAGCAACAACGGGAGGTGGTGGCGTGGGTGTGGGCTCCTCCTCAGGAGGTGGTGATTGAGCGGCGTTCGGAGAGGGAGACGGCGATGGTGCGATCATTACGACAGGCGGAGATGGTGTGGCGATCGTGGAGCGGTTCCGGCGAGTGGTCACCATAAGAGGAGAGTGGGCTGCGAATTGGAGGCTGCAATTTTGGAGAAGAAGAAGACAAATTGGGTTAAAAAAAATAGGTCAATTTGGGGAGGAAAAATGGGGAAAATAGAGTTGAATATAGAGTGAAATTTTGACCCACTTTTTTTTTTGAAAAAAATCTGTTTTCCTCTCTTACCGAGCAGTGCACATTTTTTTTGTTTGCTTTTTTATTTCTTTATTTTTTATTTTTTTAAAAAAAACAATAAATAAATAAATAAAAAAGATAAAAAAAAAAAATAAAAACTTTGGGTTGCCTCCCAAATACCACATTTGTTTAAAGTCCAAGGCCGGACTATTTCTACACCGATCATGGACTGATTTCGGGAGAGGCTAAATTCACGTCCGGGAACGTGGGTATCTGGATCCCTTCATAGTATGGCTTCAATAGTTGTCCATTTACTGTGAAGTACTTGTGTGTGCTTAAACTACAAATTTCGCGCACAAGTGGTCGACACGCATAACTTCATATGGACCCGCCCAACGAGACTTCAATTTTCGGGCATGATTTTGAGGCGAGCATTAAATAAGAGCACTTTCTGACCGACCTTAAAATTCTTCCTTCGAATGTATTTGTCATGAAGTAGCTTTGTGCGTTCCTTGTAAAGACTCGCATTCTCGTATGCTTCCAAACGTATCTCCTCCAATTCCTGTAATTGAAACTTCCTTTCTTTTCCTACCATATCTTCATCTAAGCAACATTGCTTTACTGCCCAAAATGCTTTATCTTCGAGCTCAACGGTAGATGGCATCGCTTTCCAAAATAAGACGATATGGAGACATGCCAATTGGAGATTTGTACGCTGTTCGGTATGCCCATACTACATCGTCCAATCTCAAACTCCAATCCTTGCGAGATGGGTTAACCGTTTTCTCAAGAGTATTTTTGATTTATCGATTTGAAACCTCGGCTTGGCCGTTCGCCTGTGGATGATAGGCTGTAGAAACCCTGTGATGTACTCCGTATTTCTTGAAAAGGGCTTCCAAGGTTCGGTTGCAGAAATGAGTGCCCTGATCACTAATTATAGCACGAGGTATACCAAACCTATTAAAAATGTTAGACTTGAGAAAACCCGCAACCACTTTAGAGTCATTAGTGTGGGCGGATTTTACTTCCACCCATTTCGAAGCATAATCGATTGCTAACAAAATATAAGAATTACCGCATGAACTTGGAAACGGGCCCATAAAATCCATACCCCAAACATCAAAAATTTCACAAAATTGGAACTTGAGGCATTTCATTACGAGAAGAAATATTACCTATTCGCTGGCATCTATCGCAATTCTTACAAAAGTTGTAAGCATCTCGAAAAATCGATTCCCAGTAAAAACCACAATCAAGAATTTTACGTGTTGTTCTTCATGGTCCAAAATGGCCTCCACATACATGAGAATGGCAGAAATCGAGAATCGAGTGAACTCATCATCTGGGATGCATCTTCGGATTACTTGATCCGCACAAGTTTTCCACAAATAGGGGTCGTCCCATATGAAATACTTGGCTTGACTTTTCAATTTATTTTTTCGAGCAGTTTCTGTGCCTTTAGGAAAAATGCCAATGGTTAAATAATTGACTAAATCAGCATACCAAGGAATCTTACCTTCAATTGCTAACAGGTGTTCATCTGGAAAGTCGTCCGGTATGGGCATACCGTCTGAAGTTGTTTGTAATCTGCTTAAATGATCAGCAAAATTATTTTCGGTGCCATTCTTATCTTTGATTTCCAAGTCGAATTCTTGCAATAGGAGTATCCATCGTATCAAACGCGGCTTAGATTCCTTCTTAGATAGTAAATATTTGAGAGCTACATGGTCAGAATAAACGATGACTTTAGAACCAATAAGATAAGATCTAAATTTTTCACAAGCAAAAACAATGGCTAATAGTTCTTTTCTATGGTTCAGTAGTTGCATTGTGTTGGATTTAGAGTCTTGGATGCATAATAAATGACATGACTCTCTTTCCCGCTCTTCTGCCCAAGTACAGCTCCCAAGACATAATCACTTGCATCGCACATGATCTCGAAGGGCTCTCTCTATATAGGTGGCTGAATGATAGAGGTTAACTTCTTTTTCAAAAGGTCAAAAGCATTTTTACACAACTCATCAAAAGTGAAAGGGATATCCTTATGCAACAGTTTAATGAGAGGCTGAGCAGTTTTAGCAAAATCTTGGATAAAACATCGGTAGAAACCTGCATGACCTAAGAAAGCACGAATCTGTTTCTCGTTAGATGGATAAGGTAATTTAACAATAAAATCAATCTTTGGCTTGTCAACCTCCATCCCTCGTTCAGAAATTACATGTCCGAGAACAATTCCCTCCTTTACCATGAAATGACACTTTTCAAAGTTAAGCACCAAGTTAGTATCTATGCATCTCTGCATAACTTTATCAAGATTGACTAAGCATTGATCAAAAGAGTCACCATGTACGGTAAAATCATCCATGAAAATTTCAATACAACATTCAATCAAATCGAAAAGATACTCATCATACATTGTTGGAAAGTTCCGGAGCATTACATAAACGAAAACGTCATACGACATGCGAAAGTACAAAAGGACACGTGAAAGTAGTCTTTTCTTGATCTTCTTGTGCCACAAAAATTTGGAAATATCCATAATAACCGTCAAGAAAATAAAAGAACAACTTTCCTGCTAATCGTTCAAGCATTTCATCAATAAATGGAAGTGGAAAATGGTCCTTCCTAGTAGCATCATTCAACTTCCTAAAATCTATGCACATAAGCCAACCAGTTTGAAGTCTCATGGGAATTAATTCATTTTTATCATTCTTAACCAACTGAAAACCTGACTTCTTAGGAACCACATGCACAGGACTAACCCACTCACTATAAGATATTGGATAGATAATGCCTAAGTCTAATAACTTAAGAATTTCTTTCAGCACAACTTCTTTCATGACAGGGTTTAGTTTTCTTTGGTGATTCCTAGAAGGCTTACCATCAGATTCAAGTAAAATCCTATGCATGCAAGTGGAAGGACTTATACCTTTGATATCAGCTAGCGTCCACCCAATGGTAGTTTTATGTGTCCTTAAAAACCTTACCAATCTATTTTCTTAATCCGCATTGAGATCCTTGCTGATGATAAAAGGCAACGTATCATCCTCTCCCAAAAATGTATATTTCAAGTGCTGTGGGAGTACCTTCAATTCCTTTAGAGCTTTAACAACAGATGGCAGAATCTTTTCCGCGTTGATCGGTATAGGCATACTGCTTGACAGATGACGAATGAGGAGCTCATTTGTTGAATATAACTGCATGATAATTTCCCTGATTATTCATCATTTGCTATGGCAGCTTCCTTGTCTGTCATTGAGCTAAACAACACCTGCTCAAGCTCATCTTCCCTGCAATGATTCTCAATAAAATCCTCAATCAACGGGTCAATGACATCAATCATGAATATCGATTCGGGATCCTCAACATGCTTCATAGTTGATCGACAAAATTTGATCGCACGAAAAACGTGCAAGTATAAGGTAAGTCGAGTATCGTATCCACAGGGATTGCAATCCAAAAACACAGAAGCTAATTCAACGAAACTTCATCATTATCCAAGAACAAATTTAGTTTTAAAGGTTTATGGCTTCAGATAATTAAATCCAAAGCAAAGGTGACAACAAGAAAATAAACTAAAGCAATAAAAACTCAAAGGGATAACTATGAAGAAAGACTAACCCTAGGGATGCACTAATCCTATCCACTACGATGTCTATCCCGCTTATTATTAACCGCTTTAATCCGCATAAGATGGAAGATCACATATGTAGCCAACAACTTGATTCGATAATTGTGATGATTGATTACTAATTTTCTCTATTCATACGTCTCTAGAGGAAAATAAGCAACTCAAAAGGATCACAAAGAATATGCTTCCTACGAATGTTCCTATCTCACCACGACTCGAGCGCTTATCCGTATCATGCATTCAAGATCGATTGACAATTAAAAGCATTACGTAATTAACGGCAACTATGATATGCATCAAGATTGATCAGAAATCAACACATATAAATAAGCACCAAGAATCATGAATCAATGCCTGGAAGGTAAATAACAATAGCAGGAATCACAACATATAGGATAGAATCATGCAAACCCTAGGATTAGAACATAAATTTAGCTAGACATAAATAATGAAATAAAATACGAAATAATCATAAAAATACGAATTAAATAGATAAAACCCGTAGGGAAGCGTCTGAAGAACAATGGTTGGGTTTGTATCCAAACCCAACGGAAAACGGGAAAACGATGGAATTCCTTCGGACGAAATCGTTCCAAAGGTTAACAATGCAAAGAACTAAAGCTAGAACGATGGAAAACTATTGCTAGAATTAATCTAAATCAAAACTAATGTGAAAATAAATGGAAAATAGAGAAAGCGAGGAAAACGTGTAAAATCACTGGGGAAGGTTGAGGCGAGGGGCGGAGCCCTATTTATAGATTTGGGTGAAAACCCCAATTTTGCGTCTACCGCCATGCACCATGGCCGGGCTCATGGTCGCGAGGAACATCCTCGTCTCGGCCATCCTCGTCTTCTCGGTAGGGGCACGCGCGCTCGTCGGTCTCATGGCCACACCTCGCGGTCGCTAGGTTTGGTCGCGTCGCATGGAAAATCATTGCGGCCACGTCTCACGGTCGCTGGGAATGCTCGTGTGTCCTGGCGTTTCCTCGCGGCCGACCTAGCTATCGCTAGGCTGGTCGCGAGCTATCATTTGCGTGCATATGAGCGCTCGCGCTCGCGCTGGTCTCTCGCGATCTGGCTAGCGGCCGCGAAGGCGGTCGCTAGGCCCAGGTTTTTGCCCTCGTCTGCTTGTTCTTCGTTCCATGCTTCGGTTTTCAACTTATAAGCCTACAAAACACCAAAACAGAACCCAAGAGCAGTATCTTCCAAAAACATGTAAAAGCATTGAGATCCAAGACATAAACACACTTTATCGATCTAAAATCATCTTTAAAAATCAACAATAAACGTGTAAAATGTGTGTTTATCAACCCCCCAAACTTAAATCATTGTTTGTCCTCAAACAACAACAAGACCAAAAAGAAAGAGAGACACAAAACAGGATCAACGAGCGTCAGCAAACATTGAAAGCAAAAATCTCTTTCAATTCAACCCTCACAATGGCATGTGCGTAATATATAGAGTACACTCAACTCATAAAGAAATAAGGGACGTGTATGCACTCAAAAATCAATGCAATGCAAAAATCTCTCCATAGGCTTGCCATTTCTCTAATATCTCCACCACGTCAAATGCATTCAAATTAGGATCAAAAAGGACTTTTCATAGGTTGTATTGTATGCAAATTGGTTAAGGTAGGATAATATATGGATAAGTGACTCAAATATATTCCAAGTACTTCCATCTCTATAATCAGCTCATATGGACTTTGTCCATTTCCTTTTCCTTTCCAACATGCTATTTCGACATTTATTCACTCAAGTACCATATACTATGATAATTGACTTCCTTTATGCTCATACTATTCACAAAATTTTTCTTTTCTTGGCTTTGTAATAGAGCTTATAGGTCTATTCTTTTCACACGGTACCATACTTTATCTTTTATCCCCACTTTGCATATCAAAACAAATTTTTCTCCCATTTGATTCTCATATCCATCCTCACCTCCTATCATCCGGTTAACAAAAGAATAAGGTCTAATAAAGGCTCAAAGAATGCGACAAATGGTATATATCATTGGGCTAGTGTTTGGGTAAATATGTGGTTTAACAAAGATAGCCTTTTATCCTTTCCATATTCAAAACACATATTGCAGCCTCGACACAGAAAAACGGCAAGTTCTAGAAGATAATTACATGCACGATATCACATAGATAAAAGAAACTGTAGCAAGATGTGTATACAGTGAAGCTCAAGTCTCACGGTTTTAGCAAATGGTTAAAACAACAAGCTAAGCAATCTCAAGTTATCCATGCGCCATTTTCCAACATATCATGTGCACTATCAACATATTTAATGTAAAATTTCTATCATCATTGGCCACATGAATTAACACAATTCACTTAAACTCGTTGATCGACCGACACAACAAAAACACAAAAGACACGACAAAAGCCCCAACATATAAAAACTTAACAAAACAACGCAAAACATAAAAGCGACTCTCAACCACATCACACTCGACCACTCCCCCAAACTTATTGTCGGCGGTGTGCAATGAAGGCAATAATGTTTGCGTAAGAGAGTGATTGGGAGAGATCTTACCTCAAATGTCGCTACTCGGTGGTGGATAGAATCCTCGCCATTGATGATATACATTGGGACTTAAAACAAACAAACAAGACACAAAGAAACAAAGAAAAGAAGAAAAACAAAACGAAAAACATAAAACATGTAAAAAAGTTGGGTTACCTCCCAACCGCAGTTAGATTTTCCGTCGCTAGCTCGACGGTACCTCTCATCAATCAGCGATTTGTCAACCGTGACTTTCTAAACCTCGATTTGCCCTTGTCCTTAGCATTTACAACAGCCCACCAATTGGCATAAGAATGGCTTCCATCGAGCTCGAACGAATCACTCGGATTTTTATACCGAGTCCATTTCTTCCTCGCAAAGATGCTCGTCGATGGTCTATTGAAATTCGAGCTCAAGAATGGGCTGGCTGTGGTAGTGGTGATCGAATAGCACTCTTCATATACTGAGTCTTCCTATCTCGTGATGGCATCATAAATCGAGATCGTTAACTCATCTTTGTTCACACGGAAGGTGAGATCACCCTCATGTACGTCGATCAGAGCCCTGCCTGTGGCTAAGAACGGTCTCCCTAGAATGAGAGGCGTGTTCCCATCCTCTGGCATATCGAGGACTACGAAGTCCCTTGGGAAGATGAATCCTTGGACTTTGATCAGCACATCTTCCACTATCCCTTTTGGCCTTGTGACAGATGTGTCCGCCATTTGGAGAGTAATAGTAGTAGGCTTCAACTATCCGATCTCCAATTTATTAAATATGGACAACGGCATCAAATCGATGCTTGCCCACAAATCACACAGCACTTTGGAGAAGGTATGCCCTCCAATAACACACGGTATCGAGAAGCTGCCCGGATCTTTATGCTTCAGTGGTAACTTCTTTTGCGACAAAGACAAAGATCGCACTCTTGAGACAGTTGACCGTCTCGAATTTCTTTAGCTTCTTCTTATTGGTAACGACATCCTTGAGAAATTTCATCTATCCCGCACATCTTTGAGTGCATCAAGCAAAGGAATATTAATGTTCACCTTCTCGAACATCTCCAGAAATCGAGTCAGTCTATCATCCTGCTTGGGCTTGGCCTAACGACTCGGAAACGGAATCGAAGGAATGTACATAGGATAAGCCTTCGCTGGAGTTGCCTCGCGGCCATCCTCGCGGCCGCGAGTGCGGTCGCTAGGCGCCTGGGCGTCGGCGGTGGTCTTCCTCGCGGCTGGGCTCGCGCGAGACTTCCTCTTCGAGCTTTCTGCCTGGTCTCTTGCGGCCAGGCACGCGGTCGTGGCCTCGGTCGCTAATCCTTCGTCCGAAGCTACTGGCTGTTCGCTCGCGGTCGGCTATTTTCTCGCAAGCTCCTCGGGACTCATCGTTGAATGATGGCTCGCGGTCGGGCTCGCGATTGCGAGCTCGGTCGCGAGGTGCTCATTTTTGCTGCCGTCCTCGCCTTTTCGTCCCGGATCATTCTGATATGCTTTTCCACTTCTCAACTGGATAGCAAAGCATTGATTCTTAGGATTTTATCAGACACTCGGAAATTGGCCCGTCTTTGGCTGTGCATTCTCCTTTGCGCGGCCATCCGACTGATCCGATTCTCCAAAGATCTTCAAGTGTTTGCCCATGGCTATCATGGTGGATTCCAGATGTGCAACTTTCTGAGTAGTGCTATTGATGAACGAGTTCTGCTGTGCGTCCATCGTATTCTGATTTGTCGTCATTTGTTGGTTGCTCACAACCAACTGCTGCATCAACTCCTCTAAACCCTGCTTCTTCGGCTCTTGAATCATACCATTCTCGCACGTCAAGCCTCTTTGGAGGTTGTTGGAAGTTATTGGAGTTGGCATACGACTGATTCAGATGATTCCTATTGTTAGGATAGTATGCCGGATTTTTCCCATGGTTCCTCTGATTGATATGATTGACCTCTTCTGTCTCGATCTGGCTCTTCAAAAGAGTGAACTTCTTCATAAGATCGTCGTATTTCGAATCAATCTCAACAGCAGCTGCTTTGACCACTGGTGTTCTCTCCATTGGCCATTGATAACATATGGCCGCCATCTCTTCTATGATGCGGCTAGCCTCCTCTACACGGCGATTCAATAGGCAGCCTCCTGCTGATGCATCTACAATGCTTCTCGTATGCAGTGTTAGCTCGCTATAGAACTACGTGATCTGCTGCTCTCTAGAAAATCCATATTGAGGGCATTTTCTCAATAAACCCTGAATCTCTCCCATGCCTCGAATAACGACTCGTCTCCTTGTTGGCAAAAGTGGGAGATCTCAGATATGATCTTCGTGCTTTGCCGACGGAAAGTATTTTGAAAGGAACTTCGCAAAGTTTCCCCCAGCTGTCTATTCCGGTTCGGTCGAGGCTCTTGAACCAATCTTTGGCCGGGCTGCGCATAGAGAATCCGAACATGCGCATCCGGATTGTGTCTTGTGGCACCTCATTCTGTTTGATGGTGTCACAAATGTCGAGGAATGTCTCCAGATGAGCATTCGGGACTTCTGTAACTCCTCCCCCAAATTGCTCTCCTTGCACCATACTGATCAGGGCCGGCTTTAATTTGAAATTGTTCGCGTCCACTTTCGGGCCCTATCCTCCTCCTTGGAATTACTCAATGGGAGGTCGGTAGATGTAGTTTAGAGGTCTCGTCTCTGGGGTAGGGACAAGGAGTCCCATATTCGCCATCTGGCGCTGCATCTCTACGAAATCGACTAGCATGCGTGCAGCTTGCTCGGGAGAAATGCCCCTGTTCTTTGGATTAGCTGCCATTGCAGCCCTTCTTCTCTCTTGTCTCCTTCTCCTTTGGGAATTTTCGATCTCTGGGTCAAGATTTTGCTCAGGAGGTCCCTGGGATCTTGTGATCATAAACTACCTGGAGAAAAAGAGAGAGCTTAACTCTGACAAGAATAAATAAATAATATAATATATATAACTTGAATTAATAAATCCAAATCGTCAAATTATTCCTATGTGATCTTAACAATCCCCGACAACGGTGCCAAAATTTGATCGACAAAATTTGATCGCACGAAAAACGCGTAAGTATAAGGTAAGTCGAGTATCGTATCCACAGGGATTGCAATCCAAAAACACAGAAGCTAATTCAATGAAACTTCATCATTATCCAAGAACAAATTTGGTTTTAATGGTTTATGGCTTCAGATAATTAAATCCAAAGCAAAATTGACAACAAGAAAATAAACTAAAGCAATAAAAACTCAAAAGGATAACTATAAAGAAAGACTAACCCTAGGGATGCACTAATCCTATCCACTACGATGTTTATCCCGCTTATTATTAACCGCTTTAATCCGCAGAAGATGGAAGATCACATATGTAGCCAACAACTTGCCATTCGATAATTGTGACGATTGATTACTAATTTTCTCTATAAGCATTACGCCTCTAGAGGAAAATAAGCAACTCCAAAAGGATCACAAAGAATATGCTTCCTACGAATGTTTCTATCTCAGCTACGACTCAAGGCTTATCCGTATCATGCATTCAAGATCGATTGATAATTAAAACTGTTACGTAATTAACTAGCAACTATGATATGCATAGAGATTGATCAGAAATCAACACATATAAATAAGCACCAAGAATCATGAATTAATGCCTGGAAGGTAAATAACAATAGCAGGAATCACAACATATAGGATAGAATCATGCAAACCCTAGGATTAGAACATAAATTTAGCTAGACATAAATAACGAAATAAAATACGAAATAATCATAAAAATACGAATTAAATAGATAAAACTCGTAGGGAAGCGTCTGAAGAACAATGATTGGGTTCGTATCCAAACCCAACGGAAAACGGGAAAACGATGGAATTCCTTCGGACGAAATCGTTCCAAAGGTTAACAATGCGAAGAACTAAAGCTAGAACGATGGAAAACTATTGCTAGAATTAATCTAAATCAAAACTAATGTGAAAATAAATGGAAAATAGAGAAAACCGAGGAAAACGTAAAATCGCTACTGGGAAGGTTGGGGCGCTAGAGGCGGAGCCCTATTTATAGATTTAGGGTGAAAACCCTAATTTTTGCGTTGCCGCCATGCCTCGCGGACGGGCTCACGGTCGCGAGCTCGGTCGTGAGGGAACATCTTCGTCTCGGCCATCCTCGTCTTCTCGGCAGGGCGCGACTTCGTCGCCTCGCGCCACACCTCACGGTCGTTAGGTGTGGTCGCGTCGCATGGAAAATCGTCGCGGCCACGTCTCGCGGTCGATGGGAATGCTCGCGTGTCCTGGCGTTTCCTCGCGGCCGACTGATCGAGCTAAAAACACACTCAAATTCACTCGCAATCGTACGAGGTAATCGTAGCATGATAAGTTAACACGAGTCGTCTCTCAAGGAAAACTTAACAGGGCCATTGTTCGTGTTGCGCACATAAAGCGATTAAATCCTAAACATACTAATACCAGCGAGGGTTTTGAACATGCGAGAACATAAATACTGAAAATAAACAGCGATCCTAAGCTGGGTGTTGTCAATCCCAAGCTAAACTAATAAAGCGTTAAATCTAAACCAGGGGTTGTCAATCCCTAGTTGAACTATGAAAGCGATAAATAAAAGCGGTAAATAAAAGCATATGCAATCATATTATTCATAGGGTTTGTCAATCCCTAATCTAAATCTAATTGCAAATAAAAACATAAATATCAATCATCGAACAAGAACATAAATTAATCGAAAGCAGGAAATCATTAAGCAATGTAAATCAAAGCAATATGGAAACAATCCACTGTCACTATGGAATTGAATCCAATAATAATCATCAAATGATAAACCATGAAATTGATTCCAATAGAACTAATAAATCCAAGCATAAATTGATAAACAAAATATTCAATGATGGAAATAAGAACAGGAATTAAAACTAAGATTTATCTGTGTAATTGCGTCTTCGATCGAAGGTAACTCCCAGAAAATTGGTGTCAAGAGGTGGAATCGAATAAAGTAGAGGCGCCATGAAATCGATTTTGAAGCGAGAAACGACCCCGCTTGTAAAAAGACCTAGCGCGCATATATATATTAAATAAGTGAGCAGTTTATATGAGCGCCGGCTCAAGAAACATTCTGCCTTGAACTTGAATGCCGATTCAAAATGAACGCTTCGTTGGGTGAAGTGTTCGCATTATAATCGAACGCGGTTGGTTGCGAAGCGGCGCATTTGCGCATTGTGGCGCCGAAAGGGGCAGCCAGCGCGCCGGGTTGCGTGATCGAGGCGGGCGCCGGCAGCGTGGGGTCACGCGGGCGAGGCACGCGGACGGTCGAGGCGGAGCGGCGTGCGGAGCAGTGGATGAATGAGCGCCGGTGAGACCGAGGCGAAATTTGCCGGAGTGAGCGAGCGCTGGCCGGGCGAAGCGCTAGGGCGGGCGAGGCGAGGAGAGGGACGCGGGCGCACGCTGGGCAAGCGCCGCGGGCGGCGAAGCGATCACGAGGCAACGGGCGCGAGGCGTGCGGGGCGGCGGGCAGTGCAGGCGGCGCGGCGAGGCGAACGCGACGATGGCGCTGGGAATGGCGCGATTCAAATTGGTGAACGCTACTGGATCCCGCCGCCGGCCGGGAATGCGTCTTTGGGGGTGTCGAGTGGGGCGCTGGGCGCGGGCGTGGCTGACGCGCTGCAGCGTCGCAGGCGTGCGCGACTTTTGTCGTTCGACCCGCTCTCCTTCGTCTCAACTCCGATTTACGCGTTTTCGCCTACAAACTCGTCGAAATGCTCTTCAATATATTTGATTCTTGGCGGATCAATTCATCCTATTTTCACCGTTTTCTTACAAAACATCGAAACGAAGCAGTAAGTCCGAATCGATAAATATTAATCGAACCAACGGCATAAATAGGACAAACCATAGAAAATGACATGTAAAACAATACCAAGAATCAGCACAAATTCATACCAAGCAACTCCCCCACACTTATCCATTTGCTTGTCCTCAAGCAAAGTCTATACTAATAAGATTAGGAAGATAATTCATGCAACTTCACTCTTATTCTAATCAATCAAATCTCTTTTGCAATTCCCCCAAACATGATGAATACATAATCAAAGACTACGTGAAACAGATCTAAGATTGTGAAAATATCAAATAAACAAGTAAGTTATTTATGCTCAGACCCAACTCTCCGCTAGGAGTGAATTAACTAAAATGGTTACCTTTAGCAACAAGTTTCCTGTGATAACATAGACGGTATTAACAGATTTTGGAACAATGTTTGAAAGGTGAACTCTCGATGAACTCGAGTCTCCTAACGTGGTTTTCCATGTCCATTTCTCAATTTACGAGAAAGAGGGACATAATTCCATCATCCATTTATACAATCTCAACAACATTGGAGTTTTAATTCTCCTTATTTTCTTTTTCACACATTTTTTTTTTTTCTTTTTTCTTTTTAATTGAAACGAGTATATAGGTAACCACACTGTTAACACTCCCCCTAGCATTAGCCGGACAAATCACATCAATAACCACCGATTTAAAATCAATTCACACGATCTCGTCAATTCACATTGCACTTTAATCACATGACATCAAGATAAACGAGAAATACATCAAGGTCCGATCAATACCACAGAGTTCAGTTGCACAAATCAAAATCCTAACTTATTCGATAGACAAACTTAAGTCCAAACAATCAAAATAAGCACAAGGGCACATCATTAAGCATACAAAAATATATGTGAAACGCACACAAAACTGAGTAAACATCCCCCACACTTAAATCGAGCACTGTCCTCAGTGCTCAAAATATTAAAAGCTCAAAATGACCATAGAGGATGATACTTCCCTGATAATCAACGAATGTGCGCTGTAGAGTTGGAGCATCACGGCTTCATCTCACTGTTGACAACTTTCCAAATCTGAGCAAAACAAACTTCAACGACAACAGATAGATCAACAAAAACAACAAAACACGACAAAAAGAAAGAAAGAAAAGCAAATAAAAACTGTGGTAAACTCCCACGTAGTACTCAGCTTAACGTCGTGAGCACGACGTAAACCGTATAACAACGGACTATCCATAATCTTTACCGCGGGAATACCATCTCACCAGAGCATCGTGAGTAACCATATAAGAACAGAGGACAAGAAAGAAAACAAGTAATGCACAATTTAAGCTCAAGTCGAACATCCTATTCTCCAAAATAAAATAATAATTTCAATTCCCAAAGTACAAGACTTTGGTGAATTAGATGTTGACAATAATTGATGTTACCTCAACCTTTGTCCTCGATTTGTCCTCCTCCGGGATCCCGTGACTCCAATTGTTGAGGCAAGGCAATCACTTCCAGAGTGGGCTTTGCATGCTTGCAACTTCACATGCCCACTCTTCCTCGTCACCGACCTTGTAACCACTTCCTCGTGGCTCGATCCTGCTTCTCATCCTCACATTCCCATTCTTCCTCATTGTCACGATTCGACTACTTAATTACTTATTTAACTAAATAATCAAGCCGTAACTAGTTTAATTAACGATAATCTTTCCAAAATGAGTGATTAAGAGAATTAGTTTTGGAAACAAACGGACAGTATAACGTTTGAAAATGGAATAAGTCAACCCGCATTCGTAAGATATCCAATCACAACAATGATCAGAATGAGGACCACACACCGCCATATATACATATAAGTTGCAAAATATTTACACGGTTTATCAAAAGTACGGTTTCAAAGTTTCATGGTTCCAAAGAATGAAGATCAATGAATATCATGTATGAAGACATGATGTTCAAACATAACCAAACAAAGTAAAAGATCAAAACGATATTTCACCAATTTCCGCCACACCTTCTTCATACTCAACCCGCAAAATAAAACATTTGGGGCATGAGTACCAAAAGTACCGGTGGATAAAGCGATATAATATTCAAAATTTAAATATTTTGTTCAAGAAAACCCCGCTCTTTCAAATAGCAGCTCATAAGACCATTTAATCCGCGATTCATAAGAAAACTTTCACATAATAACATATCACCACACTTTATTTTCAAACATACCGGCATAACATACCCGAGTTGGTCCCAAGGATATCAACTACGGTCATACCCTATCTACGCCACATGGTAGGGAAGTAGGCTCCTCCCCAATACCATGGCCGCCTACATTTGCAAGCTCACGTACCATCTACCCGCAAGAATTAACATTTCCTACCGCAGATAGGTAATTGTCGTCATACCCACAATGTGGTAAAACGTTCCTTTACATAATCATCATATGGTGATTATATTTCATGACTAAACAATTTCATAAAGCAACATAAATTTTGCTCAAACAAACTTTGTAAAGCATTACCCACCTCGTGATGTTTAATCTAACAGTTTCGCTTCTTCTTCCTTTACTTCTCGGTTTCCTTTGCTTGATCCTTAAAACATAAAAATTATGGTCAATTTTTAGTAATCTTTCTTTCTAATTTAACTATATATTAACAATCATCAATCAACATATAGCATGTCTTATTATTGTCAAATTCTACCGAAATTTCTACAGAGTAACGCTTAGAATAGTATAGCCCAAATACACCAAACTACATCAAAATTATCCCAAACTCCTCAATATCATCATCATATCATCAAATATATACTTAAGAATCATATACAAGACTAATATCATCTAATTCAACGTTAATCGCCTAAGGCGATTTAACTAGATATGTATACGCATTTAAATATTTTCAATATCTACAACCCATTAAACACCAAATATCATATAATCATACTTAATTAACATCATTGATCATTATTTCATCATTCATTCAAGTCTTGCTTGAAAATTTCCACATAAAATCATAACTTTAATCTTAAACTTTAATTTTATAACTTTTGATATCTATGTTCAAAAATTCCCATAAATTCTATTTAACCCTTATTTTTATCATAGATCACAAATATCAATTCAAATCCATCAAATAAAATCAAGAAATCAAAGTTCAAAGCTTGCCCTTCATTTTCAAAATTTTCGAATAATTAGTATATGTTTGAATTAAATTCCTATAAATTCATTTTATACATTATTCATGTCCCTAAGTATGAATATCATGTCAAATTCATAAATAAAAATCAAAATCATTAAGTTCCTACTAAGTCTCATTTTCGAAATTTTAGGAGATTGAACAAACATGATTTAATTTTTGATTTCTTCATTTATATGATGTTTATAACCATCCATAAACATATATTCAAGCTTAATTCAATCATATCCTAACATAGAAATTATATTCAAAAATTAGGGTTTCATGATCAAACTTTAATTTTGGAATTTCATGAATTTAAGGAATTTAAATCCATAGCATATGTTAATCAAGCTCCATAATCATAATTAGATCAATAACATAATAAAAATTAAACAAATCATCCATAGCTAAAACTTTAAAATTTTCAAAAATTCTATAGGGATAGAACATGCTATTTTGAAATTTAAACAATAAAATTATTGATCAAACGAGGTATTTACCTTGCTAGATTAATTCCCTTTAATTCCAAGTCTAATTGTGTGGTAAAAGTGTAGATGAAATTTTTAGTGTGTGTGAAGTGTGTGTGGTCGGTATTTTGGAGGAAAATAGGAAGAAGATGATTTATTTCTTATGCTAGGTTTCTAGATACTTTATTTACATTTAATTTGAATTTAGAACAAATTCCATAGTAATTATGCACTTATTTCTATAAAATTATAATTGCACCTCAATTTTGCTAATACATATATTCTAACTTATTTAATTAAATAAAATTTTATCTATAACAATTTATAAGATGTAATGCAACTTAGATTCATAATTTAATTTAGATACATATTATATAATTTAAATCCCTTTTTAATAAAATCAATTCATTCCAATTAAGCTTCTTCAATTTTTCTAAAATAGCATAAATAAATTCATTAATCACTAATTATTGCTAAAATAAATTTATTCACATAATTTAATACCTTGAATAATAATTTTCTCATTTTATACTAAAATATCCAAATAAAAATAATTAAAGCATTTGATAACTTAATTTCAATAAATAGTATTTTTCATGCAAATATACACTAATAATTCCATTATCACACATAATTCACTTTTTATCCCAATTAAACTCATTTCTAATAAATCTCTATATTTTCCCTATTATATATTCAAATCTTAAATTAATCGAACTCATATCGATTAATATTCTAATATATCAATTTTATGAATTCTAAATGCTTAAATAGCTTTTAAGCCTTTAATAATACTTAATTAAACTTTATTAATAACTATAAAATTTTCGGCTACTACACTCATTTTCCACCTTCTCCGGTCTGCAAAGAACTCGTCGATGTCTCTCCCACCCCATTCTCAACAAACGGGTCACTTTCAAGAACAAAGGACCGCTTTGAACTGACCGGATTGTTCTAAGTTCCCTCACGCAAGTTGTCGCTGATACTCAACCAACTTCACAGCCATCTGTCCCACACGCGTTTCTAAACGCCAAGAGTTTGCCTCTATCATCCAATGGCGAACTCGATGGTGGGTGGTCGCCGAGCCTCATAAGGCGAGCTTGGAGCCTCCCTATCAGCATCTTGTTGCAAAGCAACTCGTCCAGCTTCTCTACCATCATTTCTAATTTTGCTTGCTAGCGCCGAGTATGCGAGGTGGTTGCCCGTTTTGCATGTTTTGTTGTGTTTTTCTTTGTTTGTTTGTTACGCTTTTGGTGCCTTTTATGATTTCGGGAAAGTCGTTTTGAAGACTCGGCGATCCCGCGCTGACTCGTCCGCGTACCGGGCGTTGAAAATTCCGCAACTATATATATGTTTTAAAACGCGTGAAACCCTACATTCTTTTACATTCGCATTCATTTTATTTTCCCGCGGCTCCGAATTCTTCGCGTCCGGCCGAATCCCGTCGCGATCGCTCATCATCTATTTTCCAAGTAATTCTTTGCATTTGGGATTGATTCAAGACATTTGATCGAGAAATCCATCAACCACATTTACGATTGTAAGACTTGTTATTCGATTTTTCTTCATTTGATTGTTGGATAATGATTTCTATCGATTTTAATTGTTTGAATCGTGAGATGAGCATGAACTAATTCTTTTCTAGGTTGGGTGATTCAAATTGATTGATTGATGATTTGTTTGATTGAGAATACCAATTGAAACCTGTGGTTTATTGTTGAGTGATTGATCTCTATCAATTATTTATGTTTCGTATTATCGAGAGATAGATACGCATGATATGAATTTGGTAATTGATTAATCACTATTTTAATTTTTATGTTTCGTATTATCGAGAGATAGATACGCTGCATCATAGGAATAGATCGATTAGAGGTTACCGAAACGGACTCTAATAGTTTATGTATTTGTGAAATTTGATAACCTAGGTTTAATCCACTGAACGAAAGTCGAGTGTTTGGATTGAGGTTTGAATATTGCATGAATAGGTAGATTTCGATCAAGCAATAAATCGATTAATCAAGGCGAAGAACCCTAATACCCTAGTTTATCTCACATTCTCAAGAATTTCGCTGCGATTGAATCGCTTGAACGCTGGTTGAATCGTTTGCATGTTTAATTTCATGTTAATCTTAGTTAATCATCCCCAAATCAAGTTTAGGATTTAGATTTATTGCTTTTATCGAACACATCATAAGCCCCGTTAAGTCTTCTCGAGAGATTCGACTGGTCGACCTTACCACGCTATAGGGACCTCGTATATTATGAGCGACTAAGTAGAACAATTTGGTCGGAACAAATTTTGGCGCCGCTGTCGGGAAGGCTTTAGGCATTTTGATTGTGTTATTTTCCCACCTATCTTCTATTTTTGTTTATTTTATTTTTGTTTGGTTAATTCTTCCCACAGCGCTGTAATCCGCTTTTCTTGTCTTGTGTTTGTGTATGCTAGGTCGTCAAGTCTCAAAAGGAAGTTGGCACCAGTGTTCGACAACATTCTGTGGTAGGAGAATTCAATATTTCGAACTCGAAGAAGAAAGCTTGCCCGAGAGTGAGACGAGTTCAATGACAAGAGAGTACGAGAGTTTGGGAGTAGATCTCCAAGAGAGAAGTTGTGCCGTAAGCAATGGCAAAGAAATGGAGGAGCCCATGAAGAAGGAAACCCGAGGATGCGTGATTTTGCTCGACCCGTCATTGGGGTGACAACGCCATGCATAGTCCTCGGGATCCGCCCGAACTATGAGTTGAAGCCCATTCACTTCAACCTTCTTCCGCCATTCTACGGATGCCTAATGAGGATGCTTGAACTTCATCCGGAGTTCTATGCAAAGGGTTCACACTTTTCCACCGAACGGGCTTACCGAGGATACCGAGAATGAGGTGTTTTCCCTACACCCCGAAAGATAGAGCCAAGACATGGTTGATGTCTCTACACCGGTTCATCGACGAGTTGGCAAGCCGTATGATAAGTTCATGGAAAGTACTACTCGAACCGTAAGACACAAGAGTCGAGGGCTCAGATAGCCACATTCAAGCAGATGGTCGGAGAACCTATGCACGAGGTATGGATCGGTTCAAGTCGTATAAAGCAGAAGTGTCCGTGATCATCATTACCCACCGAGCTTCTCAATCGCTTTTTCTACGATGGATTGACGATGGACTATCAATATATGATAGATAATGCGGCTGGAGGAGACATTGGAAACCACACTGCTGAGGACGTTAGCGAGATTCTGGAGACGCTAGCTGCAAACTCACAAAGGAGAAGTGCAGATTTAAGACCGCCGCAGCAGCCTAAAGAGATTACACCCAATTATGAAGTGACAAAGAATGGCGGAGCTCACCGCCAAGTTCAACTAATGAGGTGAACGATCTCAACCACCGCCCAATTCCAACAAAGAACAAGTGATGTCGATGGAGACATGTGGGATTTAAGTGAAGCGGGACATGGGGCCAACATATGCCAACGAGCCAATGAGATGGCATATGAGGAAGCGCAAGTGAATGCAATGCAAGGGTTCCAGCAAGGGTTCCAAAGAGGCAATCAACAAGGGTATCAACCGAGGCCTAAATACGATCCCTTTTCCAATTCATACAATCCAGGCTGGAGAGATCATCCTAATTTCTCCTGGAATCAGAATCAAGGAGGATCTAGTCAAGGAGCTCGCTCAGACAAAGAACCTCCTCAAGAAGAATGGTTCCAAAGAAGAAGAAGAATAACAATTGCAAAGCAGCCCACCTCCACAAACCCAACAAAGAATCGGTGTCCGAGGAAGCCAACACTTGAAGATTCTCTACACACTTTCATTCAGGCAAGTCATCAGAGATTTGAGTCTGTGGAAGCATCAATGAAGAGGATAGAGACTCAAGTAGGACAGTTGGCTGGGACCGTTGGAGAACTGGCACAACAAGGACAAAAGGGGAAATTGCCTAGTCAACCCGAAGCAAGCACAGCAAAATACAGCCTAGAGGAGTGGAAAAATAATTGACAATAAAGTGGAAATTCCACTTGAGGAACCAGAATTGACTAAGGTGACTGAGGAAGTGCAAAAGGAGAGCACAGAGAAGGAAGAGAAGAGACATCCGAGGCTTCACAAAGCCGAGACTCCGTACAAACCTCCAATTCCCTTTCCGAGCAGATTGAGAAGTGAAAAGAAGGATCGCAGCTCTAGAGTTCTACAAGATGCTATCTAGTGAATGTGAACTTGCTCTCCTCGACGTTATTCAAACGTCCCAACCTATGTCAAGTTCTTTAAAGAGTTAGCATCAAGAAGAGGAAGTTTGTAGATGATGAGAAGGTGATTGTATCCGAGGTTGCTGCTATTTTTCAAGATCAATTGCCACCAAAGCAACGCGATCCGTGAAGCTTTGTGATAAAGATTGCTTGGGAAATGGAAAGGAAGCTGTGCATGCTCGACCTTGGTGCAGTATAAATTTAATGCCTTACTCTATTTTTGAGCAACTGAATTAGGGAATTAAAACCTACTCGCATGTGTTTACAGCTATCGATAGATCAATTGCTATCCTAGGGGATTATCGAGGACATATTAGTTAGAGTGGGTGGATTGATCATTCTCGCTGATTTTGTTGTTCTAGATGTGGGTGACATTAAAGAAAATGGTAGAGAGCACACAATTCTTTTAGGAAGGCCTTTTATGGCTACTACCAACACTTTGATTGATGTTAAAAATGGTGTATTGAAAATGACAGTGTTGGGAGAAACTGTGTCCTTTTCTGTTAGAGATAGCACTATAGTACCATCTTCTGATGCAATTGATAATTGTTCTTACATAGATGCTATTGATTGCTTGGTGGTCGAGACATGTGTATTGCAGGAAGATCGCATAGAAACTTTCCTCGGTGTTATGATGAGAATGAAGAGAAGCTCTGTCTGGAGAGCAAGGTTGCGGAGGAGAACCGGGAGATAGAAGTGGAAAGATTACCTTCGCAAGGGAAACCAGACCTCAAAGAGTTACCCGAGCATCTCAAATATGTCTACCTTGAAGAGAGTGAGCAGAAGCCTGTCATAATCTTTGCCGGGTTAAGCAAGGTAGAGGAAGAACAACTCATTGAGGTCCTAAGAAAGAATAAACGAGCTCTTGGATGGAGTATGTCTGATATTCGAGGGATAAGCCCAAAGAATGTGCATGCATCGGATAGTACTTGAAGACGGGCTAGCTAATTCGGGAAGGACAACGGAGGTTGAATCCTAACCTTATGGAGGTAGTCAAGAAGGAGATTCTAAAGCTCCTTGCAGAGGGACTCATCTACCCCGTCGCAGCACAACTGGGTCACCCAGCTCACGTGGTACCCAAGAAAGGTGGTATAACCGTGGTGAAGAATGATAGAGGAGAGCTGGTGCCTACAAGGACTACCATCGGATGGAGGATGTGCATCGACTACGAAAGTTGAATGCCACCACTAGAAAGGACCATTTTCCTCTTCCATTTATCGATCAAATGTTAGATAAGCTAATGGACATGAATACTATTGTTTTGATGGTCCGTCTGTTATTATCGTGTAGCAATTGCTCCGAGGATCAAGCCAAAACAACTTTCACTTGTCCGCTTGGCACTTTCGCGGAGGAGGATGCCGTTTGTCTCGTGTAATGCCCCGAACATTTCAAAGGTGCATGACTTCTATCTTTCGTAAATGATTGGTAATTTCATTGAGGTTTTTATGGATGATTTTTCGCTTTTGGATTATCTTTTCATGATTGTCTTAGGAAGTTAGATGTGGTTCTCGCACGTTGTATTGAATGCAATCTTACATCGAGTTGGGAAAAGAGTCATTTTATGGTGACGAGTGGGATTGTATTAGGCATGTGATATCCAAAAAGGGATTCAAGTTGATAAAGCAAAATTGATGTAATTGAAAATTGCTCCACCAATTGATGTCGAGGAATTAGAAGTTTTTAGGCACGCAGGATTTTATAGGCGATTTATTAAGGATTTTTCTAAAATAAGTCAACCTTGTGTAAACCGCTTGCCCAAGATGTTCAATTTCTATTTGATGAAAGTTGCTCGCATGCTTTCAATACTTTGAAGGAAAAACTTATCTCTCGCACCCATTGTAGTTGCCCCTGCATTGGTCATTACCCTTGAGATTATGTGTGATGCATCGAACACCGCAGAGAGGAGCCGCCCTGGTCAACGATTGATAAAATGTTGCGTGTGATTTACTATGCAAGTTTAACTCTAAATTCGCGCAAGCAAATTACACGACTACGTAAAAGGAGCTTTGGTCGTGGGTTTTGCTTTAGACAAGTTTAGGTCTTATATTCTAGGATCTAAAACAATTGTACACAAGTGATCATGCAGCTCTTCGATACTTGATGTCAAAACCTCGTGCCAAACCTAGATTGATTAGGTGGATTTTGTTGTCGCAAGAATTTGATGTTGAGATTAAGGATGAAAGGGTAGTGAGAATGCAGAGCGGATCATTTATCTCGCCTTCCCTTTAGCTCCCAAGCGCATGACTTGCATCAACTGCATTAGTGATGAGTTTCCCTTGAGCATGCATTTGAGACTTCATATTCCTGGTATGTCGACATATGTAACTATCTTGCAAGTGGAAAATTACGTTTCGATATTTCTTCTCAAGAGAAGAAAAGGTTTTGTCGCCTTGCAGAATTACTATTGGGATGATCCTCATCTTTTTCGCCTTGGTAAGGATGAGGTTATCGTGAGATGCATTCCACAGAGGAGAAGCTAGAGATCCCGACGTCAGGTCATGCTTCGAATCGTGGAGGACATTTTGGGGTCGAAGATCGCTTTAAGGTTCTTCAATCCGATTTTATCGTCGTCAATCTTTAAGGATGCACATAATTTCGCTTAGCATGTGATAGGTGTCAACGGTGGGTGCGATAGAGTTAGAAATGAAATGCCTTTGAATACTAATCTACCGCTGAGATTTTTGATGTGTGGGGCATTGATTTTACGGGTCCGCTTCCAAAGTCTTGTGGATTTGAGTATATTCTTCTTGTCAGAGATTATGTGTCCAAATGGGTGGAAGCGATTCCTACCCGGACATGTGATGCTAATATTGTCATCAAGTTTGTGCAGATAATATTCTTTGCGTGTTCGATTCCCCGAGCTATAATCGCTGATGGGGAAAACACTTCAGTAATAAATCATTTGAGAAATTGATGAAGAAGAATGGAGTTTCCCACAAAGTTGCAACACCGTATCATCCTCAAACTTCGTGATGTGCCGAGACGAGCAACAAGCAAATCAAGGGATTCTCGAGAAAATGGTGAAGTCGCCGAGAAAAGATTGGGCAACTAAATTGAACGAGGCTCAGGCATATCGAATACCTTACAAGACCGCTTTTAGGATGAGCCCTTATAAGATGGTCTATGGTAAGTCTTGTCATCTTCCGTGGAGATTGAACATAAAGCATACCGGGCGATAAGGAATGTGAATTTGGATTTGTCTCAAGCCGAAAAGAGCGAACTTTACAGCTTGTCTCGAGCTTGAAGAATCTGCGTGATGAAGCCTATGAGAATGCTCGAATTTATAAGGAAAAGTGAAGAGGATTCACGATAAGAAATTAGTGAGAAAAGATCTTCAACCTGGAATGAAAGTGCTTTTGTTCAATTCACGGTTAAGATTGTTTCCCGGGAAGCTTCGAAGTAGATGGAGTGGTCCATATGAGATAGAAGAGGTGTTTCCCTACGGAACGGTGAAATTATATAGTCGTGATGAGAAGAAGTCCTTTCAAGTTAATGGACAACGGGTGAAGTTGTACATTGAAGGAGCATCGAATGTGATGGAGACTGAGTCGATAAGACTCCAAGAAGCAATGTCAGAATGAGGATTCAATGGTCGAGCTAACGACGTTAAAATTAGCGCTTCGTGGGAGGCAACCCATGTTTATTTTTGTTTTGCTCGTTTTTCTTTTGTTTTTGTTTCTGTTTGTGTTTGTGATGTTGTTTTTGTTTTGTGTGGTGCAGGTTGGAATTGAATATCTTAGAGTGTTGGATACAAGAAGAAAGAAAAAAAAAAAAAAACTCAAAATTCGTCTGAGAGGTACCCCCCAGCGCCGACGCGCCCAAACCGCTACTGGGTATAAATTGAAGAGGAGGGAACGCAGAGCACACCCAATACGGACGACCGAAACCGCTACTGGTGAAATTCATTAGTCGGCAGAGAGGTACCAGTCACGGACGATCCAAACCGGCTACTGGGGAAATATTATTTTCGGCAGAGGTGACTCAATACGGACGGGTGCAACCGCTACTGGTCCGATTTTCTTTTAATAAAAAAAAAAAAAAAAAAAAATTAAAATAAATAAATAATATTCAATATTTATGTGTTGAGTGAATCACCCAACCCTAATTTCTTTCTCTCTCTCGCAGCCCTCCTTTCCCTGGGGCTGCTTCTCTCCGTCTGCATACCTCTCACCGCTGATCTCCGCCCCTCCGTCCCGCGCCAAGCTCGCCCGCGCTTTGCCTCTGTGCCGTCCGCGCGACGCCACGCCGCCGCGCCCATCCTTCCAGCCCGTCCGCGCCGCCCACCTCCGCGCCACGCCGATCCGTCCGGCGCTGCCCCGCCGCCACCTCCGCACTAAGCTCGCCTTCCGCCCGGCGCGCGCCGCCCGCCACCTCAGCGCGCACCTCCGCCGCCGCCGCGCGCCCGTCCGGGCGTTCCACCATAGCGCCGCGCCAGCCTCGCCCGCGCTTAAGCTCGCCGCCGCGCCGCTGTTTCGTCCGCGCTCTCGCGCGCCCGACGTTTTATCGCTTTTCTTCATTCGCCGCTTCGCCCCGCGCTTGCTCCGCCTCCGTCCGAATTTATCACAGCCGCCCGCTTCTAGCTCGTCCGCTCCGCCGCCCGGCTATTTTCAGCGCGCGCGCCTCCGCCGCCGCCTCGGCCTCCGCCCGCGCCCATCTTTCCAACGCTGCCTCCAACTCGCGCTGCACCTCCGTCCGTGCTCCATCTTTCCAACGCCGCGCTAACGCTGCGTTGCACGCCCGTCCGCGTTTCACTTGCTTTCGCCCAAGTACCTCCCTTACGATATGGTTCGTACGAAGAATCCAATGATCTAGCTCACGCCATCCACTTAGATGATGACATTCCTATGGAGGAACCCATCAAGATATCAAGATATGTATTCACCGCCTTCCCTATCTATAATCCCGTGGAAGGTACTCTTCATCGCCGCTTTATCCATCAAGATATTACCTCCGCGGTATTTAATTGGCAACCGATGATAAGTTTGGGTCCCGAAGATAAGATAAAAATATTTAAAGAACTTAGGCTTACTTCAAGATGCTATGATGGAATTGCTCGTTATTCTCCGTTGTTGGTCAATTCTACCGCATAATGAGTTTTGATGATGAATCGATAATACGACCGCCGTCTGCTGGGGAATGAGTATGTTGTTACACCTCGTGTTATGAAGGGTGTATTTCGATTTCGACCGGTGCACGTGGTGTACCTCAATCATTCAATGAGAGAGGCTTGGCAGAGCTGTGTTTTAATAATCGGTCGTCGGTTGGGATGCCGAGTGGGTTTATCAAGGATCCAGCTTTGGTAATGGAAGACAAATTCATCGCCTTCAATGTCTTCGCAATGAACAGGCTAACAAAGTTAATACGGCTGAGGTCTTCCTCCTCACTTGCGCTGGTTAAGAAAACGAAGGTTAGCCCAACCTTCTTCATTTGGGAGCATCTACAGTTAGTTCAGCGCCGTAAGAAGTGTCGGCCTACCTTGTGCCAAATCCCCACTGGACTAGCTGTGCATTTGAGGATAATTAGTAATGAGGGCACGCACATTCCTGGACAGAATTTGATAAGACCGAAAAGGATTGACCTCAGTGAGCTTCGAGGTGCCCCGTTTGCTTATAATGAGACGACCCTTGTACCGCATGATAGGAGGAACTGTGTGAGGAGATACATGCATGCGCAGCTCGCCGAAGCTCAAGCAGAGGCTGCAGGACCATCCCATCCCCCTTCTGGTGACATGATGATTTTTGATACCACTCTTGCATCTGATGAAGAAGGCGATCAGCATGCCTATGCAGGAGAGGATACAGAGCCTCTTCAGAGCAACGCCGATCCCGATCACCCACAGTTCCCTTCTCAGCAAGGTCCATCAGGGCAGGGCTACTATTCCATGCGTGAGGAGTTTGGACAGTTCAGGAATGAATTAGCCGGTCAATGGACAGAGTTTCGTCAAGACATCTCCTCTCGATTCGATCAGCAAAATGAACGCCTCGACGAATGTAACCGACTTTGGAGAGAGCGTAACCAGCTACTGGAACCAATACAATCGCAGATGGGTGAGCATAATCAGCGATGGCCGCCTCGAGGCTCAATGGAAAGCTTGGACTTCATTTCATGGCGATCCACCTCCACCATCGTTGCCCCGACCAATAGTGATTCTTCACTATTGGAGTGTTCGTGTTTTGTCGCTTTGTTTTGTGTGTGTGTCGCTTTTTTTGTTCGTGTTCGCCCTGCTTTGGTGTTTTGTTTTGTAGGTTTGTTTCGGTTTTGATGCCCCGCCTCTGCTTCGCCAATTTCGTGGAAGTCGCCTACCATACTTTTATATTCATATGCAATGAGGACCTTGCTTGTTTTAAGTGTGGGGGGTATCGCTTGGTTTGTGTCGCTTTTTTTTTGTTTTGTCGCTTGTCGCTTCCCGCTTTGTTGGCTCTTGTCGTTGTGTTTCATCGTTTTTAACTCTTTGTTCGATTAGAGACTAATTTATTCTCTTGAAATCAATGGTGTATGAAGAATTATGCTTTAAGTTGAATTGATTATGCTTTGATCTCGAATTTTTTGCATCTTGGTATATGGTTTTTAGTTTGATAATTTTAGCGCCAATTGAACCGTGGGACATAATTAGGAAGTCGTGTTTAGACAAAGTGTGTGATCGGATGTCATATGCTTCAGAATGGAACCTGCCTCTTGTATGATTTTCTAGAAAAGTGGACAAAAAAAAAAAAATTGTATGAAATAAGTGGGCTTAAAATTTAATAAGGGCTCTACCCTCTTGCTTGTGTTGTCTCTCGAATGGAGACTATTTGCTATGGGTATAGATATTCACGTTAGATACTCGAGTGTACAACTCAAGTTTCCACCTAACCATCATTGTCCTATAATCGGTTTTAAGTTCCACAAATTTTATTTGATTTTGTCATGGGATATCTTACATGAAAAGGGAACCATATAAGTTGCATATTGATTTTGAGATCATATTGAGTCGAAGCACGCCTATTCTATGATTAGTCACATGTTTTGATTGATGAACGAGGATCATTATATTGAGAACTATATTATTAAGACGCATTGAATGGATGTGAATATGAGATTGATTCTATTTGAAGTATTGATTCTATGTGTACCACTCTTTTCAAGAAACTAAATTTGCTCGAGGACAAGCAAAGAGTTAAGTGTGGGGAGTTGTTTTGCATGTTTTGTTGTGTTTTTCTCGTGTTTGTTTGTAACGATTTGGTTCCTATATTCTTAAGTTTTGAATATCTTTTATCGAATCATGTTCGCTTTGTTTTGTGTAGGGAATGTTCGCTAACATTTTGAGCATAAAACGCACGTGAAGTCAGATCGAAGAGGCACCTCCCCGCGCCGATCGTGCCGCGCGGGTGTCGGCCACCTTAGGCGCCGCCCGCCGGCGTCCGCGCCGGGCGCCACGCTGAATCGCTTAAGAGAGACGCCCGTCCCGCGCGGAATGCGCCCGCGCCGGGGGCCGGGTGAAGCTGCCCAGAGACGCGCGCCCGGCCGGCATGGCCCGGCAATCCGGAATCGGGTTGAAGAAGTCCAGAGGGCGTGCGCCCGCGCGCTGTGCGCCCGCGCCAAGGCGGTTGAAGAAGTCAGAGAGAGGGCTGCGCCCGCGCCGCTTGCGCCCGCGCCGGCCTCGCTTTCCACGCAGCGCCGCGTCCGCGCCGAGTATGCGCCCGCCTGGGTGCCTATGATTTCGCCTGGTTTTGAAGACTATGTCCGCGCTGACTCGTCCGACGCCGGGCGGAAAATTCCGCAACTATATATATGTTTTAAAACGCGTGAAACCCTACATTCTTTTACATTCGCTTTTTTTTTTCGCCGCTTTAATTCTCCTTCGCGATCGCTCATCTCTATTTTCCAAGTTATTTTTTGCATTTGGGATTGATTCAAGACATTTGATCGAGAAATCCATCAACCACATTTACGATTGTAAGACTTGTTATTCGATTTTTCTTCATTTGATTGTCGGATAATGATTTCTATCGATTTTAATTGTTGAATCGTGAGATGAGCATGAACTAATTCTTTTCTAGGTTGGGTGATTCAAATTGATTGATTGATGATTTGTTTGATTGAGAATACCAATTGAAACCTAGGGTTTATTGTTGAGTGATTGATCTCTATCAATTATTTATGTTTCGTGTATTATCGAGATAGATACGTGCATGATATGAATTTGGTAATTGATTAATCACTATTTTAATTTGTATGTTTCGTATTATCGAGAGATAGATACGCTGCATCATAGGAATAGATCGATTAGAGGTTACCGAAACGGACTCTAATAGTTTATGTATTTGTGAAATTTGATAACCTAGGTTTAATCCACGGAACTAAAGTCGAGTGTTTCGATTGAGGTTTGAATATTGCATGAATAGGTAGATTTTCGATCAAGCAATAAATCGATTAATCAAGGCGAAGAACCCTAATACCCTAGTTTATCTCACATTCTTGAAGAATTCTCGCTATGATTGAACCGCGCCAACGCTCGTTGAATCGCTTGCATGTGTTTAATTTCATGTTAATCTTAGTTAATCATCCCCAAATCAAGTTTAGATTTAGATTTATTGCTTTTATCGTAACACATCATAAGCCCCGTTAAGTCTTCCCGAGAGATTCGACTTGGGTCGACCTTACCACGCTAGATATCGGACCTCATTCAAGGATCACGGTGAGATGAGTTCTTCTATCCGACCGTCGTGAAGAACCAAGATCTCGGTGACTTACGATAATCTAAACCTCGATAAGGTATTAGGTGAGTATGAGTTCGTGACCATCACTTTGACTTGTTATGGGTGAGGGTTATATGTTCTAACTCAAAATTCTCCGCATCTCGGGTGTTGGCGGTGCTTGATATCATGCTAGTTATCTCAGACGAGTCACCGTATCCGCTAGATGATGACGCCCCTTAAGGAGCTCAAAGGTTTATTGTACTAAACCCCGCAGTTGAGTTAGCTCAAATACAATAATAAGGTTGAGTGGTACTACTTAAGGAATTGTAGATATTAATTATTTTAAGCAATGAGTGCTCTAAATAATTAATGGACGCTCGATATCTTAAATACGGGATTCGTAATGTCTAAGTGCAAGCCCGACTCAACTTCGTAATAAAGGGGTAAGTCAAGATTTATTCTCTAGTGGCATGAATAAATGTTTATAAATTAATTTATGTTCGGTCAACATAAGATAATTAATTTATTTGAGGCCCATCTTTATTCCTTGCATTTGATCCTCGGGTGGCCCATCCAGTTCGTAGCTAAGCATGGAAATCGGCCTCTCTCTACAATGTAATGATTTGATTCTCTTTATCCTAAAAGGATATTATTATATTTATGGGATATATGCATAGATCCTTTCCATATAGGATTATGGTAATAATCCTTTTCATATAGATTATGGTAATAATCCTTTCCATAAAGGAATATGGTAATTTATATGGGATTATGGTAATTTCCATATGGGATTATGGTAATTTCCATATAGGATTATGGTAATGCATTATAAATATGAGGTAAGAGATTAAATCTAGGTCAACGATTAATAATCATCATCATAATTTTCGAGACTCCCATTGTTCTTGGGAGAGAATTTTGAAAAAGTGTAGAGAGGATAAAGGGTGATTTTTCCAAGCATTCTCCATAGATCGCCCTCACTCGACGCTGGAGATTGGGCAACCGGATACAGATCCCGAAGGTCAAAGCACGAGTCTCGGATCCATTCCACCTCGATGATTCAAAGGTAAACACGAGAAAACCCCAACGTGTTGCAATTAATTATATAGGTGCATGCTAGGTATATAATAAATGTATGGTGAATTAAACATCCAAGATAGATCCTCGGAGAGGGCTAAACCTAGTTTTCCTACACAGAACGGGGGTGCAGAACTTGTGGTTCTCATCTCGCACAACTTGGTCGGATAGGTGCAACTTGTACGGCCGGTATCTACAATGGAACTCGACCCACTTCAATTTCTTGAAGTATCGGTGTCGATCCTCCCACTAGACACGACTACATCGCTGCACTTTGGTTTAATCGGTGGCGGAATACGATCATCTTCTAATTCTTTAAGAATGACTTCAACTTTGGATTTATGATTTTCATATAATCCTCTTCTAAGAATCGGGCATTAGTGCTATTAATGACTCTCTCGATTCTTAGACTATAGAAATAACCACTTTCGTCCTCTAGGATAGCCAATAAACAGCCTTGCATCGATCTAGCCTCCAACTTATCGCCCTTCTTGTTCAAAGACACGTGCCGGACTACCCCATATCCTTATGTGGTTTAAACCAGGTCATACCAAACCACAACCTCGAAAGGGTCTTTTCGACGACTTGATGGTACTAGATTTAGCAAGTATGTCACTGCTTTCTAAGGCATACCCCGTAACTAAATAGGCAATGTTGCATAACTCATCATCGATCTAACCATTTCTAAAAGAGTCCTATTTCTTCGCCCGACACACCGTTTTGCTTTGGTGTGCCTTGTAGTGAGATGGGAGGTGATCCCACACGCACCAAATAGTCCATAAACTCACATTAAGGTATTCGCCATCATGATCAGACCAGCAGTTGACTTGATACTTTTACCAAGCTTCGCTCCACTCCGCCTTAAATTCTTTCAATTTTCAAAGCATTCTGACTCATGTGAAGCGGTATATGTATCCGCACTCGAGTAATCGCCAATGAAAGTGACAAAATACTCGCATTCTCCACGAGCTTGTGTGGACATAGGTCCACACAGTCGAATGGACTAGCTCCAACACTTTTTCGCTCTATAACCCTTCGCTGAAGGGTCCGGTCGACATCTTTCTTCTATATGATTCGCAGATCGAACCGAGTAACCGTGAGATCACCCAATGCTCCATTCTTAGCCGCCTTTGGATCCTATTTAGATTGATGTGACCTAATCTAAGATGCCGAGAAATTTGGTATCATCTTGAGAAGAAAACTTTTCTTTTTAAGGTTTGTTGTAGATGCAACATAATTAAATGTATTATGTTTGGCGTAAATAGTATAAAGTTTAATTATATAAAGTGCCACCACAGATAACTTCGTCATTTCTTATGATAGAAACACCACTATCAAAACAACCGAATATCCATGAATAAATAGTTTCAAACCGAATAAGGTTTCACTGAAACTCCCACAGTATAAAAGTCTTTAATACTAAAACTATCCTATCAAACATAAAGTAACATCTCCGACCGCAACGGCCTCGACTTTCGCCACGCTTCCCATGGAGATCGTTATCTCGCCATCATGCAGCCTCCTTGTCCAGGAACCTCTGAAGGTGTAACAACATGATCATCGACCAGATCTACTACCCATGAATGAGTAGAACAAGTCGCTAAACATGTTTCCACATTAAAGCAAATGGCGACTGAGCCTTGAGCATAGGACACTGGCCTTCCAATGCCCAATCTTGCCGCACTTGAAGCACTTGCCTCTCCTTCGCTTTTCAAGCCTCCGTGGCGCATATGTTCTGCTCCCACTACTCCCATCGGTTCCTTTGCCTCAATCACCTTTGGTACCCTTTTCTTCTTCCATTTTTCAACGGAAAATTTGGGCCCTAGACGTGCTAGTAAGGGCATGTGCCCTTTGCCCATGACTCATTCCGCGCCACGAGATCATTCAAAGAATCGACTAAGTGTATACTCGGTCTTGCTCATGATCGCTCACGTGAAAATTCTCAAAAGACTTGAGAAAGGTGTTGAGGATGATATCGACTCGCTTCGCCGTCAATACCTCCTCCCAACCGATCAAGACTATCCATGAGACGAGTCATGTGGGAGACATGTTCATGGACCGAACTTTCTTCTTCCATCTTACACGCTAAGATTTCTCTCATTATGTGGAAGCGGATCGTCCCATCCGATCGCCCAAACTTACCTCGAGACTTGACCATATTTCACCGCCTACCATCGATCGATGTCAGAATGCAAGCCTTGGACAATTTAGTCATCATATAGCATTTGGCCATATTGTTTGACTTATACCAAAGTCCGCTTGACTCTCGTTGCTCATTAGTCGACGCGCGCAAGAAGGGCATCGGGTTTGGGAGTAGTGAGAAAACATGTGTTCTTCAAATGATAAGAACATATTCTGCTTCGCTTCCACCGATAAAATTGGACCGGATAGAGGATTTTTGTGCGAGCATATTGATAATCTGTAAGAGACATATCTCGAAAAGTAATGCAAACACATAAGTATACGATCTCACATAATTCAGAATAATAATATTGTAACCTTTGATAAAACAATATTAATTAAAACCTCCAATCGCCCAAGGAATTCCACATGCAAGCCACGCGTGTGGACGTTTACACATGAATCCCCACTGCACTAAAATATACCTTTAGTCATTTAATTTCAACCATGTCAACTTATCCTTATGACAAATGAAATTAATGATTGGACCTTACTAGACCACATCACTATCACAAAAAGGACTTGTGGGAAGTTGTACTGAGGTGATGTCTAAGCAATGACCACAATTTTAACAAATAAAATGAATTTTAGAATTAGCATACTCCACCGGACCATGCCGCCCAATCCAAATTATTTTGTCTCTCATTTTAAATCTATCTCTAGAGAACTTATGAAAATCGATATGCAAGCCACGTGTGGACGCCATACATGAAACCCCACTTCTCAATAGATTAAAATGTTTTATTTAGAAATATCATCTAATAAACTTATGATAAACAAGCAAGCAAGCCATGCGTGTGGACGTTTACTCACAATGCGATCACTTGGTTAAGAGATTAAAAGTGGAGGTCTGACATTTTAATTTAAAATTAATATGTCGATTTCTTGCTTAGTCTTTGTTTCAAAAGATTTGTCCATGCAGATCACGTAATCCTAGATGCTTTTCTATAGAACTAAACATGTAAAACATGCTCAGAGAATTCTAAAATATGCTTGAAAACGTGATAAACCTAGCATGCTTATCGTTGATTTGTATACCGGAAGCGCTTTGGTTGAGCTTCTATACAACGCTTCTCGTTACCACTATTACAATCTCCTATCCGAATTGTTTACTGATTGCATATATATGTCCCTTTATCTCATATATAAGTTAGATCATACAAGTGTGTTGTAGATCACGTAAGTCTCGATGATTGGTCAAGCTTAATGAGATATAAAATGTATCACACCGAGACAACTTGAGGACGAGTTGTCGGTATAGGCATGTGTAGATAAGAAGTGACTGACTTGGTTGTTTGTCTATGTTGGTACGCCTCACGATTAATGGATCACAAGTGAGACGAGTTCTTCTATCCGACCGTCAGGAAGCAACTAGATCTCTGAGACTTACGCTGATCTAAACCTCGATAAGGTATTAGATGAGTATGAGATGTCGACCATCACTTTGAGTTGCTATGGGTGAGGGTTAGATGAGATAACCCAAGATTCTCTCGCATCTTGGGTGGTGGCGGTGCTTGATGTCATGCTAGTTACCCGTGTCGAGTCACCGTATCCGCTAGGATGATGACGCCCCTTAAGGAGCTCAAAGGTTTATTGTACTAAACCCCGCAGTTGAGTTATCTCAAGTACAATAATAAGGTTGAGTGGTACTACTTATGAATTAAAGATATTAATTATTTTAAGCAATGTAAGCGTAAATAATTAATGGACATATGATATCTTAAATACGGGATTCAGAAAGTCTAAGTGCAAGCCCGACTCACCTTCGGAAATAAAGGGTAAGTCAAGATTTATTCTCTAGTGGCATGAATAAATGTTTATGAATTAATTTATGTTCTGGGCTGAACATAAGATAATTAATTTATTTGAGGCACATCTTTATTCCCTGCATTTGATCCCTGGGCTGGCCCATCCAGGCTTGTTGCTTAGAAGAATTTCGTCCCCCTCCATGTAGAGTCCTACTGGTAGGGATGTCAACGGGCGGGCTTTACCCGAACCAGAACCAATAAATTAGTATTGGTTTCGCCCGAACCGCCCAAGAACGTTGATCCGGATCGGATCCAGACCATCAAGTTATGGTTCCGGATCGGGTATTACCCATTACTAACTGGTTACCCGTTGGGCCGCTAAATCTAAATCGCCAAATTTTTCAATTTCATATTTATTGTTTTCCTTGTTGCTTTATTGTTTTTTTTCGACGATTAATCAAGAATCACACACGCCTACGCTGTTCTACTTTCAATTTTATCTCCTATCCTTAACTTTTATGACGTTATTTTTGTCATTTTCTTAATATAAAATAATATGTCGATATGGGGATTTATGCAATGTAACGATGCATACGAAGTGTTACTTTCTTCTCAAGTCTTAGCATCAGCTGGATAGTTGCAATTTTAGGTTTAATAGTGCAAATGTTTAGATTTAAATTTTAAATCTCGATTTAGGACACTCAGAAATATATCGTTGTTCCAATAGTAAGGTTCAGTTGGACTTATTAGATATAGGGATATTACGATTGGGTTGAACACAATATAATGTTTGTAAGATTATGTGTCTAACTTATAACATCGAAAGAAATTTTGTCGAGGAAAGCCAAATAATTTGTTTATATGTCTATGGAGTTTTATAAATTTCAAAGCAAGTATATATTGCACAAATGGACTAAAATGCTCTTACAAAAAAAGTGGATATGTAATGTTCAAATTAGAAAAAAATAAAAATGACCGGTCGGATCGAACCGAAAAAAATGGGTCGGTCGAATCGTCCGGTCCAAGCGGTTCTAAAACCAACCGTAACCGTAACTGCTGCTTTAAAATTTAATGGGCTTGAACGGTTAGGATCGATTCGGGTAAAGACCACCCGTTGACATCCCTACCCATCGACTCTAACTTGATCTCTCTATCCTAAAGGATATTATTATATTTATTAGATATGCATAGATCCTATATAGATAGGATTTAGAGTGCATTATAAATATAAGGTGAGAGAGAAAATCGGCTAATCTTAACCATATTTTCGAGAATTACTATTTCGATATAGTGAGAATTTTCAAAACCTGTGTGAGGAAGTAGAGACGATTTTCTATAGCATTCTTCATGGATTGTCTCACTCGACATTGGAGTTTAGGCAAACGGATACATTCCGTAAGATCAAAGCACGAGTCTCGATCTATCCACCCCCGACAGATTCGCAGTAAACACGAGAAAACTCCTACGTGTTGCAATTAATTATATAGGTGCATGCTAGGCATATAATCAATGTATGGTGAATTAAACATCCAAGATAGATCCCGGAGAGGTTAAAATCGATTTCTAGAATTGGTATCGAGCCCCGATCGTGATTCGCTCTGCTGATTAATTCACGCTTGATTATAACGCGCAATTAATTAATCGTGAATCTGCTGCCCTCGTGGCTCGCTTTATTTTTATCGGATTTTGTTTTCACCACGAGAAAATCTGCTGTTAGATTAGATTGTTTTTCTGTAAATCTTATCTATAAAGAAGAATCCAAGATGAAAGCACGAAGAACCAGACGACAAAGTTTGTCGGAAAACCGGACGCACGCGCGAAAGCACATCACTCGGTGCCATGCGCGCTTTTCTCGGCAGTCACGGGCAACGCGGGGCGTAGAGTCATCGCGGCATCAGCGAGGTTGGGCGGCACGACCGGGCAACCGGCGGCGGGCGCGCGATTTCGCATCGAATGCCTCGCATGCCTCGGCGCTGAGACGGTGCATGGCGGTCCTCCAGATGCAAAGCGGCATGCATGGAAAGGCGGCGATGCCTCGGCAGATCACGCGGCAAGAGCCTTCGGCAAGGTTTCGACACGCCATCGCCGGTAGCATGTGCACGGGCGGGCGGCACGGCTCGGCATGGGCGGCGGGCGAACGAGTTTCCATGCGGACGCCTCAAGATGCCTCGGCATTGCTGCGCGGAACCCCGGCAGCGCCGACAAAGGTCGCGCACCGCGGTGTTCAGAGTACCCAAAATTGCACGTGTAGACGCGTGCGGGAGCCCTCGGCGGCTCTCGGCAGCAGTCACGCATGCTCGGTCGGCAGCACGCGAGACGCGCGCGCAAGCATCCTCGGCCGTACGCGCAGGTGCCCTTGGCAGCAGCGTGCGCATTGTGCACCCGGGATTCTTGGCAGACGCGGGGCGCGTGATTTTCACGCGAGGCCTCGGTGTCGCTCGGTGGCCTCAGTGTGAGATTCACGCAGGAAACCTCAACGTGCGCTGATGCCCGACCAAGCGGGGCGACGTCGTGCGGCGCGCGAGGAATGGCGGCTGGGCGTGCGCATGGGATGTGCCCTACCGCGTGGCCCAGCCCATCTTGGGCCAACCCGGCCTAAATTCCACCCTGACCCGTTTTTCGGCCCGAACCTGTTTTTCGGCCCGATTCCAGATTTTTGGTCCGATCCGGCCCATTCCACTGTTCCGGCCCGTTTTCAAATTTTGGCCCAAATTCAGTTTTGACGAATCCGGTCCGTGCCCGTGCACGCGAGGCCCATTTTTCGAGATTTTGAAGATCTGTACTTTGCAAATTTATGTAATAAATTAGGCAGAAATACAGATCCACGAGTGGGCAGCGACGACCGATTTTATTTTATTTTTATCGCTCAAAGCATGTCGGATGTTTAAATTATGCACGAAGCATGCTATGTATGTTTAATTACGAGATAAACATGTAATATGTTTTTTGATTGGATGCGCATAGTAAGCATGCTAGGTTTATCCTGCTTTTCAAGCATATTTTAGAATCATGAGCATGTTTTACATGTTGAGTTCTATGGAAAAGCATGCTAGGATTACGTGATCTCGATGGAAAACCTTTTGAAACAAAAGACTAAGCAAGTAACCCGACATATTAATTTTTAAATTAAAATGTCAAGACCTCCACTTTTGATCTCTAAACAAAGTGATACGCACTGTGAGTAAACGTCCACACGTGTGGCTTGCTTGCACTGTTTGTCATAAGTTTGTTAGATGAGATTTCTAAATAAAACATTTTAATCTATTGAGAAGTGGGAGTTTCATGTGTAAACGTCCACACGCGTGGCTTGCATATGCGATTTTTCATAAGTTCTCTAGAGATAGATTTAAAATGAGATAACAAAAGAATTTGGATTGGAAGCGGTATGGTCCTAGTGAGTATGCCAATTCTAAGAATTCATTTTCTGCTGTTAAAATTGTGGTCATTGCTTAGACATCACCTCAAGTACAACTACCGCCAAGTCCCTTCTACGATAGTGATGTGGTTCAGTAAGGTCCAATCATTAATTTCATTTATCATAAGGATAAGTCGACATGGATTGAAATTAAATGACCGAAAGGTATATTTTAGTCCGTCGAGGGGTTCATGTAAACGCCCACACGCTGCGGCTTGCATGTGGGATTCCTTGGGCGATTGGAGGTTTCAATTAATATTGTTCTATCAAAAGGTTACAATATTATTGTTACTAATTATGTGCGATCGTATGCTTATGTGTTTACATTACTGATATGTCTCTTACATCGATTATCAATATGCTCGCACAAAATCCTCTATCCGTCCAAATTTTATCGAGTGGAAACGAAACATGGAATATGTTCTTATCATTGAAGAACACATGTTTGTTCTAACTACTCCCAAACCCGATGCCTCATCGACGATCGACTAATGAACAAGCGAGTCAAGGCACTTTGCATAAGTCAAACAATATGGCCAAGTGCTATATGATGACTACGATGTCCAAAGGCTTACAGCTTGCAGCATCGATCGATGGTAGTCGCGACCGAAATATGGTCAAGTCTCGAGAGTAAGTTCGGCAATGGATCGACGATCCGCTTCCACAATGAGAGAAATCTTGGCGTGTAAGATGGAAGAAGGAAGTTCGGTCCATGAACATGTCTCCCACACGACTCATCTCATGCATAGTCTTGATCGGTTGGGAGGAGGTATTGACGGCGGCCAAGGTCGATATCATCCTCAACACACCGCCCAAGTCTTTGAGAATTTTCGGCGTGAATACGATCATCAAGAAGACCGAGTATACACTTAGTCATTGCTTAATGATCTCGTGGCCACGGAAGGAGTCATGGGAAAAGGAGACATGCCCTTGCTAGCACATCTAGGGCCCAAATTTTCCGTTGAAAAATTGAAGAAGAAAAGGGGCACCAAAGGTGGTAGAGGCAAAGGAAACATGGGAGCAAGTGGGAGTAAGAACATGTTCACACCGAGGCTTGAAAAGCCAAAGGAGAGGGCAAGTGCTTTAAGTGCGGCAATCATGGGCATGGAAGGCCAAGTGCCCTATGCTCAAGGCTCAAGGTACGCCATATGCTTTAGTAACGGAAACATGTTTAGCGACTTGTTCTACTCATTAATGGGTAGTAGATACGGGTGCGACTGATCATGTTTGTTACACCTGCAGCAGTTCCGCGGACAAGGAGTCGTGTGATGGCGAGATAACGATCTCCATGGGCAACGTGGTGAAAGTTGAGGCCGTTGCAGTCGGAGATGTTACTTTATGTTTTGATAGAACTGTTTTAGTATTGAAAGACATTTTATATGTGTCGAGTTTCATGGAACCTTATTTCGCTTCCAAATTATTTATTCATGGATATTCGGTTGTTTTTGATAGTGGTGTTTCTATCATAAGAAATGACGGTTATACGTGGTGGCACTTTATGTAATTCGCTTTATACTATTTCTCGCCAAACATAATACCTTTAACTATGTCAGATCTACATCAAACCTTAAGAAGATAAAGTTTTCGCAAGATGACACCACTTTTCTCGGCACCTAAGATTAGGTCATATCAATCTAAATAGGATCCAAAGATCGCTAAGAATGAGCGTTGGGTGATCTCACGATTACTCCATTTCGGTCTGCGAATCCGTGATAGAAGGAAAGATGTCGACTGCATCTTCAAAGCGAAGGCTTATAGAGCCAAAGAAGTGTTGAGTTGTCCATTCGACACGTGTGGACCTATGTCCACACAAGCTCGTGGAGGGTATGAGTATTTTCACTTTCATCGACGATTACTCAGGTATGGATATATATACCGCTTCACCGCAAGTCTGAATGCTTTGAGAAATTCAAAGAATTTAAGGCGGAAGTGAAGACGAAGCTTGGTAAAGTATCAAGTCATCATGTCCGATCGCGGTGGCGAATACCTCAAGAATTTAATTTATGGACTATTTGTGCGTGTGGGATTACCTCCCACCACTACACCGGCACACCACAACAAAATGGTGTGTCGAGCTAAGAAATAGGACTCTCTTGGAAATGGTTAGATCAATGATGAGTTATGCAACATTGCCTATTCCGTTCGGGGTATGCCTTAGAAACAAATGACATACTTGCTAAATCTAGTACCATCCAAGTCACCGAAAAGACACCTTCGAGTTGTGGTTTGGGCACAAGCTTCTAGTTTAAGCCACATAAGGATACGGGACACCCAAGACATGTGCTTTGAACAAGAAGGTCGACAAGTTGGAGTCTAGATCGATGCAATGTTTGTTTATTGGCTATCCTAGAGGAACAAAAGGTGATTATTTCTATAGTCCTAAGGATCAGAAGGTCATTATTAGCACTAATGCCAATTCTTAGAAGAGGATTATATGAAAAACCAGAAATACAAAGTTGAAATCATTCTTCAAGAATTAGAAGATGATCGTATTCCACCACCGATTAAGCCAAAGGTACGAGATGTCGGTTCAGTGGGAGGAATCGACATCGATACTTCAAGAAATTAAAGTGGGTCGAGTTCCACCGAGATACCGTTGCATAAATGGCTCCTATCCAACAAGTTTTGCAAGATAGAGAACCACAAGTTATCGCACCCACCGCTGCCAATGTGCCGATGGCGCCCATCGTAGTGGGAGGGTTGTTCGTCAACCCGAGTGATTTATGTTCGTGGGTGAATCTTGGATTTAGTCCTGTGAAACGAAAGGTGCAATAATCGACCCATGGACATACAGTGAGGTGACACAAGACATTGATGCAAGATCATGGCACACCGCTATGGACTTAGAAATTGAGTCCATAACAGCTATGGATGTATACGAAAAGTCACCTCTACCAGATGGCAAGGAAGCCATAGGTAGTAAGTGGGTATACAAGAGGAAGAGAGATTCAGATGGAGAGGTTTCGCTTTTAAAGCCTGTGTTGTGGCGATAGCAATGCTCAAGTCCATCGAATTCTTACAGCCATAGTGACCACTTAAACCGTGAGGTTTGGCAAATGGACGTGAAAACCGCTCGAACGGTTACCTCAAGAAGGTAGAGACATCTATATGCACAACCGAAGGTTATGTGGTGAAGGGTGAAGAGCATCTAGTATGGAAGCTTACAAAGTCCATTTATGGACTCAAGCAAGCTTCACAACTCGAACTTACGCTTTGACGATGTGGTAAAGTCCCATGGATTTACTCACTGCCTAGCAAAAGTTGTGTGTATCGCTTAGATGTCAACGGTGATGTGGTATTTCTTGCACTTTACGTAGATGACATCCTTCTACTGGCAACAATGTGAAGTTGTTATCGACGTAAAGAGTTGGTTATCCGATCGGTTTCAAATGAAAGACCGAGGAGATCGCAGCGACATTCTGGGATCAAGGTTTACCGAGATCACAAGAGGAAAATGTTGAGCTTATCTCGGGCGCCTTACATTGATCTTGTGATTACTCGCTTTTGTATGCAGACCGCCAAGAAAGGCTTGCTACCTTCGGACATGGCTTTCTTTATCTGCCAGGAGCGGTCACCTATGACCGCAAAGGAGATAGAGGAAACGAGACAAGTTCCTTACACTTCCGCCAGGGAAGTCTCATGTACGCAATGCTATGTACGAGACCCGATATACGCTATGTGGTAGGCATAGTAGCCGGATATCGCCTAACCTCGACAAGCTCATCGACTACGGAAGCATATACTCAAGCACCGAAAGGACTCGAGATTATAGTCGGTTTACCATGCGTATAGTCTAATGCCTTCGAGTTATTCTGACTTAGATTTCCAAGCCGATCGTGATGAGAAGAAGTCTACCTCGTGCTAAGTGTTTACCTTGGGAGGAGGAGCCAGATCTGGCGGAGTGCAAAGCGGCGATGCATTGCGGACTCCACCATGAAAGCCGAATATGTAGCCGTTTTGAGGTCGCTAAAGAGGTCAGATGGTTCAAGAACTACTCATGGATCTAGACGTGGTACCGGTTTGCCCAAGAGTATCATAGTTTCATCGTGATAACTCTGTGCGTGGCAAACTCGAAGGAACCACGGACCCACAAGGCAACGAAACACGAGAGAGAAAATACCATGTCATACGAGAAATCGTTAGACGAGGGATGTGCCGATTGAAAAGATTGGCACTGCGGATAACCTAGCTGATCCATTCACGAAGAGCTTGCCGCAAAAGTCTACTAAGAGCATATTCGAGGACTTGGATTATGCAAGATGGCACCCACTTAGAAAGGAAACTTTGTAAAAGTGGGAGAAGCAAAGTGATGGTGCTTGTTTGTAATAACTAGTAGAGACACATTGTATACTAAAAGTTTGCTTTACTATAAGTGGGAGATTGTTGATTTGTATATCGAAGCAGCTTTTGTTGAGCTTGTTTATTTGATTGCATATATATGTCCCTTTATCTCATATATGTTAGATCATACAGTGTGTTGTAGATCACGTAAGTCCGTATGATCGACAAGTTTAATGAGATATAAAAGTATCACAACCGAGATAACTTGAGGACGAGTTGTCGGTATAGCTGCGTGTAGATAAGAAGTGACTTGACTTGGTTACTTGTCATGCCGGTACGTCTCGACGATTGATGGATCACAATGAGACGAGTTCTTCTGTCGAACGCCGTGAAAACCTAGATCTCCGAGACTTTCGCTGATCTAAACCTCGATAAGGTATTAGATGAATGAGTTCTCGACCATCACTTTGACTTGCTATGGGTGAGGGTTACATGAGATAACCCAAGATTGTCTCGCATCTTGGGTGGTGGCGATCTTGATGTCATGCTAGTTACCCGTGTCGAGTCACCGTATCCGTTTAGGACGATGACGCCCCTTAAGGAGCTCAAAGGTTTATTGTACCAGACCCCGCAGTTGAGTTATCTCAAGTACAATAATAAGGTTGAGTTGTACTACTTAAGGAATTAAAGATATTAATTATTTTAAGCAATCGAGCAGTAAATAATTAATGGACGACGATATCTTAAATACGGGATTCAGTAAAGTCTAAGTGCAAGTCCGACTCACCTTCGGAAATAAAGGGTAAGTCAAGATTTATTCTCTAGTGGCATGAATAAATGTTTATGAATTAATTTATGTTTCGGATCGAACATAAGATAATTAATTTATTTGAGGCCCATCTTTATTCCTTGCATTTGATCCTCAGTCGCCCATCCAAGCCTCGTTGCTTAGAAGAATTTCATCCCTCCATGTAGAGTCCCACCGACTCTAACTTGATCCTCTCTATCCTAAAGAATATTATTATATTTATTAGATATGCATAGATCCTATATAGATGGGATTTAGGAGTGCATTATAAATATAAGGAGAGAGAAAATCAAGGTTAATCCTCAACCATATTTTCGAGAATTACTATTTGGATATAGTGAGAATTTCAAAACCGTGTGAGGAAGTAGAGACGATTTTCATAGCATTCTCCATAGATTGTCCTCACTCGACATTGGAGTTTAGGCAAATGGGATACGATCCAAAAGATCAAAGCACAGTCTTGATCTATTCATCCCGATAGATTCGCAGTAAACACGAGAAAACCCCACGTGTTGTAATTAATTATATAGGTGCATGCTAGGCATATAATCATTGTATGGTGAATTAAACAACCAAGATAGATCCTGATAGGTTAAAATCAGATTTCCCTACACTTACGATCACGAAAGTATATAATATGTTTATCTTCGTAATTAAACATACATAACATGCTTCTTCATAATTTAAACATCCACGACATGCTTTGAACGATAAAATAAAATAATTGCTCATCGCGCCCTCTCGTGGATCTCAGATTTCGCCTAATTTATTACATAAATTTGCAAAGTACAAGTCTTCAAAAACTCGAAACGGGCCTCGCGTGACGAGCACGGACCGGATTTGTCAAAACCGGATTTGGGCCGAAAAATTGAAAACGGGCCGAAACAGTGGATCGGGCTAAAAATCTGAAACCAGGTCAAAAAATCGGGTTCGGGTCGAAAAATCGGGTGGGGACCGAAACGGGCGGGCGGCCCAGTGGATCGGCGCGCGCTAGGGCACGCCCATGCGCAAGCCCAACCGCACATCCGCCGCCTACCGCCGCACGACCGCCAAGAACTTCGCGACACGGCCGCCAGCCCGCCGAGACCTCCTCACGCCACGTGGGAGAGGCCGAGCACCGGGTCGAGTGGGTTTGCCAGTCCGCCGAGAATTACATGCAAGTTCACAGACGAGCGCGCCACGCGCGTTATCTCGCCTGCACTTACCGAGAACGCTGTCGAGACGCGTCGCCCGGCCGCCAGGGGCTTCCGTGAGAATCTTGCAACTGCGCCCCGGTGCCGCGAACATGCCCGCGTGCATTGAGGTTTCCGTGCGCACGCGCCGGGCTATCGAGGCCGCCGAGGCTTCGCGTGAGATTCGCGTCGCCCGCGCCTGCCGAATCACGCCGAGACTTCACTGAGGTTTCCCGTGCGAGATCTGTCGAGACCTCGCTGAGGTTTCCTACGCGTGATCTGCCTAGCGCTGCCGGCCTTGACCCATCGAAGCGTGCCGAGCCGCGTCGCCCGACCATGCCCGTGCCGCCTGTGTGCTTCCAGCGAGACGTGCCGAGCCATGCCCAAAGACCGCTACCCGGCCGCCGATGGATGCCGCACTTTTCGCCCGGATCTATCGAGGGTTGCCAAGACCGCCGAGCCACGCCGAGCCTCGTCCGCGTGCCGATGCTGCTCGCACTGCCGAGAACGCCGCATGCCGTCGCTGGCGTGTTCGCGAGCGCCGCACGCCTAGCATGCCGCCGCCCGCACGTGGTCGTACGTGCGTTGTTTCCGTGACCTCACATCATCTCGCTCGCCTTTTCTGCATCGATTTACAAGAAAAATCTAATCTAACCACGGATTTTCTCGTGGTGAAAACAAAATTCGACAAAAATAAAACGAGCCACGATGAACGATGTATTCACAATTAATTAATTGCGCGTTATAATCAAACGTGAATTAATCCAACATAGCCAAGATAATCGATCCGTGCTCGATACCAATTGTAGGAAATCTTATTTTAACCGCCTTCCGAGGATCTATCTTCGATGTTTAATTCACCATACATTAATTATATGCCTATCATGCACCTATATAATTAATCGCAACACGAGGAGTTTTCTCGTGTTTACCTACTAATCAGTAGGGAAAGAATGGATCAAGACACGTGCTTTGATCTTCGATCGATCCCGATTGCCTAAACCCAATGCCGAGCGAGGACAATCTATGGAGAGTGCTATAGAAACCGCCTTCTTCCTTTTCTCAAAGTTTTGAAAAACCTCTATTATAGAATAATGTTTCTAAAATATTAGCTAAGGATTAGCCTTGATTTTCTCTCACCTTATATTTATAATGCATCCCTAAATCCTATCTTGATAGGATTTATGCATATCTAATAAATATAATCATATCACTTAAGATAGAGAGGATTGTTAGAGTCCTGTGGGGACTCTATAAGGAGGGGCGAATTCACTAATCTCCAGCCTCGGACGGGCCACCTGTGGATCAAATACAAGGAATAAAGACGGGCCTCAAATAAATTAATTATCTTATGTTCACCCGTAACATAAATTAATTCATAAACATTTATTCATGCCGCTAGAGAATAAATGCCGACTTACCCCTTTATTTCCGGGTTGAGTCGGGCTCGCATTTAGACTTCACGAATCCCGTATTTAAGATATCGACGTCCATTAATTATTTACGCTGCTCGATCGCTTGAAATAATTAATTACTTTAATTCCTTAAGTAGTACCACTTAACCTTATTATTGTACTTGAGATAACTCAACCTGCAGGGTTTAGTACAATAAACCTTTTGAGCTCCTTAAGGGGACGTCATCATCCTAAACGGATAGGTGACTCGATACACGTAACTAGAATGACATACAAGCACTGCCACCACCCAAGATGCAGAGAATCTTGGGTTGTCTCATTTAACCCTCACCCATAACAAGTCAAAGTGATGGTCAGCAACTCATACTCACCTAATACCTTATCGAGGTTTAGATCAACGTAAGTCACCGAGATCTAAGTTCTTCACGACGGTCGATAGAAGAACACATCTCACCGTGATCCATCAATACGCCGAGATGTACCAAGATAGACAAGAAACTAAGTCAAGTCACTTCTTATCTATATCAAGAGCCTCATACCGACAACTCGTCCTCAAGTTGTCTCACTATGATACTTTTATATCTCATTGCTTGACCAATCATACGAGACTTCTCGGATCTACAACACAATCGTATGATCTTACTTATATATGAGATAAGGGACATACATATGCAATCAAGTAAACAATTCAGATAGGAGATTGTAATAGTGGTAACGAAACATTGTATACAAGCTCAACCAAAACCGCTTCCAAGATACAAATCAAACAATAAAAGATTAAACGAACTAACCTAGGGATGCATTAATCCTACCCACAAAGATATGTTTATCATGTTTCCTATTAACCAATTTTTAATCCGTATAAGATGGAAGATCACATATATGGCCAATAATTCCGCTAGCACGACAATTTTATATAAATTACTAATTTTCCTATTATCATACGCCTCAAGGTAAAATTAGCAACTCCAAAAGATCGCAAAGAATATGCTTCCACGAATGTTCCTATCTCGCCACGACTCAAGGCTTATTCAGACAGTATTCAAGATCGATTGACAATTAAAACCGTTATGTATTCAACTGGCAACTAGATATGCATCAAGATTGATCAGAAATCAACACATATAATTAAGCACATGAATCACAAATCAATGCCTGGAAGGTAAATAGTAATAACAGGAATCACGACACTTAGGAAAGAATCATACAAACCACAGGATTAGAACAAGGAATTTAGTCGACATAATAATTGAAATAAAATAAGAATTAGCCATAGAAACATAAATTATATAAATAAAACCCGTAGTGTGGCGTGCCCAAGAACAATCGTTGGGTTCGTATCCCAACCTCAGCGGAAGACGGAAATTACTTAAATTGCTCGACGTAAATCGCTCCAAAGCGATAACAATGCGTGAGAACAATTGTAAAACAATGGAACAACTAATGCTAGATGAATATAAAGCAAAACTAAAGTGAAAATATATGAAAACCAAGAAAACTAGAGGAAAATCATGCCGAGGAATTGGGGGCGAGAGGCAATGCATGCCATATATATAGGCGTAGGCGAAACCTAATTTTGGGTCCGGCCTACCGCTTATGGCCGAGCTATGGTCGCTAGATCGGTCACAAGGATCCGGACCGCGTGTCTTGAAGCTCGCGGCCGATTCGCGCCCGCTTCTTTGTGCCGCGGCCGGTCTCGCGATCGCTAGCTTGCGCCGCGTGAAATTGGGCGTGCTTTTTCGAGGTTCTCGCGGCGGTGGCTCGCGGTCTTGGCGTTTACCCAGCGGCCGCCTCGTGATCGCGAGGTCGGTCGCTAGTTCTCGCGTAATGATTTCGCATGCATTTGCAATCGGGCTAGCGGTTCAGCCCTGTCTTGTCCTTCTTCGCTCGTGCTTCGCTCGTGCTTCGATTATCAACCTATAAGCTAAAAGACACCAAAGAGGAACCCAAGAGCAAGATCTTCCAAAAAGGCTAAAAGCATTAAGATCCAATATATAAACGCACTTAATAGATCTAAATTCATATTAAAATATCAACAATAAACGAGTAAAAATGCGCGTTTATCAGTCATCTGCGATAATGGTGCTAAGTTCAAGTGAAGTAGTAATATCAATAGGGATAAGCTGATCATGTGAGCTAGTAGTATGAACAGGTACAAGCTGATCTTCATAAATAGAAGCATCAGAAGTATCCATCAATGATTCAGAAGCGGTCGAATCTACTACTACAAAAGTACTAGATTCGCTAATCTCAAATCGAGGCTCGTCATTCACAATAGCAAATGTCGACGATAAGATATTATGAATCATGAAACAAAACCTTCCACCGGAGGATAGGTACTAGGGGAGGACTCGTGGCATGATATCGCACGGATGATATCTACGAATCCCGAAACTTTATGAAGTCATGATACTGCAATGTAGTCTAAAGCAACCACAACGCCCATTCTCGCCATCCCAAGGCGTAACACGACTAGCTACATAATACCATCCAAGTCTCATATCGCTACTCCTCTAACTTGCATCCACGGCTCCATGAATCTATCCAAGAATTCGTTAAGCTCGATGTTCCTCCATCCGATACTCATAGAATTGATCTGTTTCGCCCAATCGTGAGAGGTCTCAAGATCGTAATTTTTCTTGGCGTAGATCGAGTCCTGCCATCCTAAAGTGAGAACATAACTTAAATACTAACTAAAATTTTATCTTAATGTACTTAAATACTTAAAGCTTAACAATCTTGTGCTTAACACAATATAACATATAATTCACATCTCTTTCATACACATATCTTATCAACCATATGCATGACTTTATCAAATGCATGACTTTGTCAAAGAACTTCTTTAAATGAACACATTTTCAATGCTCATAATAAAATCTCATCTTACTTACCTCGTTGAGTGGCGGAGATGGATTTGGAACAACGTGCTTTTATCGACTCTAACTACTTTATGAATTGAAATAATTCAAATATTCAAAGACCCAAAGAAAACATTGCTCGATACCAATCATCACATACCAACTTCTTAATCAAGAGATTAGATCGCGACTAATGACTCTACTAACTATTGAGACTAATGATGATAGAAAGAATCCATAATATGATATGACGATAATATATAGAGGATAAATAATGGGTGACGCCAAAGGATGTATTAATTTTGATCGAATCTAAATAATTCGCTTCCATAAAGTCGAATGAATAAAAGAAATAACGAGGTAGGATAATCAACAACATTCGACTTTTGTCCAAAAAGGGTTTTCCACAATTACAACAACTACATAATGATCATTCAAGTCGAGTGTGACAACAAAGGACAATGAGTTATATGTGTGAGGACATATATCTCGGGCAAAGAAATACACAATACGCACAACATTTTCAATTTAACCACAAGACGAAGAGAACATCAAAATTTGTTCAATATAAACTTTCCAATAACATAGCATCACGACAAGTCCGACTCCAACATTCTCAAACATCCATTATAATAAACAACTAAACCAATTTCTTCGGGTAACAAAAGATATCAAGGAGTTCGACTCAACATTTTCCATGCATCGCAACTACCAATCAATACCAAGTTTGGTTTCAACAACAAGAGATATCAAGGAGTTCAATCCCAATGATCACAACCAACCTGTATGAAACAAACTAAATAACAAAAGATGTTTCCAACATATGAGGTAGAAACCATAAACCACAAGAACCATGTGGCTCCCTTCCAATTCCATCTCCGTAGTCTCACCAACCTCGCATGTTCGTAAATATCATAGGCGTGAGTACATAAAGCACTCAAGGAGCATATGCCGAAAACATTTAAAACTTTGCTCTTAGAGCTATAAGATCGACTTGCCTTATCATTGCAATACATAGGGTTTTAGTGAAAACCTATGCAAGCTTTTCATAAATAAACACTTACTTGCTTTCATTTTCATAGCATCATATCAAATGCATATGCATGGTCTATGTCTGCAGACAACTTTCTCTTTCCATATCCATGTACTTTCTATGTGTTGAGAAGTAGGCCTCATTCTAAAACACACTATGACCCGAAGGTCACTATCCGACGTCGGTAAATTCTTTCTTTTTCTTTTCTTTTTTCTTTTCCGTGGATATGTAATGCATCATGCTCAAAATTTGGCAAGTCAACATTTTTTCCAAATAACATGCAATATATAATGAAATAATAAAATTTAGCATGTTCTATGTTTAGTTCGAAAGACCACCTGTAGACTTTACTCGATAAGTTTAATCAAATTTCCTTCCTCTTCTTCTTCTTCCTTGATTGCCTTTCCCTTCTTTAGACGTACCTTAGATTAATCGATAATATCAATATTCAAATAAAGGACATTTTTCATCTATCAAACACATATGAATTCTTCAGATTCATTCTTTTCTTTTCTTGAATTTTGTTTGACATTTTGTCTAAACTTTCACCTATAATAATTTTAAGTCTTTCGTGTCATTGCATCCTTCTATTCTTTAAACTTTATTTAGATATTTGTCGATTCGACCACATGAGTCTATTTTAGTAACAAGGAACGATTGATAATTATTTCGTAATTACACTTTAATGAACTAAATTCACATTCTTTTCTTTACTTAAACACTTTATTTCTTCTTTTAAGTTATTTATGCATAACTTTTCAACTAATCTTCTAACTTAAACTTTCATTATAAATTAATTAGTATGCAATCAACATACTTTTTAATCAAATTCATCTCACTCTTATCATATTTTAGTCTTGTAAACCATTTTCAATCAATTAATATCACATAACTTACTTATCCAAAACATGAACTTTTCCAAAATATGAACATATACCTAAACCTTACATTTTCACTTTCTTATTTCCACCAATTCTAATTAAGCTCCATTAGTATTTATTTACATAATAAGTTCATAATCCACAAGAGTTACAAAGAAGAAGATTAAACTTTGAATTTCCATTTTCACAAAACTTTCAAAAATTTATAATATTATGTATAATTTATATTTTCTTCAACTTTCTTTCTAATTCTAATATAATTATCATATATCAACCTTAAACAACAATAATAATGGCATATATCAATTTTTACATGAATATATCAACTATACATGCAAACTAAAATTTTCCACTTTCAACATATAAGTTTAGAAAATTCTAAATAATTCACATAATGCTCAAATCATCATATTAAGCTCATATATCAAGCTAATTGAAGAAGATAAAAAGAACATAATACTTCTCCAAATTTTTAAATTTTTTGAATATATATATATATATATCCTAAATTTATTTTTTGCTAGATTTTCTTTCAAATTACTTTCCTAAACATGCTTAATCACATAATTACAAACTAATTTCCAACATAAGATCAACATATCGTCACTTCAATTTAAAGTTCATGAACTAGGGTTTTTAGTTCTAACTTTAATTTTGCAATTAAACCATAAATATTCCATTATTTCTACACTAATCCATCAAAATATCACCATATACCATCAATAATCATCAAATATCACTAAATTCTTCAACTTCATATCATCAATGTCCTCATAAATTTACCAACGATAAGCTTAAGAATTAAAGAAAAGATAGAAATATACCTTTTTCCAACTTAAGATCAAGCTTAGAGATTGAAATTTTGGAATTAAATGGCTTGATCAAAAATTTTCTTCAAGTGTGTGTTAGTGTGTGTTTCAAAACTTTGGGAGCAAATTGGAGGATTTTGGAAGTGATGAATAGTATAGAGGTGTTGTTTATATATATCAAATTCTATTTCATTTTGATTTAATTTAATAAAATGCTTAATCATCCATTCTAGACTATTCCATTTAATGCTCCTATTTTCATGTTTATCCATAATAATATTAAAATGATATGCATATATATTTTATCTAATGTGAATAATTATATACATATTACTTGTTTTCTTTACTTTAGAAAGTAAAAATAATAACATTCTAATCTCACATTCATAAAATCATACTTAATACATAACATTAAAATGTAGCATATATAAAGGCATAATTTAAATTTTTTATGGTTATAGCATTTCTTTGATCATTAAGATCAAATAATCAATCTACATAATACTTTAAATTTCTAAACAAAATCTTTACTCGAAATTTTTAGTATTCATTTATCGATCACATTTTATTTTCTAATTGAAATCAAATAATTTGGATCTTAAGCATGTCTATTTTCTTTCTTATTAAGGATGCAATGCAATCGCTTAACATTAATCTTTACTTAATTACTAATTAAAAGTTAGGGTATTACAATTCCATATATATATATATATATATATATATATATATATGAGAAGGTCCAAATAAAAATCTTATTTAAAATGACAACATGAGAACCATTTTCACCATTAGATCGTGAAGATCTATGATAATGCATCATTTGCTATATGAGTGTATTTTGCACCACTCGGGTTATCCCATGAAGCTTAAAATTCATTTTTTAATGCAAGAACTTTAATGGAGAATGTATTGTTCTCACCATCGTAGGATAACAAGGTTTTACAAGCCATCCATATGAAGTGGTTATTGTAAACACCATCATTAATGTATAAACTACGAGCTTATGAAATCGTCGAATTCGCTTGAAAATATCTCGAATTTATCGTGAAAGTGTTTAAATTAAAAAATAAATAAATAATTGCCCCTGATGGGTCCCGCTTGGTACAATCTATGTATGGGGAATGGGAATACACCAATGGAATTTTCCTACAACAACAGCTACCAAGCAACCATTGGGATGGCCCCGTACGAAGCGCTTTATGGAAAGAGATGTCGATCACCACTTTATGAGATGAAGTGGGAGAAAGAAGAGTATTAGGACATGACTCTTTGGGAGAGATGATCGAGATTGTGAAACAGATTCGCCAACGGATCAAGGAGGCCCAAGACCGACAGAAGTCGTATGCCGACAAACGTCTCACATAGCTACATTTTGAGGTAGGAAACAAAGTTTTCTTGAAGATTTCACCCTCGAGAGGAATCGTGAGATTCAGAATCAAGGGGAAGCTGCGATCACGTTTCATAGGACCATATGAAATTTTTGAAAGGATAGGACCAACAGCCTACAGATTGGCATTGCCGCCAAGCTTTGGGAACATGCACAATGTGTTTCATGTTTCACAACTCAGAAAGTACATACATGAACCCAGTCATGTAATACCGTCGACAGATTTCATGTCTTTTGAGCCATCAAATGCTCTCAAAACATGAATGAAATATGCTTATAAATGTATGTTAATGTTGTGTTTAAAGTTTGGTGTTTTTGGAGCATGTTTGAAATTTTTCGATTTTATTAGAATTTTTAAAATAGAAGATGAAGCATGATTTCGTTAATGTTAAAGTCTAATTTTAGAAATTGAATATCATAATTAATTAATTATGTTAAGGGATAATTTGAGAATTATTCTTTTAAAGTGATTTATTTATATAATGAGATGGACTTTAAGTAAATCTCTAAAAGGTATGATTGAAAATAAATCCTAATTTAGATATTTAAGATGAATTAAAATAATTTGATTGATTAATCAAATATTATTGGGCTTTTAATTCGATCCACTTAATTAAGTTTTAATTATGGATTTACTTAATTAAATTAGAGATTTAATTAATTAATGATTTGATTATTTAGAGTAGATCTTGAGAAGTATTAGTTAAGTAACTTTAATTTGTAAAATGTTTGTTAGATGATGATTGAGTTACAAGAAATATTTATTGATTGTGTAGTATTAGTATGAGTTTCTACGATAGAATATGTGAGGTGAGAAACGCGACGAGGAAATGTTTGTAACGAACGAGGACCGTAACTCGAATCGCTGATACGCGTTAACAAACGACGAAGATTAGTTATGAGTTAAGGATTCATAAATTGTACGAAGCAGCGTGGAGAAACATCGATGGAAGGAAAGAATGCAATGATGAATTATCATCCATCGTCATGGCGAGACGAACCTAATAGATAATATATATATTGTTAACTAAGTCGTATCGATAACGAAAATCCTAAAACCCTGAAACTCTAAGACTTAAAAGATATTGAGTTCGTTGAATCTTAGTGATGCTTCTCAAAAGAAGCGAATGACGTACTAAATTATTTTTCTTACGTTGACAAGGTCCAGTGTTGACGTAAATGAAAACAACAAAGGATCGCTAGCGGTACTTCAAGAAGGACAATTCTTGAGGTGTGCATTCTTGTCTAAACAAAATGTGATTTTATAAAAAATCATTTACTGATTATGCTTTACTGCTTTCTTGTACTGCAAATGTTGAAATGCGATATTGTCTGCCAAAATATTTATTGTTTTGTATATATACATTCGGGTTGGCTGGGCCAACAGGAGATATTTCGAATTCGAGTCCTTCTGGTGGATGCTAATTTGGACTGTGTACACTTAGCCAGAACCCTTCGCGGTCAATCGAGCATTCGGGTGAAGGGAGGCCTCCCTCCCGACGCGTTCCATAGACAACTTGGATTATACATTGTAATAAATCGATCGGCCGATCAACATTGTGAAAATGATAAAATATTTAGTAAGCACAAGGCCTTTCAAACCAAAACCCTTTTGTCTTACTGTGGTGACGGCAGTACAATTTCGTCAAGATATCTTCTCTATTCTTGAAATAATGTTTGATGGACCTAGAGAACTTAGAATGCTTTTGAGTTCACTTGATGAATGTGATCTGGAATGTTATGTGGAGAAATGAAGGCTTTGATAAACGAATGTCACTCACGTAGCTAGTGACATGGGCATAGTCCTTCAGTTGAAAGTCACTCTGACGGAATTTCGAATCAACTATTGCTTACACGAAGATGTCTGGATCGATATACAGATTAAGATTTGACTTTTAATAAAGGACTAAGATAAGTGTTTATAAATTGATGCTTTGAGATATCTAGTTCTTTAAGAAATCCTTACTACTTAAGTTTTGCCGTTAAGTTTATGTATGATTAATCTAGAACTATCTGTTACCCTAAAGCCGAGATAACACATACTATGAGCTGAAGTTTGACCATATAGGCTACGTACCTAGAGTTCATACAGGGGTATCAACTCTTCTATCTTATACCAGACATAGATTTAGAATAGTTTTGGCAGAGTTCAGGCGTCTTTGGGTAGATGCTTGTATTCAAAGGTAAGGATCTAGATGATGATCATCGACTTACTTGCCCATTGCTATCTAACGGGCATGGCTATGAGAGAGAGATCTCTGGAGAGTATACTTACCGTAAAAGCAGTGGTTCAGATTTTGAGATAAATTTATCGAGATATGTGTACAACGTGTATGGATCAACACCTAGAGGACCTTATCATTCTCCTAAGAATGATGCACAATGTATTATTGTGACATAGTTATCTTTCAAGACAAATAATTTTCGGCACAGAGTATAATTCTAACGATGTGCACTCAGCGACCTAGAGTCCTAAGATCGTGTGGGACTCATGTGTAGACAATGGATCGTGTGGTAGATAGCATGGTTAGTGTGTACGAATTAGATGTAGTTTTGTAACGTCTCGTGATTTAATATGTCTAGTGATGACCATAGTTATAGTGTAGATAAGACGTCATATCATGTATTTAGTCGCTTAGATAGATCAAGATATGTGATGCACATATCAAAGCCCAATTCGGACTTTTGATGGAATATGTGATGGTCTTGTATCGATTCTTGTGGAATCAGTATCTTATGAATGAGATATTTGTCTTTCCATGTTTTAATAAAGTTATGCGCTAAGAACTAGTCTAAAATGTGATTTGAGAATGAACTGATAACAATTTTTTTGACTAAGATAAGAAAAAAAAATACCTCGTAAAAGAGTACCGAGATGCAGAGGAGGGAGAATTCCACGACCTGAACGTCAAGAAGCACCACAACTACCACCACCATCACCTCGTAGAATCGAGGAACTATTTCTCAAAAAAAATCCACCATCTTTCAACGGAACCGAAGTCCAAACAGAAGCCGAGCTTTGGGTTAGGGCGATGGAAAGAATTTTTAACTTTCTGTACTGCACGGATCAGGACCGACTCTCCTATGTGACGCTTCAAATGACGGATTAGTAGATTTACGGTGGGAGGCGTAAAGAAAAACATGTTGGATTTGTATCGAAGCGCTTTGGTTGAGCTTGTATATAATGTTTTTTACCACTATTACAATCTCCTTTCTCGAATTGTTTACTTGATTGCATATGTTTGTCCCTTTATCTCATATATAAGTTAGATCATACGAAGGTGTAGTAGATCACATAAGTCCGTATGATTGGTCAAGCTTAATGAGATATAAAAGAATCATCACGAGACAACTTGAGGACGAGTTGTCGGTATAGTATGCGGTATAGATGAAGTGACTTGAATTAGTTGCTTGTCTATACCGGCATGCGTCTCGACGTATTGATGGATCACAAAGGAGAAGAGTTCTTCTATCGATCGTCGTGAAAACCTAGATCTCGACGACTTTAAGTTGATCTAAACCTCGATAAGGTATTAGGTGAGTATGAGTTCTTGACCATCACTTTGACTTGTTATGGGTGAGGGCTATATGAGATAACCCAATATTCTCTCAGATCTTGGGTGGTGGCAAGGTTTGTATGTCATGCTATTTGCCCTCAGACGAGTCACCGTATCCGTTTAGGATGATGACGTCCCCTTAAGGAGCTCAAAAGGTTTATTGTACTAAACCCTGCAAGTTGAGTTATCTCAAGTACAATAATAAGGTTGAGTGGTACTACTTAAGGAATTAAAGAGATTAATTATTTTAAGCAGTCAGGACGCTGTAAATAATTAATGGACATGCGATATCTTAAATACGGGGATTCGTGAAGTCTAAGTGCGAGCCCGACTCAACTTCGAAAATAAAGGGGTAAGTCAACATTTATTCTCTAGTGACATGAATAAATGTTTATGAATTAATTTATGTTCTGGGCTGAATATAAGATAATTAATTTATTTAAAATGTTTATGAATTAATTTATGTTCTAAGAATACATTTTCTGCTATTAAAATTGTGGTCATTGCTTAGGCATCACCTCAAGTACAACTTCCCGCGAAGTCCCTTCTTGTGATAGTGATGTGGTCTAGTAAGGTCCAATCATTAATTTCATCCGTCATAAGGATAAGTCGATATGAATTGAAATTAAATGACTAAAGGTATATTTTAGTCCGGGTCGAGGGGTTCATGAAAACGCCTACACGCGTGGCTTGCATATGGGATTTCTTGGGCGATTGGAGGTTTCAATTAATATGTTTTATCAAAAGGTTACAATATTATTGTTACGAATTATGTGTGATCGTATGTTTATGTGTTTACATTGCTTTTCAGATATGTCTCTTACACCGACTATCAATATGCTCGTACAAAATCCTCTATCAGGTCTAAATTTTATCGAGTGGAAACGAAACATGGAATATGTTCTTATCGCCAAGAACACGAGTTTGTTCTCACTACTCCCAAACCCGATGCCCTTATCGACGATCGACGAATGAGCAATGAGAGTCAAGCACTTTGGCATAAGTCAAATAATATGGCCAAATTCTATATGATGACTACTATGTCCAAAGGCTTGCACCGCAGACATCGATCGATGGTAGACGCGACTGAAATATGGTTAAGTCTCGAAAGTAACTTTGGACAATCGGATCGACGATCCGCTTCCACACAATGAGAGAAATCTTAGCATGTAGGATGGAAGAAGGAAGTTCGTCCATGAGCATGTCTCCACATGACTCATCTCATGGATAGTCTTGATCAATTAGGAGGAGGTATTGACGCGGCCAAGGTCTATATCATCCTTAACACGCCCAAGTCTTTTGAGAATTTTCGTAAACGCGGTCATGAGCAAGACCGAGTATACACGTTGTTAAATGATCTCGTGACCGCGGAAGGTGTCATGGGAAAAGGAGCACATGCCCTTGCTAGCACATCTAAGGGCCCCAATTTTCCATTTAAAGGTGGAAGAAGGAAAAGGGGTGCCAAAGGTGGTAGAGGCAAGGAAGCTAGTGGGAGCAAGAACATGATGGTCACCGGAGGCTTGAAAAAGCCAAAGGAGATAGGCAAGTGCTTCAAATGCGTCAAGACTGGGCATTGGAAGGCTAAGTGCCCCATGCTCAAGGCTAAAGGTATGTCATTTGCTTTAGTAACGGAAACATGTTTAGCGACTTGTTCTACTCATTCATGGGTAGTAGATACTGGTGCGACTGATAATGTTTGTTACACCTTGCAGGGGTTCCTGCGAACAAGGGAGCTGTTTGATGGCGAGATAGCGATCTCCATGGGAAACGCGGCGAAAGTCAAAGCTGTTGCAGTTGGAGATGTTTCTTTATGCTTTGATAGAACAGTTTTAGTATTAAAAGACATTTTCTATGTGCCGGAGTTTCGGCGGAACCTTATTTCGGTTTCCAAACTATATATACATGGATATTCTGTTGTTTCTGAAAGTGGTGTTTTTATCATAAGAAATAACGAAGTTATCTGTGGAGGAACTTTATATAATTTGCATTATACTATTTCTGCCAAGCATAATACTTTTAATTATGTTGCATCTACATCAAACCTTAAGAGAGGAAGTTTTCTACACTAAATGACACCACATTTCTTTGACATCTTTGATTAGGTCACATCAATCTAAATAGGATCCAAAGACTGGCTAAGAATGGAGCGTTGGGTGAAATTACAGTTACTCCGTTCAGTGCGAATCCTGTATAGAAGGAAAGATGTCGACCAGACCCTTCAAAGCAAAGGGTTATAGTGCCAAAGAAGTGTTGGAGCTAGTCCATTTCGACCTATGTGGACCGATGTCCACACAAGCTCATGGAGGTACAGTATTTTGTCACTTATTGACAATTACTCAAGTACGGATACATATACCGCTTCACCGCAAGTCGTAATACTTGAGAAATTAAAGAATTTAAGGTGGAAGTGGAGATGAAGCTAGGTAAGAGTATCAAGTCACTGCGGTCTGATCGCGGTAAGTATACCTCAGTAACAAGTTCATGGACTATTTGGTGGGTGTGGGATAACCTCCCGGTAAGACTACTAATTGGGCACACCACAGCAAAATGGTGTGTCAGAACGAAGAAATAGGACTCTCTTAGAAATGGTTAGATCAATGATGAGTTATGCAACATTGCTTATTTCGTTCTGGGGGTATGCCTTAGAAACAGCGGCATACTTGCTCAATCTAGTACCATCCAAGTCAGTCGATAAGACCCCTTTCGAGTTATGGTTTAGGCTTAAGCCTAGTTTAAACCACATAATGATATGGGATAGTCTAGCACATGTCTTTGAACAAGAAAGCTGACAATTTGGAGGCTAGATCTGAAGCAGGGCTATTTATTGGTTATCCTAGAGGAACGAAAGCTGGTTATTTCTATAGTCCTAAGGATAAGAAGATCGTTATTAGCACTAATGCCCGATTCTTAGAAGAGGATTATATGAAAAAACACAAATCAAAAGTTGAAATCATACTTCAAGAATTAGAAGATGATCGTATTTTGCCACCGATTAGGCCAAAGGTACGAGATGTCGTGTCTAGTGGGAGGGATCGACACCAAATACTTCAAGAAATTGAAGTGGATCGAGTTCCACTAGAGATACCGACTGTACAAGTGGCACCTACCCAGCAAGTTCTGCAAGATAGAGAACCTGTCACACCCCGACCTATCTAATCTCGGATTAACCGACAATGGAAAGAAAGGGGATGACTAACTATTTTGAAAGATTCGCAAATATGATTAAATTAAATTCCAAGGAAAAACGAGTCTTTAAACTTATCATGAATTGATATTCAAAAGTTAAACAATATTAAATCGCTATTTAGCAAGCGAGTGCAAAATTTCTTGACTCGAGTTGAAATCACTTATCAAATGTCTAACCCATCAGAACACAGTATCATAACACGTCAGAATCATATGACTTTCAAATAAAAAAATTTCCTTTTTAAAGAGAGACGAGTCAATGAACCTGTGATTAACCTAATGATCAAGTAGAATATAAATTAAATCCTGTTTAGCAAACTGTTATCACAATCTTTAGCACAAATTCATACTTGTTATGAAATATTCAAAACCCATCATTGTTCGGACTATTTGGCAGCAAAGGTAGTGAGTTTATGTGAAGACATAAACTCGGGCAAAACATAGGACATGACACAAAGTCTTCGGCTCAAGATTCAATCTCCATTGTCATCTCCCGCACTACCGGACATTTAGAAATACATGCAGGCATGAGTACTTGATGCACTCGGTGGGAAAATGCCAAAACAAGCTGAAACATGCTCTAGAGCTATATAATCGATTGCCACTTTCTTAGATTCATAGGGTTTTAAGAAATATCCTATGAATCATGCTTTGAGAAATTACTTACTTCATGATCAATACACGTGCTAACAATTCAAATCATAACATGTCTGCAGACAAATCGAAATAAACACCATATCACGCACTCTTGTGTTGAGAAGAGGCCTCATTCTCAAACACCTTGGCAAAAGGCAACCTGTGTACACAAACCCTTACTAGCGGCTGCCTAGCATAGTGCCGATATCGTAAGTCTCTCGAGATGGGCAATATGCAATATGCTAAAAACAGCAAGTCAATTAACTTTATAAAAATTGACATGCTTAATATCATAAACTTGTGCATAAACATATTTTAGTTTAGAAAGCCCACCAGAACTTGCTTACCAAGCTTCGCTTTTCCTTTCTTGATCTCTATTCCGCTTCTACTTGCTCCTTCTCCTTAACAAAGAGATAAGAAGAATAAATACGGGAAAGAGGAACTAAGAGTTTCAAACTCTTGAGCCTCTACTAAAACTCTCTCTATATTCTAGGATTAAGCTAAGTTGCTAGGTCAATGCATCCCAGAACTAAACTATTTAACTTATTAAGAAAGTATTTATAAGAACATTAGTCTTTTCAATTCCTTATATTCATAAGGAATATCATATTACTATAACAAAATATTAAATCTTTCTAATCGATTTCTTTGAGAACTTTGATCAAGTAAGCTTTAATCAAGTAATATAATCATAAGAATCTATATTTTGGAATAAATTTCTAAATATCAAATCAATCTCACAAAATCCTTTGTAAAAGCATGAAACTAACTAAATCTAAATTTTCGTATAAGCATAGAAAATCTAAATAATTCAAAATAGACTATTTTAATATACTAGATCATACTTTCTAAATCAAACTTCTCAAATAAAATCAACATGAAAAGTTCTCGACATTACATAAGCACTTTACTTTAGGGCTTTTCATATACGTTGGATTAAACTCCAATTTCTTTCATCAAAGACTAGCATGCATATATAATAGCATAAATACTAACGAAATTTAAACAAATCAAAGCCAAATCATCTTAAAATATGGGCCCTAGTTTTCGGTCCTCATGTAAAATTCATAGGGCTCGATTTTTATTTTTACAATCAACTCTAATCATGCTCAAACGTCTTTAATTACATGAATACAAACTCAATTTAAGAAATCATCCACTAATTTTCAACATAATAATTAGGTTCTTGACTAGAATTGGATTTTTCATGTAGATATCAAATTAAATCATAGATCAA